>VWZN01009177.1:321762-361185 GCA_013396955.1 Regulus satrapa
CCAAAAAAACCCAAAAAACCCAAAAAACAACCCCACCCCAAAAAAAAAAGAGTAGAGTCCACACAAAAAGGTTCTCCTCTAGCTTAAAGCATTATTTTATTGGTTTTTTTTCAAGCATAGCAGAGTCTTTATTACATCAGGTAAGCAACTATCTCAGTATTGGGTAGACCAGTTATGTATATATATATATTGGAATTTAGTCTTTGTAACACAGAAACTACTCCAAACTTCTGCTGAAGGTTTTTGTTTTTGTAATTCTTCAGTTCTCTCACCTCTGTACTGAGCTAGTGTGATGTGCTCATGATTATTAAAAAAGAATAAAGAAAACCTCTCGCCTTGAAAATACTGAACTTTGACTACAAACTCCCAGAGAAACCATTCTCATCCACATGGTCCATACTTACCAGGGATTTTTTGCCTCACGTAATATAAATTATTTCTCTAAGCACTGATTCTTTCAGGTATGAACATAAAAAATTATAAAGAAGACAAGATTTAGGGCTGAAATAGTTTTAAATCTAACCAGTCATCATTTTACTGCAAGGGACTATTCTACTCTCTATTTGGTAATAGATACAATATAGTACTAATGACTTTAAAAAGGATATAATCATGCTGTAGAAAGCCAAAACATGGCAAATGAATTGCATATAAAAAATTATTTCCCATGCAAAGAAAATGGGTGTGCTTGCAAAAAAATCATTGCTATCCTGAAAACACTTTGTTAAACAGTATTATTTCAGAAATAAATAAATATCCAGTATCTAACATCTGACCAAGTCTACTTCAAGCACACGGAAAAGTATTTTGGATATACTGTGGTATTTGATGATTTACATTAAAAAAACCCAAAACTTTAAAGATGAACAAAGCATTTAGAATTGTACTTCCAACAGGGTTGTAAAGTATTACTTCACTCACTGAAGTTGATCAGAGAGCAAACTACCAGTCAGTGATTATATGTTCTCATATTCCAACTTCAAGTCACAAGAAAGGAAACACAGGATCTGGAAAGGAACACTAATTCCAGAAAGGAAGCTAAAAATACAAAAAAAATACACATAAATAAAAACCTTTTCAACTTTTTTTTTCTCCTTCACAGTGCAAAAGTCACTTTTCAGAGGAAGGAAAAAAAGGTATGAGGATATCTGAAAAGAGCAAGCAACACAAAGAAACAAGCAGCTGCTGGATTTTTCTTACCCCTTTTTAAGTAGGCCTAAAACATTTTCCACTGGACATGTACCTCTCCATCTAACAAATTTCAGTGTCCTGGTAATAGAGCTTCTTCACACATCTACAGGAGACCTCCAAAACATACGATGAACAAGAAGCAAAAATCATAGTAATTGAATAGCTATCCTCATTGCAACTGAGATACAGAACTCATACAAGGCATCTATTTGGCTGTAGAGACAAAGAAGTCATGGTTGCTCAGTAATTCTGCTCAACCAGAAAAAATAAAAAATCTGGGACTGTGAGATTTACCCTATCAAATAACAATTCTGGAGGGCAATAATCCCGTTATTTGCTTCAGTCTGGAAATCTCTTTCCTCAATGGTGCTTACAGGCACAGTGGGAACAATGAAACTCAAACCACATATTTCTTAGAGGGCTGCTGTTAAATTTGAAAAAGCATATATAATTTGGGGAAAGAAGAAAAAAAAAAAAAATCATTCTTGCTTGCAGTGATTTCTTGCAGACATCTGCCAGATGGGACAATTCCCCAGACTGATCTGCCTTCCAATTCTGTTTCCGATACCCAGCTTCCCTAAATAATTTTAATTGTCTCACATAAAATGTCTGGCAGTAAATCATACATCTTTCTTCTATAACTTGGTGTAAAAATTTTACCAGTTCTCACTGGAATATGAGGTGTCATGATTTACATATTTCTAATCCATCCATCCATCCTTCCTTCCTTGTTGCCTCCCTCTCTCCCTCCTGCTCCTTGATCTTTGTTTTAACAACACCATTCAAAAATACTAAGTGACTACAGGTTACCAGGTCAAGAAAACAGAGCTACAAAAGGACTACAAATCTACCACCTCTCTGATAACTAGACTATGGCCTAGTCGCTACATTTCTTTAAATCAATTTCCCCTTGATCAAAAAAAAAAAAAACCTCTTACATTTACTGCAAGCAAAGGACGCAGATGCTTCTTTTTAAGTCAATGCAATACTAAAAATGATTTTCCTCTTCTAATGACATAAAGTAGGAAAAAGAACACAGAGCTACATCATCCAGAAAGACTGGAGGTGGGATAATTAGTGATAATTAGCTAAATTCCATTATCCTCCCTAACTAGTATTCCAAATCCATTGTTTGTCCAATTCCAAAAAAGAGAAGGATAAAGAGAGACCAAAAGGAAGTTAAGCAACAAACCTAAGAAGCACCCAGGCAAGAGCAATTAATATTGGATGATTAAATAGCTAAACATAGTAGCTCATGTATCTTAGTGAAACAACAACTGAGGGAGGCATGATATCCTCTGCAAAGTATTTGAAGGACACATAGTATGGAGGAGGATGAGGAATTCTGTAAAGCTGCATTACCCATGAGGGTGCCACGAGTGCACCAGCCTGTGAAGATAGGAACAATGGAAGCAGAATATCAGCAACAGTCTTTAAAAAAAATCACTTAACATCCAGCTATGCTTGAAAGCGTAACACTTCCCCTGACTCTGGTAACTTCCAAAACCTTGCAGCCCCTCTGGAAAAACAACAGCCTTTCATGGGGGAACAACAGCTCTTCGTTCTTTGGAAACCATGCAAGAGAAGCCAGTCTGAGTTGTTCACCTGCTGATTTGTTTTCTTCTTTGCAATCTTGGTGTTTTTCTACATGGGCTTTGCTGGTATGGCAGGAATTATAAAACATGGATTTAGAAAATCCTATCACTGGCTGTCCTGGGTTGATGTTATGCATTTCCTCCTAAATTTTCTCTTGAACTTGGACACTGGCCACACAAGAAATGATTTAATTTTTTAAAAAATAAAATCTGTTAACAGGAATAACAAAATAAGAAAGCCCTTGGAAAATCCTTCTAAAACAAGAAAAAAACCAAACCTTTGAATACAAAACCCACAACAAACCCATGAAACAAAAACAAATACCACACCTACTTCTCCAGAAGAATCTGGAGGCAATACTCTGACATGCTCGGGGGATGAACACCTTACCACAGACAAATATGTGAGAGAAATAATAACATAATCACTTTCTCATTTTTCTAGGTGATGAATAAGAGTTACATCAGCATCTGAAAAGTATCCATAAAACCATTTTATGAATCACTTTCCAGATATTTCACTGAACAGGGCAGAAACAAAACAGCAAGGTTGCTGAACCCGCATATTCATGCATGTGCTAAACAAGTGTAAGATAGAGCAGATGACAGGAAGGCTTAAATCCCAGAAGTTTATGCACTTCTACGTAGGAATTTCCTCAGATTGGCTTTCTAACTAGCATAGGTTTCAAAAAACTATCAGGGGAAAAGAAAAAGATCAGGTTTTTGGCTATGTTTCACTTATGAAAGCTCATACACGACTCCACAAGATCAAGGATGAGGTATCTGCTAAGGTTCAAGGTCAGCAACATCAACACTCTGGGAGAACAAATTTACATCTGGTCTTTGAAAGAGGCTGTGATTCTCAGCTTCACTAGAGAGGGAGATAAAAAAATAAAAATCTATCAAAATAACAAAAGTTGCCTAAGCACCCAGGGGAAAAAAACCACATAAAAAACCACAACAGCCCCAAACAACAAATATACAAATGCATCACTGGATACATACTTCTTAGGGATGAAGGAGACATTTTTGTGTACACAAAAGGAAAGGCAAAGAATGGCATTATAGCATCATATCTTAAAACAAAACCCAAACCTTTCTTGAACAAATTATGCATTGATTGTAAACTGCAAGCCAAATGCAAGAAGCCAATACACCTGTGGGAGTGCTAAGCAAAATTATTTTTGGAGGATGATGGGATGGTTGGTGTAAGTACCAAGATAAAACAATTTCTTTTATTTATAAGTCTACAGCGTATCTCTTACAGTATGGCCTCAACAGCTTCACTGGGCAAACCTGCCAGGACCAGAGCTGCAAAAATAAAGGCTTACATGAATCCACACAGCATTTAATATTGAAGATGATAAAGCAAAATGCACTCTAAACTTAGGGTTCCAGACTGAAAATGCAAGACTAGCAATTAGAGGAAACATAATTAAACTTGCACAGTAAGCATATTTGATGTACATCTCACTGCTGAACAATACAGTGGGAAGTACAAAGCCATTTTTACAGACATGCTTTATAGAATACATGCACACAGACATTGACTTTAGTGTGACAGCAGAATGGAGCATCCTGTGTTGACTTTTTATTATTCCTCTGTCTCAATCCTACATATACCACAGCTTTCAACTCTGTATGTAGTGTCCTGACCGATAATGGCTTGTCTGAGTATCCTAAAGAGTGCTCTGGCAACACTGACCTTTGATGTTTGCTGCTTACAGTAATTATGTTTAGAAGGAGAAAACATCATTACTTCCCTCTAAATGTGATAGTTATCTCTTAATAGCTGTAAATATAAATAAGGGCCCAGATAATGTCATATTTATATGAAGCTTTTTCCTCAATAAAAATAAATTTTTTCAAAGGTCAATTTTATTTAAATAAGTAATGTAATAATTTTTGCCTGCCAGTGTTACCATAGGGTGTTAGCCCAAAGAGCTCCCACACAGCCCTGCCATCAGCCTGCTCTGACCATCTAATTCTTTTCTCTAATTTAGGTACAGTACACAGGATTTACATTTCCTTTCTTGAAGTCTAATTTTAAATCTTTATTCAATATAGCATCCCTGGCTCCACACACCAGGTAACAGATTTTACCCTATTTGAGGGATGGCACTCAGTAACTTATTATGCCTCTAATTCGACTACTGTCCCCTTTAACAACCAAGTTCTTGAACAAAACTCACATTATTTTACTTTTCCTTCTATTGAGTAATGTTTATTTCCAGCCTCCAATACAAATGCAAAACTAGGAGAAAGATATGCACCCAGGTTATCAGATCCACAAATCCTGGACAGGCTGTCAAGTAAGATGCTTACTTACTGTCCTTTTAGACAGTGCCAAAATTACATTTCATCCTTTACTACCCTCCCTCCTCCCATAAACATACCTCTGGCAGAGGTTGTCAAGTAGAAACATCTTAAATGGGCCATCTGCATGGAGTGAATTTCATCCACAAACCCCATTTACTGCTACTCAGTATTTGTATATTTTGTGCATGAATCTTCTACTATATAATTTATGCAGTCAGTTCAAAAGTACACAGAAGTCATTAGATGCAGCTGAACATTTAGTCTACTCAGATTTATGTTACGGAACTCTGAGCAGCATCAAAAATGAGATTATCTGATTCACAACGGAAAAGGGAAGACAGCGTGGAGGAAGGGCCTTCAGTCAAATAGATCCCTGCTTTCCTGAGCTAACATGATGCATTTCAAGGTTGCTCTTTTGAAAAAAAATAAAAAGTTATTGCAATGCCACACAGCATGGAATTTTGGCACCTCCTTCCTAGATACTAAGCCACTGCCTTAAAACAATCTACCTCAAAACTTCATGGAAACCAAGAAGCTTTAACCTATGTTCAAATAGCTTATGTAGATAGCATGATTTGGTGTCAAAAAGACCACCACAGAACCCAAATAAAGTTCAACTAAAAAAAAAAAAAATCCCAAACACCAACAGTTCATGAAAACAATGGTTTTGTAAACACAAAACATTAAAGAAATTAAACCTTCTATCTTTTCTAAAGTTAATATAGCTGTGAAAAAGTTTGTAAAAGAACCTCACCAAGAATCCTTGTTTTTGGTCACCAATTAGAAATTAGTTTTAAGAAAATTATTATATTAGAAATCGTGCTTGTTTGTAAATTTCTAGCTCTTATGCAATGAAAACATGCCATAGACAATTACGCATGGACATTGATCAATGCATGTTTCCAAAACTGCACACAACCTACAACTTCCATCTTTAGCCCAATTGCACAAAGATTACTGTTCACAGATGCCTTATTCTGAGGCAGTACTTTGCTGGAAGGGTTAGGCAAAAACTTTTTCCATACATTTTGGCTAGCCAACTTGCAAACTACAAAGGAGACCAAGCAAACTTAACATCTTGCATAGCTATAGTGGTTTTCCTTCAGTATCATTTCTGTAGCTACTGGCAAGACTTATCTTGAAGGAACTTAAACTTCTTGTTTAAAGTACACATATTATTCTGCCATTAATTAAATGCAATTATCCAGGTGATTTTTTTTTTTATTTTTTTTTTTTTAAAACTTAAGCTATTTCAAAATTCTCCAGAACCATTTCAGTCCACAAACCAAGCAATAACCCACAGCTGATGGGAAGGGTCCGGGGTGTTTGGAGAGTTTGAAAAAATATGAGAGGAGAGAGGTCTTACTAGACAGTTAATAAAATAAAAGAAATAAACCTACATATGTCCAATGAGCATGACAAATGGTGAGGAGATAAACTGACTCATTTTCTAACACTTTAGTCTTGGCGTTTGACCAAGAGGTCCCTTCCTGGCAAGCAGCCCCGCAAGCTACCGACACTCAAAACATCTGTAAGTATAAACTTCTTCTGGACATTTATTCATTCCTAACATATGAGCTCATTAACTTTTTTCCTAATTGCAGTCTAAGTGAGTGGATTTTTTTTTTTTTTACTCTTTAAGAAAGACAGAGGCAGATTATTCAGTTAAACAGGTCCAGCTGCTACAACAGCAGCAGCCGAAATATAACTGCTCATGCCTGGGGCTCTGCCAGTGCACCCAAGTGGGCTGGTGCTCAGGCCTTCAGCACACAGTTGCTGCCCAACTCTTTTAGCCCAGCAGGAGAGATTTTGACAGAAAAGCCAAACCAGATTTTCTTTTAAAATCAGGTTTGCACTGAGCACAAAGGTGGTTGGACTTCTGCGCTTTGTTTGGTCTGTTAGAAGGTACAGTGTTTATCTAAAATCTTTTTACAACTTGTAATACTTTGGTCAATTGGATATTTTTCTCGTATAATAACCAGTCAAGTGTCCTCCACCACCGTATCACCAACTTAAAATGTAGGCTGACTTCAGTCTAGTTAGCCTTATCATTGTTGCAAAGTTAAAAGTGGGAACAGAATTTCCCTCTCTGTTTTTAAACTGATGCCACTTCTCCCCACCCTGTAATCTCACTTTAAGAAGGAGCACAGCCCTTTGAGTATTGCCATCTTGTGGAATGGCATCCTACAAAGGAAAACCACAAACATCTAAGTAACTTGAAAAATTAAAGGCCTTATGAGAAAATGAGTTAACTTTGGTCTTGCACCACATCCCAAGAGAGCAGGAGAAAACTGCAGCATAACTTCTCATTACCCCTCCAGAACCATACAGGCCTCTCTTCTGTGTAATTCCTGAACTTCTGGTCTTTCATTATGCTCTCAAGAATACACACCATGTCTTGTTAAGAATAATTTCACTATACAACAAAATGATTACATGTAACTCTTGAGGAAGAACTTGAGGAAGATCAATCCCTGCTGCACTATCTTATGAGAAATCAGTTTTTAGCACACAAAACTCACATGGGTTTGTTTGATAGCCTAACTCCGAACTTTACACACTTCACAGGGCTCTGTATAAAAGATGGGAAGACTGTGCAAGAATGGGAAGGTCTATCTGCTGAGTGATCTAGTCAAAAGAAATAGCACTCAAATACGTATCTTACACCTACAAAATTTTTGGCATAAATTAGCAATGAATGGTAGCATTCAGTTTGCCACCTTCTGGATGTGCCATCACTTGAACATATGCACAAGGAGGTTGTCAGCTGCTACATGGCAATGGTAACCTGTTCAAACCCGTTTGACAATGCTGAAGCAAAGGTGCATTTGAGGTAGGCACTTGAAAGATGAGGCCTTTCTGGGTCAGCAGGTTGGGGATACTGAAGAGGACAACAGCGGGAACTGTGGCAAAAGCAATGCTGGGGGTGTGCATTTAGGAAAGCAGACTGGAAACCTGCAGAGGGCTGGGGCTGGGTCCTGCTCTCAGTGAGGCATGGATATAGTGGATGTTATAGGGAGGACAGATTAGAGAGCCCTTCAAGTAACTCCAGAACCTCTTGTTGCACGGAGCAAACTTAAGTCAAAAAGGTCAATTCAACCTACGTGCAACTACTCTGAAAACAAATGAAGAGTGGAGCAAGATGACTCAAAAGTTTGGGGCTATTTTTGTAACACTGTCATTAGTTCTTACATACAGAAAACACTGGAGAATGTCTTCCAAGGTTTGCCACGAAGCAAAACCATCTTTCTGAAGAAAATTCAGCGAACTAGTAAAAAGGATGGAATGAACTTTATGTGGCATTTCAACAGCCCTGGCCTGTCAGAGGATTATAGACATCAGAAATATGCATACTGTGCAATGGTTAGACCACAGACAGCAATAATGACAGCCTGCACTACCTAGGGCTTCAGATTATCAGAGAGCTTTGCAAACAAAAAAAGTATCACTACAAAAGTCCTTCCTAACAAAATTCTGTCTGGAAAAAAATGAAAGCGCTTTAAACCCCTGACATGTACCTCTTAACTTCCCTTCTTGACCACATCCCTGTTTAGACTTCAGATGGCAAGTAAATATGCCAAGTCAAGCCTCTTTGCTCTTGGGGAGTGTAAAAGCTGACAGAAGACCAACTTTGCTTTAATGCAGTGGAACATTAATTGCCTCATGTATCAATTCTACGTAAGACCTCTGAACCATACTTGCCAGTGGTTCACAGGTCTAGCAATGAGAAATGGAGAGTGTTGCCTTCTTTTGGGGAACTGAACATCAAGGAAGGCTATACAGAATTAGCAGTGTTCAGCTGGTATAAGAAACAACATTCTAAGGCCATCCATCCCAGGCAATATATTTGAGCAGCAACCTGGATGCATAAAAGAAAAAAAAAAACCAAAAAAAACCAAACCAACACCCACAAAAAACCCTTCTGTTGTCAAAGTTCAATCCCACTGCCAGAACTGTCACAATTTCTCCTTTTAATACATAGAAGTAACAATTTCAGGATGCTGTCCCCCTCAGTGTAATATTCTCTTCCCCTTAAATATTTTCTTTAGGCATATTAAAGAGCTGCATTAATTTACTAGTCAAAGGATACTGACAGGTTGCATGTCAAGTCCAACCCTCTAAGGACCAAAGACTCTTGTATTACTGTCTGGTTAAATTACTATAACTGCATTATTTTACACAGATGGACAAAATAAAGGGAAGCATGAAACTTTCACTCACACTCTTAGGACTTTTTAAGTTACGTTTTTTTGTTTTAACAGAATTTTTTGTCACCTTTGCCTGTTTGTTGTACCTTACAGACTCTGGCAGTGGAGAAATAACTGAGTTCATCCAGCATGGTGGGATTTGACCCC
Source organism: Regulus satrapa (assembly GCA_013396955.1). Lineage (NCBI taxonomy): Eukaryota > Metazoa > Chordata > Aves > Passeriformes > Regulidae > Regulus > Regulus satrapa. Next base: position 331,223 of record VWZN01009177.1, read on the forward strand.
AATTCTTCCTCTTTTAGCTGTAAAGGACGCCCACAGGAATACACTCAGCTAATATACTCTGCCATTAGAAGTATTCAGCATTTAAATCTGCTCTGCTTGTTTCCCTTAATATCTTTATTTTTGCTTCACTTTCGACTGAAAATTTCGCTTTTATAACTTCACTTAATGCATGAAACAATAATGACTACCAACTAATAACAGATCTAGCAGAAGGTACAGCCAGAATCCATATGATTATGTTTATGGAACACTTTGTCCCTTGTAGATAACTTAAATCACACCCACTACAGGCTCCTGGAGGCATGCAGTTCTTTGATTTTCCTATCTCTACTTCGTGCCCAGAGACAAAGTCACTGGACCAAAATAAATCACAGACACTTTCTGCTGTTACCATCCTGGGAGCCGCCTGGAGATGACCCGGGGTACCTCCAGCCTCTGACCTCCCTGCCGCTGTGGCAGGACAGCATCTGGGAATGCAGCACACATTCTGCATGCCCAGGTCCCATCAGATCTGACACAGAGGTGACGGCCAGAGATAAGGGCAATCAGCCCACTGCCACACCTCTTAAGTCATTTGCCTTAAATAGCCTCTGTATCTGTGGCACTCAAAGAGAAAGAAGTTGGATGCATGTACTGGTCTCTCTCTGAATTCACTCGTTAGATTTTTTTTTTTTTTTTTAAGTCTCACAAAATAAAGACAAAAAAATGAAAGAATTGTATCAAAGAACAGACAGTACCTAGTAGCAACAGAAACCTTCATTCTCCAAAATTTAACACAAGACTAATAAAGGCTAAAAAAAAAAAATAGAGAAGGAAAGAAGAAGAAAAAGAAAGTAAAAGGTTAAACAACCATCCTCAGCTTTCCCCACAATGAAAACACTTCCAGCAAAACATTAGCAGTTGCCAAAATTGGGCTTCATTGAGTATTTCAACTCCAAACACCAGCTGAGGAGAGGAGGGTTTCCCCATTTTTCTTACTTCTTTGTCTTTATAAAAGGCTATTTCACCCAAATATGTAAGAAGACTTTATGGTGAGGGTTCTTTACATTGTCTCTTCTTGGTGAAACAGAGAATTGCTCTTTGAAAGGATTTATTTTTCTTTAAAGGCTGTTCTACTTCAGACAGTCTCTGGAAGCTTATGCTATAGCTAGACCCTTCTTAAATATAGAGATCACCTTTCATACTTGCTTTTTACTCTTTTTTAAAATGCACTTAAAAAAACCCCCACATCTCAAGATACATTATTTAAAAAAACATCTCCTAAGACTTTGAAGACTGCCATTGTGCCTTCATCCCCAGTGCAAGGGTGGATCACAGCTCTGATCTCCTTGGATAGAGATTAACCTTGTCCGGTAGAACTGGTGGCACACTGTGCCTCAGCAAACCCACCGTCCCCTTCCCCGTGGCACACAAATGCCACCAGGACCATGGATGGGAAGCAAGGCCTCACCAGTACATGTGGCTCTGTTCAGAGTTGTGTGACGCCAAGGCTTTTCATCCCTCACTCACAATACAAAAGTTTCTAGATCAGCCCTTCAGACTCACAGGACTCAAGCTACCTTGACCAATGATATGCAAAGCCAAGCAGAAAAACAGAGATGATTTACAAGATTTAAGGAGAAAATATTGCAGTAAATGCAACACGGTGAACTCCAACTGGCCTTATATTTACTTTAGATAGATACCTCTAATCCACATGCTATTCTCCTCCTGTATGCAATGATGAGATCCTTTTAGGAGCAAAGGATCACCACGGGAGATGAGAAACTGGACTAGGGGTCAATAACGGGTATTGCTTACTAAGCTTTCCAATAGCATGAGACAAAAGACAAAGCCTGCAAAACATACTACATAAAACCAGGGGTTGTGTTTGTTTTATTAAAAAAAAATAAATAAATAAATCAAAGGCTTTAGTAGATTACAGAGTTATAGTGTTATTGAAAAGTCCGTTTCAATCTCAACATTTTTACTGCTAAGTTTTCATGCTTAATTGCACCAAACTCTGAACACTGCCCTGCATTTTTAAAACCATTCTTGACTTCCTGGCTCTAAAAAACCTGTTCCTCCAAGATTGTGCTTACTGTCTGATTCAATGCCATACCGCTATAAAAGTGTTTCCAAATATTCAAAATGACAACTTTTGAAATTTAGGGATGAGAGATTTTAACTATAAGGACACAGAAATGGAAAAAAATCACTCAGTAAATCCTTACTGGAGGGAGCAGGGTGGCTGACCAAAGGGATGAATGGACCCTTTTGGCCAGTGCAATCTTCCATCCAAACTTTCCTAAAAGCAAGCACTCTGCCTTCAAATCACCTATTGCCAAACCTCTGGCACTTCTGGTGACAGGTAACAGGATGTGGGCTCTTATTCCCTGCGGCGTCAGTGACTAGAAAGTGAAGAGATTCCTGAAAAAAAAGTGCGATGTTCCCTGTAGTTCTGGGCAGTTCCTATAAGCTCACAAGACGCTGTCCAGCACTGAATGGCACAATCCATCTCTGGTCTCAATCACTGGCTTCTGGAAAGCAAAATTCACCTCAGCCTTTGATTGCAGCTTCTGTACTGACAGCAAATGATGAAATGTTACTGTTGTCTGCTGCTTCAAGAATGTAAAGGAGGAGAAAAAACAAAACAATTCACTTAAAGAGAGCTGAGCCTGTATGATTTAATTACTATAGAGGCACCGCATTTATCATTTAAGAAAAACAGGTTGTCCCTTGTTTTCACATCTACTGCAGTTTGACAGAAGTACAAAAAAAATTACAGAAATAACATCTAATTACCAATCTTAATGATTACTATGCAGGAACTAAAGATTTCCATATTTTATCATGTCGTGGATTTTCCAACTTGTGACTTGGAATAAAAGAAAAACCCATGATGAACTCAAATAATTTTTTATCCTCTTGTGTTCTCCTCCTTCCTCACACTGAATACTTCCAGTAAAACAGAGATGCTTATTAACTATCATGAGCTATTTATTGATCTATGCTTAATAGGTACACTGTTGCAAGGGTATTAAAATTGCTTCTTTTAAAATGTAGTATTCATATTCACTACCTTGCACAGAATTTCAGAAAAGCTGAACATTTACAAGTTACTAATAATCCTGAAAAATTCTCAATTTTTTCAGTATTAGTCTATTTCTACAGTTTTACACCATGACAAGTATTCATCCATGCAAGGCAGGCAGTCACTGAATTCAGATGAAGTAATCCTATACTGAATCTCTCTAAATAGTGCAGATTTTTTTCATAATGTTCTGATAAGAGCACAAAATAGTTCAGATGTACAAAAAAAAAAAAAGTGTCTTCATTAAATTTTTGACTCTACAATTAAAATCTCCCTCCCTCCCCTTAAAGTCTGCTTAGAAAAATTAAAATTATTGGCAAAGCCACCCTGTATTGCATTGAAAAGCCCCTCAGGCCACAGCTGTCAGTTTTTACTTTTAGAATCAGGATCTGCCCATGGGCACACGGATAGCTTGTAGCTCATAGACTCATTACAAGTCAAGGGCAAATAAAAAAATAATCCATGTAAACCACTAGGAAACACTAACATAACTCTGGATGTTTAGATTATGCAACTGCACATCAGTATTCTAATTATAAAGAAAAGGTACTAACAAACATCCAACTTTATGGTAAAACATAAGTCATAAGAGAAATAAACAAAGTCCTGACAACTGGGTTTGATCATAATAAAATCAGATTACAGTAAAATCTTTATCTGAAGAAACACACTGATGCCATCCAATGCATTCTCTTCATCACACTTAACAATCCTGAGATACATCTTTATTCCTATACATCCCTGAACAGAAAACCAGCATCCTTGTCATTCCCTTAAGAATTACACTCAATTATCTCACTTAAGATAAATAAAAATAACTTGCAAATCTTTTCTAGAATGTGAGATCCATAGCAGATCTACAGAATTTCCCTTTTCCAGTTGAGATATTCCAAAACAAAAAACAATCAAAAGCCCAAAGCCCTAAATACTAGAAACTTACTACGTTTGTGGTTGATTTTTAGACTAGCCAGATTTGCCTTGAATTTGAAGTATTCTCAGAAACTCCAGACCTCATTTCCCTCTTTCTTATACCACATACTTATGTAAATCCAGTGGTTTTGATGAATTACTTTTAAGCTGACCACTAATTTAAGAGAAGAGATAGATTGTGCTATTTAAAGAACTTTGTTGTAGATAGTTTACAAGGCTGTTGGGTTTTTTTTCCTCCCTTAATGGGAAGCTTTAGAAATGTTGTCCAAAACAAGCCACAGCCTTCAGAGTAAAAGGAAACATTCCTGTTGTTTTCAACCCAAACCTAATCAAACTGACTATTACAAGTCAGGGAGAACGTGTCTCTATTTTTATCCCCAATTGCCACAGTACATACACCTGGAACAAGACTTCAGCCTTAGCAGAAGGGAGCAAGCCTGGCTACCACAGGAGTTTACTGCAGAAAGCACTGCAGACCATTTTCTGAAGACCGCTTCAAAGGTCTGTGAGACCAAGAGCCCTGGGGCTCTTTTGACCTCTCACCACAAAATACTTCCAACCGCAGATCCTGACTTTGCTAAGGACAATGATGAGCAAGGCCATCACTGACACAAGGCCACGCACATCCTTCTGCTGCTCTCACTGTTCTGCTGCTGCCCTGGTGCCAGCCCATCGTTATTGATAACTCACAGGAGGCTCTGACCCTCAGAGGCCAAGCGCAGACGGGCAGCCTGCGTCATCAGCCCCGCAGCAGGATGGCAGCCTCCAGCAGAGAGCCAGCGTGCATACACTGAGGCGGCAGCAGCACTCTCTGCTACAGCAGGAGACTCCCGCAGAGCTGCCCCTCAAATCTCTACACATGGAAGAATTTGAGGAACCGAGAATGCCACTGAAGCCCCTGAAGCAGCCCTGGTAGACTGTCATGTTTTACATCACCCCAGGTGACAAAAGAGAGTTCAAGAGGGAGCGCATGTAAAAATCACTTACAACTATGGTAGATGGCTTTGCTTGCTTCATTTTGTCTTTGCAGTAAGTCTGCAACTCCTCTTGTCTGAAGGGGTTTACTGCTGGATTGTTAGTGTGGAGGGAGAGGCTGGACAGACTGGAGATTAAAATGCTGCACATCGTTCTCATATTTCACAGAAGGGCTTGAGCTAATGGTGAAAATATCCATGATTTATAGTCATTAAAAAAAAAAAAGTAATCACAGTGAAAAGGTCACCTGATTTGCATACTAGACGCTCAAATCAACCACCGTGGTTCTGCAAATCTAAAAGGACAGCAATGAAGTATGGCTGGCCAGTGAGAGATGAAGATCTCAGTAACAAATGAGCAATATTTACAAACACAGCTAGGATGCCCTTCTGATATGACAATTAAAATTATTTAGGCACAAGATTCTGCTAAAAGATGTGGTCTTGCAGCCCATGGTCCCATATCCTTCTTCTCCCAGAAGCCACTGCAGTACAACTATGGGACAAGTTCATCCACCCTGCTAATCCATAGGAATATCACTTCTCTTTCACCTCAAGTGTAAGCCTGCCATGTGATCAGACCAATGCACTGATTCATACAAGACCACTGTAACTAGTGCAAAACAGTCACTTGGACCTCTGAGAAGGGCTAGGAATAGATGTGGGACTTTCCTTTCCCACTGTAATTTAGATCACTTTGTTCCAATGCAGGATTTAGACTTTTACTTTAGACTTGAGAAGTAACACCTGCCTGAGCTTCTTTGTCACAAGGGAAGAATGCCCACTGGGCTGTCTTCTCTGCAGTGTGACATCAGGAAAATTGTACCATTTAGTCCCTCATGGAAACACCTCTTCCAGCCCACCCCTCTTTGGTCCTACTACCTTTTACAGAACCAAAACCAGAGACCAAGCTTTAACTTAGCTACCTCATCCACAGCAATGCAAATGCCTCCACATGAAATCTCTCAATGCATTTGGATCTGGGAGAATGAGGCACAAGTAGGACTGTTACCAGTAAACCTTATTTTAATGTGCATCTGTTTAATGTTTGTCTCTCACTAGCCAGATATGCTTCTCTATGTGGAAGCTACTCTGTGATTCCTATACCCTCTACATAAAGGGAACTGTTACTCTTGAAATGAGGGAATTGGGGCCATCAGTCTTCCAAATTTGCCTTCTAATTTTTCCAGCCATTTTCAATATGCCCCATGACAGCACTCACATGATTGAAGTGCTTCAATCATGGAGATATAACTTTTTTTTTTAAGAGACACAGATAGTGCCTGGAACCTGCAACATCCACCTCGGTGGGCTCTGAACACCTGATGGTTCAAGTCATAGAACCACTAAAAAAAAAACACTACAGCCTGTAGCAAAACTTTTTACAAGAAAAATTTTAATATTTGCTATAGCAAGGAAAACTTATTTTGAATGTTTAGTAGAAGCATCAGTTAAAAAGACGAGAGATACCATGTTCATCCACATGCATTGAGAAAGATAGAAAAGAGACTGTGCATGAATGAGAATTAATCCTCCAATCACATGATCAGAATTGATCGGGTATGCTCTGAAACAACCTAAAAGCAGTTGTCTGTCCCATACTGAGTATTACAGACCCCACTGTCCCCTTGGCATCTCCAGGTCTTTCCAAAGACTTGTCTATTGTTATATTCTTTTAAAATAAAACAATTATTAAATAATAAAATATGAAACGCCAAAAATTTACTTTTTGTTGTTGCCAAAACTAGCAAATTTACCATAACGCATGTGATACAAAATGAGCAATGTTATTGACACAGTTTGCATTTATGGCATAAAGGCAACCTTCTTCTCTATCAGCTTATGGTATGGTACACTCAGAATTTATCCTGTGCATGCAGATCTGTGAACGGCTTGCAGAGATTTTAAAACGTAAGAGAGCAAGATTATTACTAAAACAGTAATACAGAGAGTTTAGAACTCAAGCACCAAATAAAAACAAAGATTTATAAGCAAAAAAACACCCATACTTTGACCTGCAGTGAGATTTTGACACTACCCATAATCAGGAAAATTCTCTGCATTATAAATATATGTGGCTGACAGACATTAATAAAAAATTGGTGTAAAAACTTACCAAACTATTTATCTATCTCTACCCCTTCTACAAAGGTGCAAATTTTCTCTAAAAGAAGCTACTGCTACTAAAATATACATACAAAGCCCTTATCAGACTCTGCTCATCTGCTAGCTCACATTCACTATTTTTTAATTGTTTGCAACAGAAGTCACGCTATCATCTCTGAGCAGACAGCAAGTAGTCTTTAAAAGCAGTTTTTCCACAACCTTATTTGGTTACCCTGCAAAAACTTTAGGCTCACCTTTTGAAAGTTGATAGTCACTTACAGGAACAATGTTTGGAGTGAGCTTCTTCAGCCTTTCATCTATGTCCTGCATGATAGACAGGGCTTTAAAAATTAAGAATCTATTGTTGGGTTATGTGAGGAACACACAACTCAATACTGTTAGTACTCAGTAACTTTTCTTTTTGTTTTAAATCAGCTGCAATATAAAACCCACAGACCCTGAGACAGTGGCCACCTTAAACCAGACTTCATTCACTGCACCACGACTTTCCCAGCAGACTGGAACAGCCATGTTCTGCTGGGATATCTCTTGCAAAATTGCTTCCTAAAGCTAGGTGCACCTGTGCTTTTGTAGGCTTTGCTTCCTTTGAACAGCAAACTCACTGAAGGCTAACAAAAATCTTCCATTTTAGCCACACTATGTTGACATTTTGGTATGCGCCTGTAAATTACAGACTTTGTTTCAAAAACTGGAAGGAGGAAATAACTTCCAGATCATCTGCAGCTGTAACAACTGATGTAATAACTTTCTCTGAGGAAAAAAAGGTTTATTTTTATAAATAATGACACATATCATTCTTAAATTATTAACAGGCAAAACAACAAGATTTTAATTAAACGAGATTTGACATGGTCAGAAGTGTGGGTAGTGACACACGGTAAGGATAAGAAGGATTTATTTTGCTGTTAATCTGTATTTGAAGTTTCAGTGTGATACAGATTTCATCCAGTTCTGGTAAACACACTGAATCAATTACACATAGGCAAAAACACCTGCAGGACCTAAAATGCTAGATGTGCTATTTGCTCCAAGTTGTTAAAACTAACATTAACTGCCCTAACATATCTCAGCTCTGCATAAATACACTTCAAGAGGTAAAAACTCCACTCTGTTTCAGTGCTTCTCTCTTCCAGTCAGGAAAGCAGGAAGATATTGACCTTCTCGAGCTACCTTCATACACATGAGCACTCCCTGCCCGCATGCGCTGACCCAGTTTCCACTAATTTCAGCAGTATTCTGTTCTTGTGTAATAAGCACCTTTTCAACAGAGATTCCTTCAGAAGAAACCAAAATCAACCAAAGCTCCTTTTGTATAAGCTACCAAGCAGTTATAAGTTACTGGCTACTGGATGCAGATGACAGACTGATCTGAACCTGTGACCTCTGAGGGACCTACACTCCCCCATTAAGCATCCCCTGAGAACCAAGTTGATCAATTTTTTATAAAAGCACATACATGCACTAAAGCACTGTAAATGGAAAACCGGGGTTATTTAAACAGAAAAGCACATACTGAAATGGAAAGTCAAAGACTCTCACTGATGTATTACTTCTGTGGTGCAAAATGCATGCTTACTGCCTTACAGAAAACACTTAATACAAGGGAGGTTTTTTGCTGTTGTTTTGGTTTTGAGTTTTTCCCCCTTGAAAAATGCAGACAATAATCAGCACTGAAAGCTAAATCTATGCTAACATTAACTGGGTTTAATGAATGCAGAGTGCTCTGAGCTATCTGGTCCAGTGGAAGGTGTCCCTGTCCACGGCAGGGTGTTGGAACTAGATAGCCTTAATGTTCCTTCCAAACCAACCATTCTATGATTCTCCTTTGTAGAAACCTTCTTGTGCCAGGCATTCTACTGAAGTTTAAGTACCTGTACATACCACCAAAAATCTTACAACATGAAACACCACTCATAGTTTATGCATCCAGTTTCCAGCACAAGGCTTGAAGATGAAACAGCTACACCATATAGCAATAATTTTATTAATGAACATAAACATGATCCAAATCCAGAAAACTAAACTTCTAACTAACTTCCACTGACTCAGCTACATATCAAATCTTATGCGCACAAATAGTTGAGAAAACCAGAAGAAATGAAGAGAGGGGAAAAAAAAACCTCATGCACACTTAAGTATTATGTTACTAATGTTTAAAAGCCACTCACTTGTGGAACAAAAAGGAACTTCTTTTTCCTCTTTTCATGCACTTAAATTAAAAATAATGACTATTGTAACACGTGAGCCACCATTAACGAAAGGACCATGCTGAAAACAACTAAGAGCTTAGCCTTTACCCACATGTAATTTTGATACAGGTATGCTAAATGCAGATGCCAAAGTCTACTTACATAGATGTTTTGCTTTTATTTGATTGCCAGTTTACTTGTATTTGAATATCAATTTGCAAGCTAATTAGAGAACATTGCTTAGCCCATTACAGGAAAAGAGTGCTCCACCATTAACTGCAGTGCCATCTCACTAATTCCCTTAAAGACTTGCTTCAAACACCATCTTCACCTCCATTCAAAACAATTAGTGTACATTTATTTCACATTTTAAACTGTAGCGAATCAAATTTTTAAACACTTTAACAGACTGCACTACTATTTTGATAGCTTTTATGCTAAAAACTGTGCTTTTAGGGATTCTAACTTTCCTATTTAAGAGAATGCTAAACTGGAACTCACAGAGGGCCTTAAATTCCTACTCTCTACAACCTGAAAGGCATATGCCATTAACTTTCAAAATCAAACAAAATCTATTTCTTAAAAGGCAACACAGTGCACATGAAAGAGCTGCAGGCAAGCAGACACGATCATAATATTTGCCACTGTTCATAGGTCTGCCAAAACATAGCAGGCATTAAAAAAGAAGGCAAAAAAAAGAAGAAAATCAAAACAGGCCAGTTTCTGAGCTCTGCAGGCAGCTCAGAGGAGGAGGAGATGCACCTGAGCCGTGCTGGGCTGCTCCTCTACCCAGAGCATCAGTGCCTGCAGGCAGGCCGGAGCTGCAGCCAGCAGGGTGAGGGATGGCAGCCGTGGCAGCACTAGGTGCCCTGGTTCTCCAGGATTATTTGCAGCCAGGCTGGCAGGCTAATGGGATTGCTCGCTGTCATCTGCAACCCAGCTAAGAACCGTGGGCACAATTCACTACTGTGCCTGAGTAGTGCTGGGATGCAATAGGCATCAAGGGATGGCAGAGCCCCTGATCCTCAGCTGCCCAATCCTGTAATATATTAAAACAGCAGAAAAAAGCACTGCAGAGAGAAAAGAGAGTGGAAAAAAACCTAAGAGAGAACCTAACACAGTCGAGTTTCATTCAGTTATGACCTCCTTTTATCTCATCACCAGTGACACACTTCTCATTCATTTATCTCCTCTTTCACAGCAGATCCCAGCAAATCAACAACTAACCTGACCCAGAAGAGAATGAGCGCACCAGAAAAAGCAAGAAGTTTTGTGATGGATCATTGCGCTGATCAAACTCACTCATCCTGCAGCCACATGACTGTAATGCATTTGCAACAACAAATTTACATTTTGGTAAGATTTACATTTTGGGTATATCCTCTCCTACCTTTACTTAAGGCCGGTGTTTTCATGTTCACTAAAACTACACATCTACAAATATAAGGTAAGAAAAAATTGAAAAAGTACTGGTGGCACCAAATCATCTGTAACAAGAAGCAGCAGTGGGTTTTAATACCACTGCATAGACACTGATGGACCCTTAGTGCTTGAAATCAATACTGCCTCCAAAACAGTGGACAAGTCATGATGTGCAGCTGTAGGTACTTCAGCTAACCTCATGTCTTGGCTATAAGATCAGTTTATCTTCAAAAGGCTCTTCTTTGTTCATGTTCTGATCTTGGCTGAATACTCAGATAATTGCTTTTTACATAAATTGCAAAACAACTGGAAGATGTGGGACACTGTGCTGTCATTTTGGTGTCAAGAAGGCCGGTTTCTCCTAGAAAAGCTTGTCAGCATTACATGCTTACTTATTTCATACTGGTGAGCTCTACTGGGTCCTCATAATTTCTTTTAGGGAGGGGTATCAGATGCTCATGACCAGCTCAAACTGGATTATCATGAAGAAATATGAAAGTATTCCAAGATACTTTCCTTTTTACCTTAGGTTGCTTCTGTGTCCTCTTCCAACTAATGCGAAGTTTCTCTGCTTTTTCTAGGGTTGTGGACAACCTGTGCTTTCCCTTCCCCCTTGAATTTCAACCAGGGTTCATACCTCCGCCCATCAACCATCATCACCTGGATTCTTCATGCCTTCCCCAGCCTCAGCTCCATTTTGCACTCCAGTGTTTCATTCTATTTATCTCCCAACGTTATTTTTCCTGCCCTCTGGAGGACACATCAACCAGCAAGGGCATATGGAGACAAGTAGAAAACCAGCTGTGCTGTGTTAATTTGGAAAGATTTAAAGGGTATCAAAGGCCAGTTGCCCCTTCTACAGTCTACTTAGAAGATGATAATATCAAGTCCACTAAATTCCCTTTCCATCCAAAATCCAACCCTATTTCTTCGCAACTTCCTTCTGCTCCTTCTTCCTCCTGAGTTTAGCAAGGTTGGTTTTGATACCTAGGATGTGTTCTGAAAGTTTGGAAGTAAATTCTTCCAAAATTTATTATTTCCAGAAAAAAAATGCCCTCACATTGAGTGTCCCAAGTTCAACCACAAGCAGTATATCTGCCTCACTGCATTCAACCAAAATCAGAGCAGTTCAACCTTTACTTCGGATTTGCTGACTGACATCCAAGTCTTCAACACACTAGTATTTGATTTAATGTGGTTTTTAAGTGTTTAAATAGTAGAGGAGTTTAATGCGTTCAGTATGGTAATATGTTTTGCAATAAAGGATATTTCCTGTAATATCAGTTCAGTAGGATGCTCTCATAAATTGTCTTCTGGATTATTAGAAAAATGACAAGTCAACAGAAGATGTACTGTAGTCCTAAGTGACAATTTGAATTCCTAATTATAAATACCACTTTCTCACATTATGTATATTAACACAGAAAGGCTCACCTCAATTTCTGCTCCATGTATTCCATATACTAATGTACCACAGAAAGAAACAATTTTTTCCATGCAGCTCTTGCATGCAACAGCAACGTTCTTCTGTAACGAAATAAATCACCTGTACCTAAGGGCACCTTTGCCTATTGGGGAGGTTTTCTGCACAGCTTTGCAGCCACCATTCCTCCCAGCCTTCCCTAGAGCACTGGTCAGCGTTGAAGAACGCTCTAACTACAGTGATTGCAGCAAAAATAATAGCCCCTTGAGAATCAAAGCCAGATGGTATAGCTTAAAATTGAACTAAGGCTACACTAAATGGTGTTAGAAAGACTATAATGCTAGACTCAGCTTCAGAGGGCAGAAAGAAACATCCCCTTTGCCATCCTTCACTGAGCCATGCTCAGAGCTTACTCAGGCAGCTAACAATTCTGCGGTTGTAATTCAAATTTTTGTACACAGAAAGGACACTACATGTGAGACCCTTGCAAGGAACCAGCTGAATACAGGAAAAGGGAGTAAGTATTAATTAATTCTATGTATTCCAAGTAACTGTGCTACAGACAGAAATTATTATCTGAACTGGACTAATTAACTAAGATAGTATTTTATACTACAACCACTACAACCATTCAAGATCTCTGTAATTTCTCTGTAAGTGTATTTTTCTCTTTATCAATATGGAGTTTTAAGAGTCCACACGAGAAACAGAGGCAGCACTCCTTTTCTGGGAATAAGGGAGCATCATGTTTCTTCTTTGGAAAAACTGGACAGAGTAGTTAATTTAGCATTTTACAGTAAACTGTATTTCCACCTGTACTACAAGTACTCCATGAAAGGTAAATATTTTTTAGTTCATTTTGATAAGTTTTTTTGGGTTTTTTTTTAATTCCATCTTATCTAGAACTTAAGTGATAAATTCTTTGATACTGGATACACAAATTGAATCATACACTACATAAAATTCCAAATAGCTTCACAGTCCACCAAGGGAAAATAGAATTATGTTTCTGAAATGTTAGCTCTTTGTACACATTCCTAACATCACTGCATTTCATTATTTATGCTTATTTATATGTATGTAACATTCAACATACAAGCCTGAAATGAGACGATACCAATTTATAATTAGTAGTTTAATACTTAAAAGTAAAATCAGGTATCACATACAAGTCAGACAAAAAAAGCAAAAAGAAGTCATCATTCAAATAGGTATATTACCACTGTTCAGCAAGGTGAATATATGCTAGATATACTCTATATAGGATATATAAAGGATATACAGATATAGGCTATACATATAGAATATAATCCATGTCTAAGTAGTTGGTAAAAAGGAATAAGGAAACAACATCTCAAGAAAAGCAGTCCCTTGCTTCAGCAAAAGAAAACTCTAATTTTCAGGGGACAAGTATCTAAGAGTAGATTAAGAGCTTGGTACATGAACAGACAACTGGCATCACAAAACAGGTACTGTGCTAGTGTAGTGAAAGCAAACGGAAGCAGCTCTTCCAATCCAGGATAGCAAGCTCAAAACAGACACTGGAAAATTTAGGATGCTGTGGAGTATGGAAAGAGTACAAACAGGAAAACTGTTTGAGAAACGAAGACAAAAGGAATTAAAAAGGTAAGAAACCAAAAACTGGAATGCAACTATAACATAAAACATAAAAACATAATAGAACAACAAGGGACAGCATCACCAAGTAAAAGCAATAGAATTTACTCTGCTTTTCAAAGAAGAGGACAAAAATAAACCTACTACATCTTAAGCAGAGCTGAAGGGAGAAAAACATTTCAACAACAGAAGCTTCTGGGGGAAAAAAAAAATCACTCCCACTAAGGCTTTTAAAAGTAACTAGAAGGGGATGGTAGGTTGTAGTGTGTTGTTGTGGTTTTTTTGTTGGATTTTTTTGTTGATTTTTTTTTTTTTGCAAGAGGGGGCAGAAGAACAGCACAGGAAAAGAATTTCAGAAAACAATACATTTGGGAAGAATTGAAACAATTTTTCCCCAGCTTGCCAGTAGCTCATAAAGAAACCCCATCCATCTGAGATTCTTTGGCTGTCTGCCTGGAAGGAACTTGTCAACTTGTCTTTTTGCTTGGGGCAAGGAGACTTCAAACAAAGTGGTTACTATTTTATTTTTTTATTCACAGAAGAAAAAAATAAAGGCCAAAATTATTTTCCAAGGTAAAGACTAATTTCCCTCTTGGAAAATATAATTCTTCTAAGAACACTTTCCTTGCCTCTACAGTTAATGCACCTTAAAAGATGTGCTGCTGTCTTCAATTCTAAAGCATTATGACATTTTAAAAAGGAATTTTTACTCTTCGCTGGTAGTAGACATTTTATACATGGAATAATAAAACAACAGCAGCAACAAAGTCAACTAGCTTCACCTGGGACAGACAGCGTCCAGATAACCCTCCACTGCATCATGAAGAAATGTCAAGTTACTCTTCAACACCAGGCCATGCCTGAGGGCCACACTCCCAACAACATCACATTTCTGGGTTGAGACCAATTGGTATTTTCAGTGGTAAAGTACAAAATAAGTCTGTGGGAATGCAGGAATTGAGTTTTGTCACTCAGTTTGAAAGCATGAAAACAAACGCTATTTTCTAAGCATTTCACTGCTAGGGGAGAGAAGACAGCAGAGACACCATGGCTCTGTTTAAGCCTACAAGGTCATTCAGAAAAAAAGTCTAAAGGAGTGGGAGTGAAAGTTTACCCCAGATAAATTGGCTAACTCCGTTCATTTTATGGTTTCATGAGCACTTGGTACTAGGCTCAAAGAGGAGGGAGCGCGTAAGCGTGCCTTTTTTGGCAGAGCTGATGCTTACTGTGGCTTAAATGGCTCACAAAACTGCAGTGTTAATCATCCATAATCACTGCTTATCTCTGTGATCAACACCAAAACATCTTTCTTTTTTCTTTATCATTTTGCAACACAAAGACCTTCAAAATATTTTACAGCTACACAGCATTCGGAGGAATTGTTTAGGAATGAATTTGCTTAGCAGAAAACTAAAGCCATGCATTTAGTAATAGGACAGAAAATGTTAAAGTAACAACTTCAAAAGATAAGAAACTGCTACAACAATTATCAGAGTAAGAATCTCTAAGAAATGATTCTGCAAACCATTCAAGTAACCTTTCGAGGTGCATGATTTTAGCTGAAAACACTTTATTTGTATCTTAAAATTTGCAGGATATAAAGATTAGATAAACATGCTGGACATATCAAACTGCCACGAGTATTCTTCCCTGGATGAACTACAAAAATGTGATAAAACCAGCACAAGCAAGGGCATTTAATATATTAAACAGAACTCCTTCTTGACTTAACCTCTTATTCTCTGAATACTACATCTTATTTATGGCTCTCCAAACAGTTGTCACATTTTATTTAGAGAAACCGTCATAAGTACTGTGCCTTAAATTTGGGTTAGATAACTAGTTCTATTAGGTCATGACTGGAGATTTATTTGCATATTACTTATTTTCTTTTTTAAATGTTGGAGAATTTAGGTCCTAAAATATTTAAAGTAAACTAAATTTTAAAAGAGATGGAGGCTCAAATAATTACCTGGTTTTATTACTAAGACAATTTTTAGCAATGAAAAAAGTTTCTCTTCATTCTGCTTCTGATCTTTTTTTTTTTTTCCTTCTCCCTTTACAGGAATTAAGGTAGCAGTTTTGAGCTCCCCTAGTTCCTTGGCAAAAATCACTGTAATTTCAATGAAGCACTGGTATCAACTGAAGCAACATATCAAACATAATAAATACATTAAATGTTAGGCCTATAGGACTCATCTTAAATGTATCTAGCGACCTGAACATACTGTATCTTGAAATCATACTTGCCAGACATTGTGCAAGACACTGTATGGTATCTGCTTCAAGGAGTCTCCAAGGCTATGACCAGTGAAGTCTGTGCCAGGGGAACACAGGACCATGGGGCACTGGTGACACCACGCCAGAAGGAGGCAATAGGGGACAGCCTACATACATGGTGCAGGTTACCTCCTACACAGCTCAGTCATAGCCTAAAAAAGGAATAGTCTCCAACTTCTCTGACTTCTCAACTAGAATCATCCTTTCCATTTCCTCATCCTGAAACCAAGGGCAGCAAGGGCAGCTCTTTTTCTCCATTCCCCCCTCCCCCCCCGTTAATAAATGTAAGGGGCTCTTTTCCCTTTTCCAAATTAAGTAGTTCTGAATATATATTGCTCCACCAGTTTTTCATGTACTGGGATGACTGAACACCTGGATAACAACTGAATGTGCAGCCACATCTCATGTCCTCATGCACAAAAGGAAAAAAATAGTAGATGCTGTCATAATGTCCTAGCCATACAAATGACAAGTCTGATCCTCTGTCAATAACAAGCACCACCTGAAAACAGGACAAAAAAACCCAAAAAAACCAAAAAAAAACCCCACCTCTATAAAAAACATACAGTATAGTATCATGCAAAGAAATTTCTTATGATAGAGTTTTAAAAGACAGATATCCTATGTTACTGTAACAACTAGAATACAGAAACCAACACTTTATATGATAACTCTAATTTTATTTAAGTTTTGGTAAGACAGAAGTCAAAGAACTTAACAGAAGCCTGTCTCCCAATGTACTAGACAAAAGCAAAAAAACAAGACAGGCGAAAAACATGAAGTCATTTTTGGGGGAGTATTTTAAGAAGGAATTTGTCAAGAAAGCATCAAGTTAGGATCAAATCACTCTGCAGGTATCTGGTATGTCCATAAAGCTTCTATGCTGGTAGTATCAAAGCACAAAACCAAAGAAAATTAAAGTCTTCATCTATAGAACATATAGAAACTACTCTAAGTATCTACAAGGATATTGCAAGGTTATACAGAGAGAATATTAGAAGCACCAAAACCCAAATAGAACATAAACTGGTGACAGATCACCATTAAAAGACAATTTAAAAAGAAATCTTTCTAGCAATCAGCAAGAAAAGGAGGGCTAAGAAGAACTTCCATCCTTTATTAAATATTATTAGAAACATAGGGAAAAAGGATGAGAAAAGGGCTAGTGCCTTCTTTGCCTCAGTCCAGTAGTAAAAAACCAGTTATTCTCTGGGTACCCAGCCCCTGAGCTAGAAGACTGGAACAGGGAGCAGAGTAAAGCCCCCATAGCACAATGAGAAATTTTCAGTGACTTGCTGCACCACTTAAGACACACACACCTATGAGGCTAGATGGGATTTACACAAAGGAACTGAAGGAACTGGCATCAGGGCTCAGTGAGCCACTTTCCATCATTTATCCACAGTCCTGGGTGACCAGGGAGGTCACAGTTGATCAGAGGTGAGTAAATTGGATGCACAGCTACAAGAAGCAGGAAGAAGCATCTGCAGACCTACAGGCCTATCAGCCTGACCTAGGAGCTGGGGAAGGACATGGAGCAGATCACCTGAGTGCCACCATGCAGCACACACAGGACAACCAGGAGATCCAGGCCCAGCCAGCCAGAGCTCATGAAAACCAGGTGCTGCTTGACTGGCCTGATCGCCTGTTAGGACAGTGTAACCCACTCAGTGGATGAGCAGAAGGCTATAGATGCTGTCCACCGAGACTTCACAAAAGCCTCTGACACCCATTACCACAGTATTCTCCTGGAGAAACTCGCTACTATGGCTCGGATGGGCGCGGTGTTCACTGGGGAAAAACCCAAAAATTATCTAGATGCCCAGGCCCATGGAGTGGTGGTGAATGGAGCTACATCCAGCTGGCAGCTGGCCACAAGGGGTGATCCCCAGGACTTAAGAGTTGGGGCCAGTCCTGTTTAATATCTTTATTGATGATTGGGATGAGGGGATCAACAAGTGCACCTCAGTTGGGCAGGAATGTTGATATACTGGAGGCCAGAAAGGTAACACAGAGGATCAGTGATCCAAGGCCAATGTGGGACCTTATCATTCTCTACAAATACCTGAAAGGAGGTTATAATGAGGTGAGGGTTGGTAATTTCTTCCAGAAAATGTGACAGGACAAGAGGAAATGGTATTACCTTCCATCAGGAAGGTTGAGCTTGGACATTAGGAAGAATTTATTCAGCAAAAGGATTGGCAAGCATTGGAACAGTCTGCCCAGGAAATTGTTGGAGCCACCATCTCAGGAGGTATTTAAAGGATATTCAGATGTAATGCTTGGGGACATGGTTTAGTTGGTTAGCTTGGCAGTGCTGGATTAATGGATGGACTTCATGGTTTTAGAGGTCTTTTCCAACTTAAATAATTCCATGCATTTAGATAGGCGAGGCAGCCGAGATCAGAATCAGGCACATGATTATCCCTAAGAAGCAAATGCCATGAAACTATACTTAACTTCCAGCATCATCTGAATCTAGTTTAATAACCAGCAAATAGGCTTTTGACAACAATAGTATTTCAAAATGACAGTGTAATTAAATTTAAGTCAAAGCTATGCAATGATGGACTGTATGTTTATGTGTAACCAGCAAATTATATGCTTTTAAGCATGTCAAAATTTTCAAAAGAATTAACCACTGCAGTAATTCAGTTGAGGAAATGGTGGTAGGAAAAAGACTCCCCCAGGTCATTTTTCAGCCAGCTGATATGATGTGATACATACTGTTTGCCTCATACAGTGTTTCCAATTCCTACTTCCCTAAAATGTTATGCATTTTAATACCATTCAAGGACAAACCAACAGTCATGCTTCACTCACTTCTGAGAAGCAAGGGAAGGGACTGTGGGACTGGGATGAATAATGAGATAGGAAGTCAGTTTGTCATCCTGTGTTACTAGTCTGGACTCAGTTAAAGCTGATCAGACAATATCATCAGGTTTACATGAGCAATGACAACAGACAATTAGTGCCCAGTCTACTGTAGTTCCTAACTGATGGGGAAAAAGAAAAACTGCAGGAACAGCCTTAATTCCATAGAGAGTAAAGAAAACTTTCACAGGGTAGATCTCAAAACTTGTGTGATCTCTGTTTCAAGAGGAACTGATGGCATAACAGTTAACCTGTAAAAACATTTGGTGGCTTCAAGGCAGCACCTTTGGAAAGCATTTGGCTGCTGTGCTCCGTGTCCCTTTTTCTGCCCCCTGCCCATGTTTGTTCATCACATACCAAGGAACTCTCATGCTGATGTCTATTACAGGAGTCTATAGGAGAGCCATCTATTAACTCCCATTTGGTGGGAAAGTGAGGAATATTCTCTTTCCTCTTTATTATTTTCTCAGCTGGCAGAACATTTACTTCAATACATAAATTTCTAAGCTATCTTTTAATAAAAGAAAAGTCTGTGCTGGTAGAATATACTTTCTTGAAACTGAACACAGAAAGCTTTAATAACTCAAGTTTAAATACACTAAAGCTAATCAATTCATCCTGCATTCAAGTTTCCATTATACTTCTAAGAAAGCACAAAACAGGTCTGTAAAATATAATTAACTAGAGACTGCTACATACAGCATGAAAAATCAAGACTACAGCTTTTACTTCATTTGTTTTGCAGACTCATTAGAATTTTTTCATTTAAATGTCTCAAATTCTGTAGCCAAATTTGTATGTGAAAGAAACAACAAATTAAATTAAATTAGTCCTTATTTAAGCTGTATTTGAAGCCATCTAAAACTGATGTTCTTAGTTCCACAATTTTCAAATTAGATTTAAAAAATTATGTTAGCGGTTCAGAAAACAGACAAATTAATGCAGATCTTTCAAAAAAATGTTGTACTTCTGCAAACTTGTATACTAAAACTTAACTGGCTGGGAAAGCTAGGAAACCTTCAGAGCATCTGCTCCCGTGTCCTACTCTATGCCTGCAAAATAGAGACACAAAAGGAATAGTGAACTGAATTCCCAGCCTGGACAAATTTGGGCAGGTGTACTGACTGCAGGGCATCCCTGGCGGAGGAAAGGGCTTGTGTTCACCGAGCACGAGGCGAGCAGGTCATCCCCAGCCTGGGCACGGTGCCATTCGGATGCAGGTAGCTGCCAGGGTGAGAGAGCAGCGCACTGTCCCTGAGACAGCCCTGGCACTGTCCTGCCTCTCCTGGCACACCTCCTTACAGAGCCTGCAGCGCTGAGGTCACTAACCAGGGGCTCACAAACACTCTCTCGTGTTGCTGCCTGTCCCATGACTTGCTTCCCATTGGTGTCTCTCCTCAGACTGCCACGAAAAAGCAGTAAGGGAACTATCTCTGCATTAACATGAGAACTGGCAGTGGGTGTAACTCCAGTTCTTCTATAAGAGGTAAAGAAAGGACATTTTCTTTACCCCCTCATACATACATAGGCTGTAAGTATAGACTGCTACAGACTATACACACTAAGGGCATACATATTGTCAACAGTAGCAGTAAACATCAGTGTGGCTGCTGTGCTGAGAATTAGAGGATAATAGCGGGAAGTTTTGCAACACTGTGTTTTCAAACTACAGTCAGAGGTGCATGTGCTGCCACTAATGCAAATAGATTTTCCAAGTCATATGACAGTGACCAAGAAATAATCACAGAGCAGCTGATGTTCTTTCCTGCAAGTCTGTGTCCTATTAAAGGATGAAAATGCTCCAGAATGACTTATGGTTACAACATGAAGGGAAGTATAAGTTCAAAATGTTTCTAACAATACCATTGAGAAGAGGCTGTCCTCCATGTACACTCCTTGACACTACTGCACTGTGAACATCTTCAGGAAATCCAGTCTTGCATGACATATCTTCACAGGTTGCTTTTATTGGTGCCTGAAACACAAGACAAAATTCATGTAATACTCGCAACCCACATTCACCAGAGAAACATTCCAGTTGGCACACACTCCACTGTGCTGCTTTTACAAGCAGAATCTTTGTTTCTGAATGACTGCAATTAGGACCGCGAGGGCAAAGGGTTAATCTTTCTGATAACTGGAATGGAAGGAACAAATCCCACTTGTCTGGTAAGATCTAAATAATACACCATCTTGATTCTTCTGACAACTGAACATTTCCACTAAACCAGACATCTAGACTGAAGCGGGAATCATAAAGGGAACAAAAACATTCTTTCCTCTGGAAATAAATGTTGCACAAAACACATTGTCAACTTCTCCACAGCCAGATTACATGAAAGGGATCACTTCAACAGGGGTGTAAAATGCTTTATTTAGAGTATTTCTAAGTGAGGCTGCCCCAGAATGAGAAAACTAAGACAAAATGTTACATTTACAGTAACTTAATAGAATTTACCTTTGTGTTAGCATTCAAACAGATACCATATTAAGCCAAATGTTTCCAATGCAATCTCCTATTTCAAAGGGACATTAAGTTAAAAGGAGAGTAGCTCATTAAATTTGCACAATGGAAGAGCTGAGCCACTGAAACTGTTTGTTCTCTCACTTATTAAAGAAGTTTACCCTCAAATCACATTCTTAAAAGAGCTTCATAAATGCCTTTCTATTAAGAAATATAATACAGCATTTGGAAACTTGTTTGTTCTGTAGTCTTCCACGTTCAGAAGATACTTCTGGTAGTAAAGCTATTTTCCAGGACAGCTTGTTGCCTATTTGGGGGGGGGGAATCTGTGGCTAAGGACCAAGATTTGTTTTCAGTGGTTTGGTTTTGTCCAACTTTAGTACTGCACAAGACAATGGCCTACCTTACACGTGGCTACAGGACTTTACACTGGCAAAATCCCTTTCACACTGTACACAGCAGAGGTCAGCTCCCATTCCAGCCTGGGCTGAGATTCATCCAAGAAATCGTGACAGCCCCCACACAATCTCAAAACGCCTCTAAATACCAAACAAAGGCCTATCCAGGTGTGTGCCCAGCTGTAGTATATGGTATTGGACAGCACAAGCAACTGTGTGATTATATCATACTTATATCTGATCAAGACTTAAATTAGATTTTCCTGTTTGCTTTCCCAGATGGGCTTCCATCAAGCATACCTACTCAAGGTCATGTAAGCATGTTCACATACACTTACAAAGAAAGCCCAACAGGAAAAAAAACACAAGGGAGGAAGAGAGGAGATGATGGTGTTACACCCATTCACCACAGTAACCTCAGGGAAAGAGAACATTAAAGCAGAGCTAGGACAGGAGCACCTCAAAAGTCAAGGGTTTCCTCAGGGAAAAAGGACTAGGTGAAAGCGTAATCTCTCCACAGACAAACACGGCCAAATTCCACATGTCAACCCCTGCTGGAACTGTACTATCACTAGTACAAGGAGGCATTTGTAACCCATTGCACTGCATTTACACCAACAACATCCTAACTGTGCAGCTCAACATTGACACTGGCAAAAACAAAATTAAAAAAAAAAAATTAAAATTTACTAATTCACAAGTTAATGCACTATCCAGGCATGCGCTCAGCAAGAGAAACTGTAATTATCCAGGTTCCGATTAACTAAAACTGTTGTGACTCAAGATCTACATGGGTATCTCACCTATGTACAATTGCTTATTTAGTTTACTATGTTTATATGGAGACCCTAAAGAGAAAGCAAATAAAGCAACAGTTTAGTTACCATGGGACTATGCTCCCCACAAAACTGGAACCAGGATCTGTAGCTATGTGCCAACAGTCTATTTAGATACTGAGTTTTTAAGATGAAAAGATGGTAAATCAAAAATAACTGAAATTTCAACCAGTCAGTTTCCTCAGCTTTAGAACTCAAATAACAGGTTTGACAAGGTTTCCATAATTTGAAAGAAAAATAGTAAGACCCATTTAAACTGCACAAAAGGTGACTTCAAAGTAATGTGGTAGAAAAGAAAATAAAAAGTCTTTCACAGTACCTTTGAAAAAGAAAGATACTGGGTGGGCAGCTGAGGAGATAGCAGCATTTTTAACAAGACTGCACCAATGTGCTTGGGAATCTTTCAGCCTTTCCAGTAATCTATATGTACTAAACAGCTCTTATAAACTGAAACAATGCCTACTGAAACAAAGGCTGGGGAACATGAATAGAGAGCCTTCTTTATTCTTTCATTTGCAGCCATCAATTTTATCCAGAAACAAAAGACTGTACTCTGCTCTCCAAAAACAACCCTTTGTAAAGATTGTTTCAGAATAAAAACACAAGGGAAGGAAGAATTCAAATTTTCAGCAATTTGTAATTGCCCTCTGTTAAGCATTCTGAACCAAGTAGAAGTTGCAACTTCAGACACACTGGGTCAAATCAAGTTTGGCCTGAGAGTACTGCAAGACTTAAACCATTTCAACTCTAAGAAAAGAAGGATGCTGAAATATTTTTATCCCCTTATCTAGGGCAAAAGGCAAAAGCTAGTGAAGATTATGGGACACATAATTTACAGGATTTTGTGTGATTAGTATAATTCTCAAGACACTTTCAAATTTAAGATAATATTACTTGTAAATTCATCTGCAGAAGGACACTATTTAAAAAAAAAATCTTTTAAGACAGAAAGCAATTACCTTAGCTTGTAACCACATAAAACCTACTCAGTGGAGTAACAAAGCTTTGAACAAGCTCAGCACTTGGAAAATTCTCTCTCAAGTACTAACAGACTTTGCGACAGCAAAATAAAGTTACTTCTCAAAAACTATTCTGCTTTCCTCATCCTTTATGACTTGTTTAGCCATTTTTAACTGCTAAGTGAGTGGTAAGCATTACCATCTCCAGATGCTAGAGATAGTCACACATGGTATCAGATCATGCATATAAACTCAGTACTGTAGATCTCAGATTAAATGCAACCGGAAAACGGCAATTATGAAGCAACATGATGTAAATTAGAAGTCTTCTGTCAAAACTGTTATTCAATCAATTAAAAGGATTCACCATTTTTATATAGTCAGGCAGTTAAGCCTGCAATTTTGACACCCTGCTCCTCTGTTGCTTCAGTTTCATCTCTAGATATAAAATCTGTGTTTAATTCTAAAGACGCATTCCAGCTCGATTAAAAAAAAACAAAACCCAAAAAACAGAAACAAAACAAAACAAAGCGAAAAATATAACAACCTGTTTACAATCTCAACTGCATAATTCTAAGGGATTTGCATATTTTTCTAAATACCACCAGTAAAAGCCTTCCAAGAATACAGGCCTCAAAGTTTTTAAGTTTCTAACTGAAACAAGAAACAAGCCAGGCAGAATTTCTTCACTAGTGTTGACAGATCTGGACTCATAATCAACTTTCATTGTTTCTAAAAAGTAGACACATAATTCCAAATATCTGGAAATAATCCATTTAAAGAAACACGTATTTCAAAACGGAATGTCACCACCTCCTCTGTCCATGCCATACACCACTGGAGTTCAGTAGCAGCTATCAATCTGAAATATACAAGTCTTCTACTTTGCACCTACTTCTTTGCATCTACATATACTACAACATAAGATTTCTTAACAGCAATTGCACCAAAATGCAAGGCAAGTTGTTTCTGGAAGACTGCTTTCTTTTATAATCACTGTAACTTAGACCTATAAGAAAAGAAGCCTACCTAATAAAATGAGAAACCAAGTGTATGTATCAAAGAAAATATCATACTAAACAGTGTAATTTAACATAGTACAGTTACTGATTCTCAAGTCTAGCCAATTTGCAGGACATTACTGTGTGAAGTTCAAAAAAAAGTCTGATAGAATTATACGTATGATGAACCAAGAACGGGGTATTTGAGCTCTTCCTCCTTAACAACCAACATTAATTTACAACTACCACCATAATATTCAACTTAAACACAGACCACAGAAACACTTGTGATTCTGTAAGACCAGGTGTTTCTTCATTAATTTAAAAGCCAGGATGATACCCAATACTCATTTCTAACTTAGGTTGCAACTCTAGAGATTGCTCGGTCCATTTTTAGTTTTGTGTACAGACGTTATCTGACACAATGGGATATGCTGTACGAGGTGGTATTATTTAGTAATGAGTCTCTACTTACTGTCATAAGGCATAAGAAAGATACCCTGGATGATTAAAAGTATCTCCGAAAAGCTTAAGATACTAGAACTCAAAATGTTGAGCAACTCTTTCTTAAATCTCCAACTTGCTGCAAACGAAGCTGCCAATAGTTTATACTCTCAAAGTACTCAGTACTTCAGCAAATGTAGTCAAGTACAATTTGTTTTCAACCATAGAGTGCAACTAGAGAAAAAGAAAAGTGCCTTTCATTCAAATTGTTCTGGAAGCCAAAAGCTTCCAAAGTGGGTGCCAGGCCATGTCCTCCCAGAGGTCATTCAGTTACAGCAGAAAGGGCTTTCCTTATACCATCTTCACTTCTAATCAGTGCTCTACTTCATAAACCACAAGATTTTAGATCAGAAAATCCAATTTCTTAAACCAACACTCAGAACTCTCAAGCACCTTTCCTAAGTAAGATAATCTATGTTTATGTTAGTATCTGTTTTAAAGTAACTTCTCTTAAACCACCGAAGGTTCAGATAATCATACAATGCCTCAAGCTGGAAGGGGCTGTATAAATAAACTGTTTTCACCCTTCTTGCCCATGTGCAGGGACACCTTCCACTACACCAGTGGTGCTTGCTCGAAGCCCCATCCAAGCTGGCCTTGAACCCTTCCAGGGATGGAACGTCTACAGCTTCTACGGGCAAACGGTTCCACTGTCTTACCAACCTGCCACTGAAGACTAACTAATTTTAACCTACTGTTTTCCAGTTTGTGACCATTCCTACTTGTTCTGTCCCTGTATGCCCATGCAAAATGTCTCTCTGTCTCTCTGTTCATGTCCAGCCTCGCATCCACCAGTGCCACCAAGCCCTGCTTGGCATCTGCTCATCCCTCAGCTTCACAAACCATCTTAACAGCCTATCCTGTTAATCCCCAATGAGAGACAATATCCATTTGCTTTATTAAAAATTGAGACAATTATTTAGTATATCCTACATAGTTTAAAGCCATGATCCAAGTTTGGATTTTACCCCTCCCTGAACTAGGAGAACATGGGAGTGGCTGCATCTTCCAAAACACATGTTTCTTCAGGTAAGACACAGCTCAGAGAAGGATATCTTAAAATTTCTGTAAGTTTTAATAATACTTTAAATAAAACCCAAAAAGATCCTGTATTTGACCACACATTCTAATTTCTTCTCAAGAAATTACCTCTCTGATTTGATAATAGCCATTGTATTGCTCACATTGAACATCTCAGCCCATAAATCTGCTGCTATTCCATGCAGGAGGATGCTGATTTTTTTCTGACCTTTGGGGAGGCCTTCCAAGTCTTCTTCGGGGGGAATCACAAAATTTTAACTATGTCTTCAGCTGCTGGGTGATAATTATATGCTAATTATAAGGAATGGGAGAGTCCCTAGAGGAGTCTGTTGGTAAAAATATATTTTTTAAAATATGTCAAGGAGTGCCTAGAGGAGAGGAAAAATGCGCCTTTTGGAAACACAGTATTTAATTAAATATACGAATACTGACTAAAACCAAATACTTTAAGTGAAATGCTGAAAAGACTTGGCAGTGAATTACCTTCCATCTTAGAAGCTGCTGATACTGTATCTGTTTTCATAAGCCATTTAAAAATAGAAAGCCTAATTTCCCTTCTTTATTCAGACAGAGCTCCCATGATCTTTCAACAAGAAGTGCGGGATCAAATCAAATGATGAATCATGCACATTTGGATTATATACC
This sequence comes from Regulus satrapa, assembly GCA_013396955.1. Taxonomy (NCBI): domain Eukaryota; kingdom Metazoa; phylum Chordata; class Aves; order Passeriformes; family Regulidae; genus Regulus; species Regulus satrapa. The sequence goes on from VWZN01009177.1 coordinate 357,980, forward strand.
TCTCAAGGTGAACAGCAACATGGTCCAACACCCAGGTGAGAAAGGTCCCTCTCAGCTCACTCACAAACTACAAACGCACTTGAGGAAAATACAGGTCTTCCTTAAACTTATCCTGCAGTAATGTATTTTCTTTCCTCTCAGGATTCACCTTACTGTATGCCACTGTTGGCCAAAGAATGAGTCTCAGTTCAGTGGAAGGTCAGAAGTGCTTCACCACTGCTCCTGCAAAGGATGCTAAGTATTCTTTTTGCCTTCACTACTCTCCACCTGAAGTTTGGACAATGCTGTCGAGCACATACATGGTGAGACTCTTGGGGATGGTGCTGTGCATGGCCAGGAGCTGGACTCAATGATCCCTGTGGGATCATCAGCTTATTCCGTGATCCGTCTCACTGAACCTTGCACACAACTGGTGCCACTGGGTCAGTGGAAGCACACACGCTACTCCCTAAGGCCACTACAGGTTCCTCCTGCCTTTTATAACAACAATTTAAAATAAAAATTCCAGGGAACACTGGAGATTGCATAGCCTTTGGGAATGGACTTTTTCTTTGTTCGTGTACACTGTTTGAAATAAGTTATGCTCTCATCCTAATGGAAGTGCTAGTAACTACTGAAATCATTCCAAGCTTTCTAAACTTTTTTGTTAACTGAAAAAAGCACTTACAAAACCAATGAGAAACAGAAAGAGAGTTTAACTGATAAATGATTCTGTTAAGCAGGAAAAGCCATTCAAAAATTCCTGTTCCTTACCACATGACAAGTCCCTTGCACAATACTGCCTGTATTGAGTAAAAATAGCTTTACTCACAGCTTCCTCAAGCTATTTTTAAATATAAACATGCAATTCTGTCACAACTAAATTCTCATGTGTTAGTGCTCAGTTATCAAAAGAAGTAATAAACTACATTACTGATATAAAAGAATCAATGAAACCAAGTAAGATAGAACATGACAGGGTTCTTCCAATGACGTTTCTGGGAGGTCCTCCAACTTCTAGAAACAGAAAGGAAAATAACAGATAGGAAGTTTTTGAATTACACACTCTTGACTAGATGTAGTTCAAAAATATGATCATTTTAAAAGCTGGTATCACAAAATTATGCGTTCATTTTTCCAGCTCACTGAGCTACATGCCTAGGTACTAGCCAGGAAGAGAGAACAGTAAAAAAAGAACTCTAGCAAACACACATTTATTAAAAACACGTAATTGACAACATGAGAAAATATGCCTTCTTGTACATAAGCAGAATATGTATTTCTGAGCTTGCTACAATATCTGCCCAGATAATTTTGTGCATTAAAGTAATTTTTATTATCTTCTGTCAACCAATGACTTAAATTTAAAAAAAACCAAACAACTGAATTACACAACCTTATCTGCCCTATATAGATGTAAACAGGAGTTTTTTTAAAAAATGTTTTAACAAAATGTATTTAAATAATATACTCAATTTAATATCCAAAGAAATTCAGGTCTGCAATTATCTGAATTTTGAGGATGTGTCAATGGTATCACTATCACCCAGACCAGACAGACAAGGATTGGAGAGCTCTCTGCTGCAATACCCTGCCACATTTAACTTTTCTAGTGGACTCTCTGAAGACAAAACAAAACCAGAACACAAAGATCTATATCCAAAAAGGCCAAGGTACTCCAGATAACTACCCTGGTCAGGGGCTCTGACTGTTGTGAAATTAATGTATTTTGTAACACATTCATGTGTATCTGGAAAGGACTTAATGGTGTTAAGAGTCTGTTAGTGGAGTCGTTTATCAGAGACACTGTAAAACTCATGCTTATACAGATTGAAAAAAAAAAAAATTCAAGACATAGGCACATCGTGAGACACAGATTTACCCACAATAGGGGATCTTATTTGTTTCTGCACAAAATGATATTAATACTCCTCACCCCAACTCTGCCAGAGACTACTGCTGCTGGGGGTAATTACTAGAGGGGTAGAGCTGGCAAGAAATTCCATAGCCAGATTCCCGGCTGAGGCAGCTTAACAGGAGTGTCACTTAGGGTAGTAGCTTTATCACCTGGATAAAGCTACTAAGACCTGGAATAAGACCAAAATCGCCTGCAGAGGGTAATAACTTACATCCTCTGTCATCATAATTTGAATTCAAACTAGTCATCTAAGCTCAAAAGGCTCCAAAACTGCTTTTTTGTTTACTTGCTTTTGATTTAGAAACAGACAAAATCATGTAGTGACTCAATCAGGGTTTTTTTTTAATTCCCTTTTTGAGCACTTTTTTTCTAATTTATGTTCCAGTTTATTTTTAATAGTTTCATTCCTGTAAACTCATACTAGTTTTCCCATTCCTTCGTTGGATTGGAATTACTGTTTTAGCCAGAAAAACAAGATTCACTCCTTTCATCCTCTCTTTTGTCAGGATTTTTTTTCATGTAATACTCCCAGACTCATACTGATACGCTAACCAGAGAAATAGAATGCAGTTTTCATTCCCTTCTTTCTTGTGCAGGTTATGCACTGCCAAAACTCTTAAGCTGTATTTTCTATACATAAACATCCACACATCTGCCCTTAAATTTTTACTGCAGTTACAACCTTTCAAGTAATTCCATAATGACAGCTTCTCTACACCACTAACAAACTGATTAATAACTCTAGAACATAAAGGTAGATAGATGCTGTGTTGCAGAGAGGAAAAACAGAGTCAAAAGGTTCAACATTCCAGAAGAACCAGAAACAAATAACCTCCTACAAACCACAAAGTAGTAGATATGACAACAGGGGAAAAAAAGTTAGCACTGCACCTAGCTGGTGAAGGTTCTCACAGTATGCATGATGGAAAAAGGGGGGAGGAAAAAAAGAGCTCTTAAAATGAAAGTGTTGTACAGACACAGGTCTATAAATCTGATTTCATACCCAAGTTCCAATTTTGTTACACACTATTAAAAATCAACCCCTAACCTGATTTAATGGGATACCCAAACAAGGGGGAAATTGGATTTCCCAACCATAACGTGTCAGTGACACTGCTTGTCCTTAATTCATAGTCTGCGCTTCAATTTCAAACCTGCCTTGAGTAGGGAAAAAAAAAGAAGAAGAAAAAAAGAGATGGAATAAAAGCTTACTGCAGATTTTGTGCTTTAAAGATTTATTGAGATAGGAAGACTAAACAGAACTGAAAGCACATACAGTAAACAGCACATTAAAAAAAAAAAAAAAAAA
>VWZN01009182.1:5128-24784 GCA_013396955.1 Regulus satrapa
TAAGCATAACAAAATTTCACCTGAACATTACCATGGCCATGTCTCAATAAATTTCCTCTTTTTTTGAATTAGGAAATGTGTACCTACCAACTGTGTATGTCTGGTAGTGATGATATAAACCTGTCAGCTAGAGGAAAGCCCCATGAAGTAACCTGTCATCACTCTTTTCCTAAAATAAATGACAGCTTTCTGGGACTTCTAGAAAGCATCTAGTGACAGAAGTTATTGCAATAATCAGCTATCCTGTATTAGCACAGGTGTTTTTTGGGTTTCTACTTCTTCTGGATTTCCCATCATGCCTATATGAAATTCCATCCTCAAGCACTGAACTCACCTACAGTTTCATCTATTCATGGCTTGCACTAGAATAAAAATACATTGGTGATTCTCAAATCATGCTTTGGATGCAAGATTTTTAAAAAAAANATAAAATTTCTAGATTCATACGTCAAGTCCTTCCACAGGTCTTTACCTGGAAACAATTATGTTCCACATAGATCTGCAGCCAAAAGCAAACTTGATACATATATCACATTTATACAAATGATTTGTACAAACTATCCTTTTGTTATCGATCAAAGTAGACAGCAGAAACTCAAGACTATATGCCTGTCTTTGTGAGCAGGGACACATTTTAAAGCCATTTTGAAACAAGACAGCTAGAAATAGTTCACTTACTTTGTGGAGTGTTTTACTCTATATGACATTCTCTATGCTAATAAGCGATGATTCTGCCTGCAGTGATCTTACATAATGATTCTAGCTTTTTATTTTCAATGAATGGAAGAAGTCTGCTGCAATCCTCCTATCGCCACAGATCAAGAATTCCCACTCAGATCGCAACTGCTCTTACAAGTGCCTGTTAATATTAAAATGTCTTGGTGCCATGTTTATCAAAGTCCACTGAATATTATAAAAGATTTTTCTTTCTTCCAGTTAGCTTTACTATTGCTATCCACGTATGTCTATTTGATTCACTTGCATATAGAATCATATACCCACAATGACGTCTAAAAGCCCAAATTTGCAGTTAGACTAAAGAATATCTGAAGTGCTACTTTTTACCATGGTAAGGTGACTCTTAGAGCTATATTTAAATAGTCAAACAAGTTATTTTTACCAAAAGGCACCAGAATTCACCCTGAAAAATGGGGTTTGATATTAGCAGAAAGAAAACTGAACAGTTGTATGCCCTCCAGTGTTTTACAAATAAGAGAGGAACTAATGTCAATAGCAATATTCATATTGTGTTGGCATAAAAATTCTAAAAAAGCATAAACTGATAGGTATTTATACTCACACCTCTTTAAAAAACAATAGAATTTGATGGGAAAAATCAAGTGTTAGTGTTTGGTATACCAGAAAAGGATATAAAACTAAAGCCACATTCAATCAATTATATATAAACCCAAACATCTAATTCAACCTTAAAAAAAAGCAGTTAAGATTACAATTTATCCTTCTTTATTGAAATTTCTAGCTTACTTCTTCCTTCACTGTGTCCTGAGTTAATAAGCTGCACACCTATATCTGCACTGGAGGCAAGGCAGCCCACTCTTCTGGTTGACAGAACATGTTTCCCAGGTAAATGGTTTATTTTTAAATAGCTTTTGTGAGTACAAAGTATGTTGAAGTGCTAACTCTTTTTGCCTCCAGGTGAGGCATTTTGCTGCTATTATAGACACTGTTTCAACACCTATACACTATGCCCTTCCTGTAACCTGAATACCAAACTCTGTTTTGATGAGGGACACAAAATACTGCAGAATCACTGATTGAATGTACTTTCACTATTTTTCTCTTTTTCTAATCCTGAAAAAAGCAAGTTCCCAAGCAGAAAAGCAGAAAGGGTCCTGATGTTTTCATGCATTTCTAAAAAATGTTTACCATTTATTCCTCTCTAATCAAAAAGCTTACATTTTTGCCTATAACTACAGGCTTGTCTGAATTTGGAACAAGAACAGGCAAGAATCTTCCCAAAAAATCCTTTTCATGTAATATTTATTTCCCTTTGATTTTGTTTTAAATGAAGATTCTATCATTAATCATATAAATTGCAAAAGAAGATAATTTGCACACAGAGAGATAATTACACACCTTATATTGGATAAGGAGACCATAAATGAAAATGTTTTTCTTCTTAGTTTCTCTTGCAAATTTCTTGATCGTAGATAGGTCTTCCATCCCAATGCTGAAAGAATTATTTTCTGAAATATCCAAGTGCACCTGCAAAGAACAGATGAGGAAAAAAACAAAATCCATCTTTTCCATAGTGTGCCATTTTAGACTGATAGTTTTTAGTATCTCATTTTTATGTGTTAAGCACATATAAAAATGCAGACTAAAAAAGGCTTTACTTAGATAGTTTTTATTTACTACTGAATTCTATTACTTACACATTAGGGACATGAAAGCTATTTTTTCAAAGCAGAAAAAACCAATATGCCAGAACATATAATGCATCTTTAAAATATTCAATTAAATTTGAAAACAAATGTTCTTTCATAAGCTCTAGACTAACTTTCACAGGAGCTTTTTTTTGTTTGGTTGGGGTTTTTTTACAATCAGAAGACTAGAATATACATCTTTCATAAGCATCTTGAAGATTTTCAAGGCAGAACTGGATTCTTTAAAGTTTAATTAGAAATTTAGTATGCTTTCAGTATAGCATATTAGTTGCCTAAATTGGATTAATTTCAAGATAATACTTCAAGTTCAAAAAGCAGAAACTACCTCAAAAGAAGGTAGGGATACGACTATACTGAGCTCTTGGGCAGGGAAAGGCAGCCTCATTTCCATCAGAGAAATTGCACAAACATGGTAGGTCTTACAGGACCTGACCTGAGATCAAGAAGTGCTTGGACAATACTCTCAGGAACATGGTGTGATTTTTTAGGTGTCCTGTGCAGGGCCAGGAGTTTGACTCAATGATCATTTTGGGTCCCTTCCAACTCAGAATATTCTGTGTTTCTGTAACTGGTATTTCCAGGGCAGTATCAACTAACTCAATCCTTCCCCAAGCCTTATATATTCCACATTTTAATCAATTTCCCTTACAAAACTCCAATTAGTTGTAGAAATTAAAATTAAGGATGATGATTTGTACATATAAGGTTTCAGTGCCTATTAATAGCAGAAATACCTTTATCCCTAAAAGAAAGAAAAAGCTTTATTCTGGCTGAATGATTCCATCATATAAAACTTATGTGTGACCATAACACAGAGGTCAGAGTATAGAGATCACCCCACAGATCAGTGCTTAGGAAAATTATTTCAAGTTCTCTTTGCACTTTATGTTCCATTTATCCTGACAGAAAATAGGTCCTCACACATTTTCCCTTGTGAGACTTTTTTTAAAAAGCTGTTTATTGCCTAAATGCATACTCACAGAAGCAAAGCTATTGTCTTCTACTACAGAAGCAGAGATTAATTTTCACATACAATCATTATTTTGTTATTTTCTACCCAAGACAAGGCGAAGTACTACTCATTTACAGCTATTTACAAGAAATTATAAACCCTATTATTTTGAGAGAATTTAACCTAGCTCCTCTTTACCATTAACCTCTTTGACAGCTTTGAAAAGAGATTTTTTTTCAAAATAACTTTGGTACTCAAATGCAAATAACTGCAACTACAGAGCTGAAGTACTAGCATTATTTTATTTCTAACCCTAAACAAAGCGACAACATAAAAATGAAATCCATTCATACATAAGAATCAAATCCATTCTTACCATTTATAAGCATAAAAAAATTACTGCTCAAAGAAGTAAGGTCAATTTAAGAATATGATTTCTGAGGTTACAGCATAATTGGAGAAGATACTAGCTTGATGCAAAAAAATAATTGCCTGAAGATTCCCTCTGTGATGCCTATTTCTCCTGCAACAGTAATCTTCCCTTTTGTCCAGAGACAGAAACCCAATTGCTGCTACAGCTTACTGATGTCATGAAACAATCCAGTCAAGCACCAGGAACAGACTTTGAATCTGTGGTGACTGATAGATGGGGATATGGACAGAAGCCATCCAGTCCAGTGTTCAGTGCAAGCTCATCCTTTTATTGGATCAATGCTCAGTGGGCTGGTTAAACAGAGAATCTGGCACAATAATAATACCTGTCATTTTCACAACTAAAGAAAATGACTATTGAAAGGAAAAAAAAAACCACACTTTTTTTTCTTAATTATAAGATTATTATGAAAAAGTTCTTTTTGTCATGAAATCAAAGAATAGACAAGAACTTTCAAATTACCAAATCAAATTACATTAGACTGTTCCTAGTTATGGAGTTTAGAATAGAAGCAGTTAGGTGCTCTCCCCATTTATTCTTTTAAGAGTTTTACTTTTGAGAGTAGAAAAACATGTTTCCCTTACAGCTCATACCTAAGACCTATGCATTTAAAATGTCATAATTCTGCTTAAAATTCTGATTCACATTTGTCTGAGAAATATTAATATGTCCTTTTACATTGAAAGAAAGCGTATTATAGAACTTTTCATTACTTGAATTCATTCAAGCAATAGGTTTTAAAAAGTATATATGAAAGAATAAAGTTGAGGAAAATCCTATTCATGAGTCTTAGTGAAGAGGACACCCAACCCTGAATTTAATTAAAGACTGCTGAAGAAAGTTTCTGTCCCCCATACCATCTGTGATGATTTTTAGAGATCAGAAGTTGAAAGGACTTCAGTACTTCCCTGTGATTAATACAAGATGATGATCTGTTAAATTAAGATAATTCTTGTCACTTAAAACATACCTTCCAGATCTCCTTCTCTTCCCTCCTCGTATTTCTAAAAGATAGCGTGGTACTTCCACCAGATGCCCAAGTGCAATTAGGCAACAATACTTTTAACAAATGTATTTCTATCAGTGTTTTAAATATTACCAACTGTTTCCCGCTAGTCAGGAGATTTTCTTCCACTGTCTAGTTCTTGGAAATTTCTAGTTGACAGAAACAACTGATGGATCTGGAGTATAGTAAAGGGAATAAATGAATTATTTTCTCCCAAGGTTATTTTAAAAGGAGTCTACCCAAAAAATTTGTGCATGCTTCAGGCTGCTCAAGCAAGTGCACTTTCATTAAAAATGGTTCTGGGACTTTGAGACCAAGTATGTCAGTGGCAAAACCCAAGTGTCATGGGGAGATTTTGTAAGAATTATTTGCACTCCTATTTCTTAGGAGATATTAAGAACAGAATATTTATAGTTACAACTATCAAAACAAAGTTTTCACATTCCTAGCATCACACTAAAAAAAAAAAAAAATTTAACTGAAAGTCCAGACTGTAAAGTGCTATCAGTCAGGCACAAAATAAGCATGATTTTGACATCTTAGCATTAGTTAGCTGAGAAACAATTCCAACTTTATTTTCACACTCAAAATTCAACACAGACAGAAATATTTTTTTTTATATTCTTGATAAAGGACTAATGAAAACATTTTCAGTCCAGAAAAGAGCATTTTGCACATCCAGTGTCCTCGTAATGACCAACAGAATTGGAGACATGTAATTGCTCTGATTATGAAAGGCAGAACTAATTAATCATTGAAAATTCAGTAAAATAAAGTTTTACCCAGAAGTTCCCTAGAAACAGGGCCAAGAAAAATAGATGGTCTAGAAACAAAGTGCTAAATACTGATGCTCATAAAATCACAGTAACTCGCTCCAAGAGAACAGCATACTATAGGTGAGGATATAATTAGTATGAGGTTAGACTCTACAGAAGGATCTGGACAGGCCGGATACATGGGCAGAGGCCACAGGTATAAGGTCTGAGAGGGCAAAGTGCCAGGTCCTGAACGTGGGTCACAACAACCATACCCAGCACCACAGGCTGGGGCAGAGAGGCTGGAAAGGCACCCCATGGAAAAGGACCTGTGGCTGCTGACTGGCAGCAGCTGAGCATGAGCAAGTGTGTGCCCAGGTGGCCAAGAAGGCAAATGGCATCCTGGCCTGTATTAGAAACAGTGCAGCCATCAGGACCAAACACACATAGAAAAAAAAAAAAAGCCACTTATTTCTGTTTCAAGTGAGCATTCAAGCACAGCACATGCCTTGCAGCACCCCCAGCAGAGATAGAACACAACAGCAAGGTAGGAGCTTCAATACAACCAGCCAGCCACAATACGCCTCTCACAGAAATACACAACTAATAAACCCTCACTTGCTAGAGTCAGTTTGTTTCCCGACAGGATGCATACATTTGCTGAAATGAAAATTACATTCTTTGGAAACCAATTTACAGCTTGAATTAACAATTTTATTCTGAGTTAGCAGCAGTTTGAACCTAGTCTAACTTTTAAAATATTTATATTAAATATTACTTATATTTATATTAAACATTAATTCAAAATAATTAATGAGATACTTTCTACAGTAACTTATAGGAGTTACCTACCAAAATAAGTACAACTGGATAAAAGAGAGAAATATTTGATTTTTCCAACATAGCCACTAGTTCCTGGGTTTCTTGAATGGCACATCTCTTATCCTAAATTAAAATAAATAGTTAGAATTACTGAAAACAACAATTATTTCATAAAAATGGAATCTGAAGGTCTGTTACTTACCATAAAAAAGAAGATACATCCCATTTTTTGTTTTGGGGGGGTGTGGTTGATTAGCAGATTGTTTTTAATATATGTTTATGGTATTGTCTAGCAAAGGTATAAATGTTTGAAAAAGAATGAGATTAATAATATTAATAACCCTTTATATATATATATAAACAAAAAAATCAAGATTAAGGGCCTTAACTGGTCTCAGATATGGTTCATCTAAAACCAACCATGTTCCCCTACATGGACCCAAATACAGATCACATGGCATGCGTATGTCCAGAATGGGAAACACTGATTTAGACCACAGTAGCAATGAATTCACAGTTAGATGACTTCAGGTATGACAGGCCTCTCCTTAAAATAATTCACTTCAATACAACAATTATGAAAGGAAATTTTAAACTAAATTGCTCTTGCTCAAGAATTCATGACTGGTTAATAACACAGTGTCAAAAGTGTGGAACCAGAGAGGAATGAACAGACCAGTATCTCCAAGGTCAAGTTTAGTGCACATCAGAACCACCAAACACCAGAATCGACAAAGTACATGAGGACAAAAATAACAAAAAACTTATTACTCAAATATTTAGTTATTATTTACCATTACTAGTAAGTTTAAGTGTAAAAGAAAATGCACGCATTTTCACTACTTACATTTACATAAACAAAATTGTAGCACTGTCCTGAAATGATGTTTTGTAGACAGCTATCATTTTTGCTTAGATCTACTGAAATAGCTTCAACCTACCAGACAAAAAAGAAAAAAAGTCAAAAATTCTAATTCAACTGTAATTATCTACTAAAGCATCCTCCACTGTGGCAGAGGTTGTTAATTTAAATGATTTAAAAGGTACAGAAGAAAACACCTTCAGATCCCATTTAGGTTTGTTTTCTTCAAAAGAAAGGGTTAAATAACAAATTTTAGGAAAAACTCAAGTTATATCTTTCATTCATTAGTCATATTGTTTAAAGTAACACTGACTAAAGAACTGTTAAAGTACTTCACAAGTAACAGCTGTAGCTTATAAACATTTTTAGGAGATATTTTAATTTTCTTTATCTTATTAATCCATTTTTAAGTCTTCTTTCCCCCTGTTATTGATATTATGCTATTAGAGCCTCTCTAAAAAATCCTTCTAAGAAAATTTATTTTTAGTTGTTCTTTAAGCACATATGTAGAAATTAACAAATACCTCACAAATAAATATAGCTGCTACTGAGAAATGGAGTGTGTAAAGTATCTAAAATGTTTCAATACTGATCCCAGATGATACGTACTCTACTGAATGCCTCCCAGTTGGTCTTTTATTTAGATCAATTACCTTCCAATTATCCCACTGAAAAGACCCAGCTTCCAGTGTGGTATGTTGCTTAAAATAATTATCTTGCACAAAATCAAATCTCTCTCACAGAAGGTACTATGCTTTATTTGAGAACAAAGAGGCTTGCACATATATTCTAAGGTGAGAAATTCTATATATTGGTAAGCTTAAAAATTACCTCAGATATTTTATTGTTTAGAAATATATGGATCAGTGATGTCCTCCTACTAATAGCAGAATAGTTTACACAGAGATAAAAAAGAGAAATAGCAATGCATCTGGTGTCATTGAAATGGAAGCATACTTCTGCCCCATCATACAGGTATTCAGACAAAAAGAGATCTTATTCAACTCTGCAAGATTTTTCTCTTTCAGATATAGACATTTAATAGATATAAAGTAGTATTCCATGCTAAATGCAATTCTTTCTGAAGAAAAACTTTAAATGTAATGTCAAATGACATTTCCAGATATAAAACAGCAATACAGGTTGGCAGAGAAGCATATCTTTCTAACAATCAATACACCATATAGTAGACAGACATTAATAAAACCATTGCAGAAGTAACTTTATGCAACTCAGAAAACCTGTATTTTTCAACAGTTATTCCTGTCTGTTTCTCTGGGTAACAGGAACTTGTGATATCATCACATAAGATATAATTACGAATCATCCCAACACCAGTCTAAATTTAAGCAATTACCAAATGTTAATCACCTTTGGGAAAATGGAAATATGATAGCTCTATTAGAAAGAATAATGAAAAAGCAAAAGAGTTAAATATCAGTAGAACACTCCATCAATATCCTAAAGCAAATGCTCCTATGAGCATTCACTATTAGGGAAATGTACCCCTATCACTCTACAAAAAGGCTGATTAATTTGATTTTGCATTCACAGCTCTGCAGGAAAACAATGTACTCTTTAATTGGTTCAAACTCCCAGTCAGACTTCAAAGTAACAAAAGCATTTCCTCTGTAAAAGATTTGTAACAAGTTGGGATTACTGAATTAGTACAAATCTAAAAAAAATTGCCTCTCTGTTGTCTGGATTCAATTTCTCCTCTAATCTAATAGGGACATTTTAAGTGGATCTGTAAGATCCCCCTATACAGCACAACTGGGCAGAAGATGCTTCCTTCTTGGTAACTTACACGTGGTCAAAATCCCTTGTAATAAATGCTACAGTGACAAAGGAAGTCTCAGTTTCTGTTTTCACATTATTTAGACAATTTCTTAGAAGTAGTGGCAACCAGAAACATTAAATTAACCAGACAGCTGAGAGCCATAGAGTTGTACTTACTTTTATCTGGCTTTTCAGAGATTCAGGAAGGAGAACACCTACTTGTGCAAGAGTTTCCTTCACACTGGTGATAACACAAACTTGTTGTGATAGATTGTCTGTGATCAAGAAAAAAGCCCTCAGTATTTCACGCAAAAATTAATTAATCCATATTACTAATCTGCTAAACATTACCTTCAATCCACATATTGTTTCTTGACAGAACCTTTTCAATAGCTGTAAATGTAAAGGCTACAAGGTACAGTTAATGTAACCACATAATTTATATCATATACATCTCAAAATTCAAATTATATTTTATATTATTTTATAGAACATAAAATCATTACATAAGGCCTATTCCCAAAGCCCATTTAAATTTATTAGAAGATAATTTTTCAGGTCCACACTGACAGTAAATGACAATCAAGAAAACTTTTTTAAAATGTTATCCCCCTTATCGCTTTAATAGATAACTAAATGCAGCATCAGTAACATTGAGTATATAAAGAGGGAAAAAAACCCAAAACAAACAAACCACAGCCCAGGAGACAATCAAAAAAAAAAAAAAGAAAACAAAAAAACCCAACCCAGGAGACAACATAAAACCTATTCCCAACAAAATATAGTAAAAATTGCCAAAACAAATTTATTGATGATACTGTTTAAGGAGACAGCAGATGTAACTGTTCACCACAATGGCAAAAAGGCTGCAAAGTTGTGACAAAGATCTTGGCCTGGGAAACTTCCTAAATCTTTTACTCATTGGGCAAAATACAGTATTTTGTTGCTGTCAGGAACAACCATTTCAAACTATTGCCTGATCTGTTCCACAAAGTCAGTATTTCAGAAAATAAGAAATTTGTCTTGTTATTGACTTCAGGTTTTAGATTCAGTGAATATTATCCTTTCTTTAAGCCAAAAAATAAAAATTTAAGTTTGAAACTCTCAAGTCTAATTCAGGACTTTATCCTTTAGATGTTGAATTAACACACAGAACAAAAGACAAGACTTCCAATGTTTTTGGTTGTAGCCATTCCATAAGCAACTAGAAATTTCACATATGTAAAGTTTAATTGTTTTTAAAGCAGACTTCAATGAAACTCCAGAGACAGAAATATACAAAACACCACCACAAAATAAATTAGGAGTGAAAGACAAGAAAAATTATAAAAACATGGGCTAACTGGTCTTCAAACAGGTCTAGATCTAAACAATACGTATTTGTTTCCTGTGGAAAGTTATTTCTATAATTACAAACCACACAATAAGTTCAATCAGATGCGAATTTCAGTAGTGCAGGAATATCACATTTTCTATAGTAAACTCACAGACTTCTTTATAAAAATAGACATAAAGACCAGAAAATTAATTTTAAAGCTGCTGTAGAGTTAACATTATTGGAAAGTGACTTGCAATTTTTTAAGCAATTTTCTGTGAGCAGGAAAAGTGAATTAATCACTGAAAATTCCAAAAGATAATTAGAACGATTTTTTCAAGCATGGATATTTATGATGTCCAATATTTACAATGTGACAACAAAAATAGTGGTGGCAACTGACTTTGTATTAAGTTAGCAAGAATAGGGAGGGAGGAAGAAAGGGAGAGAACAATAAACATCTGCTTATAAACCATCACAACCAGATGGAAGTGAGAATTATAAAAATGCATGGCCAGTTCTCACAGGACTGGAAATCAGGATCCCACATCTGTGGGAGAAATTATCTTCCCATAGGTTCATTGGGCAAAAAAAGTATATTGAACATGCATCACAGTTGGCTTCTACTTAATAGAGAATAACTTTACAGTCTAAAAAAATGGGAAAACATATTGAATTAATTACTTATCAGCAGAAGGAAACTAATGGGTAGATTGAAATCAGAGCAAGAGCCACTTGAATTTAGTACTGTACACAAAGTGCAGATACAAGATAGATATATATAATAAACAGGACTAGCATATCAGATTTCAAGAAATCAGACTCTACTGAACTAAGTAATTTAATGAAGAAGGTCAAATTGGAGCCATTACAAAAATTCACATGTGGACGAAGGCTGTGGAATCTAAAAAGACACCATAACTTAGGCTCAAACAGTTCTTTTTAAAAAGAAGTCTGTAATCAACAGCAAGTGTCAGAAGTATTCTCACAAAAGACTCCTCAAAGGCTGCAGCTATAAAAACCCATCTCACTACTCTCTCCAGCCCTCTTAGATCTCTAATTTCCTGTAATATAAATGAGAATGGAGAGACAATTACAAAAAAAGCAACTCTCAGATTTGCAGGCTGAGTTTAATAAAGAAGAGAGAAAAACCAATGAAGTGCAGAAAAGCGTATTTTCCTATCTGGAGAAGAAACATAACGTTATTGGGGGAAAGTATGTTAATAAAGTAGGAGAACCTTAAAGTAATGATGATACACCCATTTAGAAGATCCCCCATGCTTTTAAATGATCCAGGAAAGGAGTAAAGGAAATCTGGGGAATCATAATTTATAAAATAATAACAGTAAAGCAACAGTTCTGTTCTAATTGAGGCTTGACACTCAACAACTATTTCAAGTGGTCAAAAAAGATCCATGTGTTAATTTAGACTGCACCTTTGCTGCATTGTAGAAAGGAAGATTGAGTGGAACCTTCCTCCCAAGACTGCCCATATCCCATTTCTGCTAAGACAATGGAGCTGTGTCACTCAGTGTAGTCATGATGAACCAGTGAGCACAGCTGAAGTGCTGGCTTGTAATTCCAGGGATTCCATGAGTTTTTCTGCCTGCCAGTAAAACTGTGTACAGCATTACATTCCTGGTTTTCGGAATTCTTTTTGGGTGAACAAATCAGTCATTCTGGAAAGCCATGACATGGCCATGTCACAAAGAATTTTAATACTCAGCAAAAATCATTTTGTTTTCCATTGGACCACTGGATAATTGAAGCTGGAAGGGACCTCAGGAGGTCTCTCATTCCAACTCCTTTTCAAAGCAGGATCAGCCATCAGGTCAGGCCTGGTCACTCAGCCCCTTTTTGCTCTGGCATACAATCTCTCCATGCAACCTGTTCACTGCTTGGCTGTCTGTTAAGGGTGAAAGAGGTTATTCTTTTTTTCCAGCTGGAACTTCCCTTGGTGGGGTTTTTGTGTTTCCTCCTATCCTCCCACAATGAACCACAGTTCTACTGAACTACTTTCTGCCATAATTTCTTTTTCCCATAATTTCTTTTTCTGCCCAATGCTTTTTTAAGTAGTTTCCTCAGTATTGCATTACATATCAAACTGTCTACCTTGCCTTGGCTTCCTCTTCCTTTACTTTTTTAAACTTATTATTTCCCTGGAAACTTCCTCTCCCCCACACACATCACCCATTTACTGCTAGCTTCATTCCAGCTGTACCTGATAATGGAGTAGTGTTCCCTATTCACATGCATCACATTTGATCCCTTCCAACACTTAACATAGATTCAGAGCATTTTTTTTTGCATTTTTTTTTTTTTAATTACAACTTTTCCTTTTCATTGTCAAATTTAAACATTAAATTTCCCTATCAGGAATTTTCTTCATTAAAGCTAAATTTGATACAAGATTTCAGAATTTATTCCATTAAGCCTATTTTTTTCTACATCAGAAAACTTAAAATTCAATTTTTTCCACACCCTTGTTTGATATCCTGAAAGCTTTAGATCATATTATTCAGCAACACCTGCCACAGTCTTTATCCAAGGATTGTACCCAATTATAAATTAAAATGTGTGCATGTTTATGGAACTACCATAGTTAGGTGGTGTATTAAGTGTACTCTAATGGAAGACTTAGAAGCTCACCTTGAAGAGCATGCCACAAACAAGCAGCAATTAAAATAATACTTTGTTTGAATAAAGATAATAAATATCATATCCTAGAGAATTAATACCATAAGGAAAAAAAAGCGCATCTGAATGGCAAATAGGTTTTAGCCTACAGACATAATTTTTTTCTCTTAATCGCAGATATATGTGTGTACATACACTTGTTTATGGAAACATGCTTGTACCACACCATTCTTAGTCTGCTATTACAATTCTTATTATTTTGGAAGCACATCCTAATTATCAAAATGCTTTTGAAGTTTGCAGTGAATTCCAAGCAGTAAACTATTTTGTCAGAATTCTGTTTGAACTTTCTACATAGCCTTTGGCAGCTTTAGAAACACCTTTGTTATGAGATGCTACTAGTGTAAACATAAGAAAAAAAAATACTCCCAAGCATTCATTCATGCTCAACGGAATGAGTTAAAATTGTTGTTTGACTAATATAGGTAACCAAAAGCATCTAACAATTTTTGTTGTTGTTTGCCCATTGCCCATGTCTCTGTAGCCACAAAAACTAAAAATCAAACTTGACACTGACCCTACAATATTAGTACACGAAAAAGAAAGGAACATTTTGTGGTAGAAGGCAAGAAAAGAGGGTTGTTTTCACATGAGAGTAGCTATTCCAAGGGGTATTCCCCACCTGCCAGTCTATTTCTTTGGATCAGATCTGAGAACAGCCACTGGTCCATGAGTACACCCATGAAAATGAAGCCTACATCACATAATATCTCTGTCCTTTGCTAAACAAAGCTTATCTCAAATCCTATTTTTATAAAAAGTCATATGGTTTCTTCACAGAACACAAGTCAAAATATGTAGCTCCCAAACACCATAAACACTTTGAAGGCATTACAATATTTTTCTCGGCACTTGCAAAAATCATCCTTTTATCTACATGAACAGATACTTCTTTAGTCAAATGTGAGGGCAAATTATCCAATCTGCAAACGCATGCCCTTGTGAAAAAGTAATTTATAAAGTAAGGCCCTTGAGAAAAGAAAAACGAGGAGGAGGACAGAGAATCAAACTAAGTTACAAACTTCTGAGAAGCACCATTTAAAGTTTACATGTTGGAACTAGAGTTCAAAGTTATCTACCTCGAGGGCAGTAATCCTAATGGATTTTTTTTAGGATGTTTTGTATTAGCCTGATCTTAACTACATTTCTAGATGAGTCACTCTTATTGTAAGACAATGTTTTCTTATTTCAAGACTATTAAAAATAGGCGTGTGCCACCTTGTCTGCATACTCTGCAAGTTTATACCTGCTTAACTAAAGAAAAGCATTCAATTTGCTTTTTATAGAAGTTTTAAAAGAGAATTGAGGAAGTTAGGAAACTAAAAAGAAATGTTTTAAGAAAACAGTCTCAAAAGAAAAATAACTCATTAGTCTATTTACATCAGTGAAATGTTTCTTTGTGTTGCCTTGAATAAGAATGATATGCATGCATATAAATATCTAAGGTAAAACAAATGCAGGTAGGGATGTATGTTTTTCTTACTTCCACCTGAGTCAAGCTTAGCAAGCTGAAATTCATTGAATTCCTGAAGAAAACCAAAATTTTTCATCACAAATACAAACTGCAGATGACAATTTGGAACTGTAGTCACAAAATTAAATGCTTACACTCGAAAATTCTTCATCACTACTGAATTCATCCAGAGATAAAATGTGCATCCAGAACTGTAAATGGGTAACTTAATAATAAACAAATAAGCAAATAAAACAAAATTTTAAAATTAACAAATGAGCTGTGAAGACTTAAGCAGCAGTGGGGAGCAGTGTGAGGCAAGAGCCCTTAGCACCTGTACCCTCCTAGCCCATGAATTCAGCTTCTGGCATATCTCCAGAGGACCTTAACAGCATGCAAGGTGGCATTTAGAGAGCTGGTATCTTGCAAGTCAACTTGACAGTCATGTAGGACTTCCCCCCTCAGGCATTGTACATGGCACAAAAAGAGACAAGCAAGAGCGTGTAGTGATGGGGGAAGTGGGAATGGCTTCAAACTGAGAGCAGATTAGATTAAGATTAGACATTAGGAAGAAATGCTTTACTGTGAGGGTGGTGAGGCACTGGGACAGGTTGCCCAGAGTGGCTGTGGATGTCCCATAGCTGGAAGTGTTCAAGGCCAGGTTGCATGGGGCTCTGAGCAACACAATCTAGTGAAAGGTGCCCCAGCTGATGGCCATGGGCTTGGATGGTCTTCTTGGCCTTTCCAACCCAGGCCATTCCATGAATCGGTGATTCTATGATACAGTACAACGTAGTGGGTTCTGAACTCTGAGGAAAAGCAAACACTGTGATATAGTCAATTACCCAGCTTGAAGAAAAGGTCTAACTGGGCATGCCTTGGTTTGTAGGATGGCCATTCTCTAAGGTTACCTCTCCTTAAAGCTTTCCTATAGGCACAGAACAACACAGCAGAACATAGCTAAAAAGATTTCTTCTGTAAAACTAACAACCATAAGACTAAATGATGCCACATGGGTACATCAGGACAAAAAGGACATCAGCTCTAAAGGACAAAAATATATTCTCCCCTTAAATGAGAAGACTTCCACACTTTCTCCCTTAAGTGTGGAATGAACTGCATATAAAACGCCTGCCTAATATTAATTTACATGGTTCAAGTGTCCACTACAAAAATAATTCATGTTACAGCCACCTGAAGGTCTGAGATCTGAAACCTTTTGAAGGGCACAAAACAGATAAGGTACAACTTTTAAACTGCTGTCTTGGAGTACTAACAGTGCCAATTCAAAACCACATTAAAGATAATGAATTATGTATGGTAACTCTGTTACGCAGTGTCCTAATTTGCTATGGAGGACTCATTATACTGCTTGCATAATGAGCAAAGAACACAAATGGTTTCTGTTCTCTGAACTCATGTAATGCAGCAAGAAGCAAATCTAAATTTCAACAATCTTAAAGTACATATTTTCACAGAAATCACCATAATAAGACTACTGCAGTTACTGAAGCAGATACAGTATGCTGCCATAGCAAAGGGAAGCTAGGTAAGTAAGGGGATTAGCCTGGTTGGCCACCATGAAAGTCTTTGTTTTCATGTTAAACTATACGAGCTTTTTATTAAAAGCAATAGCTGAAAAAGATTTTACTGGGTTTAAGGAAACAAGAATGTGGTAACACTACATATATATATATATAACTAATTTAACTACTTATCTTCTTCAAGGACCTATGAGATTATTGAAGCCCTTATATACACAGGAGCATGGAAATTCATTTGGATGAAGGTTAGTTTTGTTGCAAGTTTGTAATTTTTTGACCACTGAGGAAGAGTGTGGCTCCATCTTCTTCACTAGGCCCCAGCTGGCATTTATACACCTGCTAAGATCCCCGCATGCCTTCTCTCCTCCAGACACAACAGTGCATGCTGTCACAGCATATCCTCATTTGATGTTCCACTATTTATTCATTGTCATGGTTCTTTGCAGAATTCTCTTGAGTATGACCACCTCTCCCCCAATGTGGAAACCCAGAATTGGACCCAACACTCCAGATGTGAGCTCACCAGTGCTGAGCACAGAGGAAAGATCACCCTCCTCAGCCTGCTGATAAATACTCTGCCTACTGTAGCCCAGGGAGCTGCTGTCCTTTGCCATAAGGGCATGTTGCCAGTCCCTGTTCAGTTTACGGGTGTGTTGCCAACTCCTGTTCAATTTCTTGTCCACCAAGACCTCCCAGGGCCTCTTCTGCAGAGTTGCCTTCCAGCTGGTCAGTCCCCAGCCTGTAATGGTGCTTCTCAAGGGCAGAAGTTGCATTTCCCCTTGCTGAATGTCCTGAGACTCCCATTCAGCCATTTTTCCAGCCTGAATGGCGGCACAACCACCCAGCTTATCAACTACTCCTCCCAATATTACATTACCTGCAGACTTGCTGAGGGTGCTATGCCCTCTCATTCAGACTATTAGTGAAGATTTTAACTGTCATGGACCCCTAGGGTAGACCACTAATGACTGGGCTCCAACGGGACTTTACTCTTTGAGCCTGACAGCTCAGCCAGTTTCAATCCATGTCCACTTTTCTAGTGTCTACTTCATCAGACTGTCAATGAGAATGTCATGTGAGTTCGTGTCAAAAGCCATGCTGAAATCAAGTCAACCATATCCACTGTTCTCCTTTCATCCACCAAGCTACACATTTCATTTTAGAAGGCTATTGTGTTGGTCAGGCATAACTTCTGGTTTGTAATTTCATGTCAACTACTCCCTGTCACCTTTCCTTCAAAATGTTTGGAATTCCTGCACTTGAAAACTAGGAGTGTGGAACTTCTAAGAATCCTACAAAAAGTAAGATTTTCAAAAATCCCAGGCTTCTAGCTATGAAGATGAAAGCCTATTGCCTGTCAGAACCAGAAATTTCCAAGCTTCCCAGTTCTACCTTTTTGATTTGTGGCTGAAAAATTCAGTTAAGTAGTTCTAACAATGCACCTAATATGAAATATTTGCCCACTGTAATAATGAGAGTCAACAACTAGCCAGCCACTCACCATGCCCCAATAGCACACAGGTTTTGCTCTGATTTTCTTAAATAGGTACTGCATCCTTTCCTCTGGAAAGGATTTTTAATCCAAAGGGAAGACCCCTTCTCTTCATCAGTTTCTGGGGTTTTGTCCCTCAGTTCTCAACAAGTAGTCAGGCAAGGGTTGCCTGAATCACTGCTTATCAGTTTACAATTACCATCTCATTACACAGTATTTGAGAATATTTCCTTCCTACACTGTTTTTAGAGTGAGTCCACCTAGATAAAGGCTAAATCCAGTCTTAATGTTAAACTGGTATGAAACCCCTGTTACAAAAAAAAAAAAAAGTTCAACAAAAAAAAACTGTTCAACAAAATATTTAGAAATTAATGAAATACCTCAATATCATATAACTGCTGTAACAATTTAGGTAACAACTGCCTTTATGTAAAACAGTGAAGAGCCCTAAAGAGTTAATACTTAATTTTCACTCTACTACATAAAATAGAAAAAGAGAACACATTCAGAATTGACCTGCAAAGGAAAGAAAAAAAAATGTTTATTCCTTATAAGGCCCTTCAAAATTAAACTCTATTTGACTGTGATATACACAGCTTTTTATAAGGTTTTGTATTCTGAGAGGAGTAAATAAAGATAAATATGCCTAATATTGATTCCAGTAAACAAGCTAAAACAACTTGCCTAAGCACATTTCATCCATCATATAACTTTTCTTAAAGACATTTCAAACTATCACACACAAAATTCTTAATTAGAATCAGGAATATGCAAACTGACAGTCACAAGGACAAACACGTACCCTTAATGATTGATTCAGCTGCATACAGATCCCGCTTGTAGGTCACCTAAAGGACAGACAAGCCTCATTAGATTTAACACAGCAGGAAAGAATGTAAAACCAATAAAACAATGGCCTGAAGGCAATTCTTTGCATTTTAAACACCATAAACAAGTGATATTGTCAATTTCTTAATTTTGGTAAAATATCACCGGCAATTTATGAGAACAGAGGTTGCAGAAACTACTGGAGACTTGAGAAAATCCCTTTTCCAAACACTTAAAACTGCTGAGAACTCATTTGAAACCGAAAAGTATTTTCAATCCTTGGAAAAATCATGAAAACAGGATAACACATCTATATTTTTCCATATCCATTCCACTCTAATTTTATTGCAAATAGATTAATTTTTAACAGGAATTGGGATCATAAAAATGGCAGCCAGGGAGAAACCTTGTTATTGCTTTTACTAATATAGGTGCAATTTTTTAGTAGTGCAAGACTATTACGGTTAATGAGGGTCCAATTAACCAGTAGGAGTCAGTGAGATTACAAGTTGACTGTGTGAGCTTTCAGAGAATTAATAAACCTCGAATTCTTTTTGAAGACATTAATCAGATCAAGTCAGATGAACAATAAAATGCTGAATATTTAATTGGTACTTGCAAAAAAACCCCTTCATATCTGTCTTTGTACCCTCATAGTGGCTGACAGTTGCAATAATAGGCTTTGCAAACAAAACAACAGAAAATTTAAGTCAGTATCTACCCAAGACATTAACAGTCCTTGCTAGCAATGTCTTCGCAATGACAAGCAGTGACTTGAACTGACATGACTCTTAAATATTTGTAATTGTTTTTACTGTAAGTTCATTTCATGCTAAACAAAATTTTACTGGACTTTCTGAATTTTTCTCTAGAGTCTGAATAATTTTTTTTTTCTTTTTGAAATGAACTGAACAGGATTCCTAAAGCTTTAGTGTTGCAAGGTAAGTCTTACAGCAGGACACCACTAGCAGTATCAGCATCCTGGTCTTCAGGTAGGTGATTATTTGGTTTTAACATAAGGATTCTCATTACCACTTTCCTTTCAATCTCATAAATTAAGCTCTGTATTATAGTCAGGCACAGATTAATAATATCTCTTTATTTCCCCAATGCATTATACTCTTTTAAAATTAAAAACTAACTTACTTCCCTATAGTTTTTTCCTGAAAGAGGAACAGACAGAAAATGCATTTATAGGAGTCTGACTTTACATACAGAAATTTACATTTCTACTTACTCTTGGGAAGAATCAATGTCTTGAAATTAGATTTAAGGAATGAGTGACCAACTGAGTGTCTGATTTTGCTGCA
>VWZN01009182.1:33885-72587 GCA_013396955.1 Regulus satrapa
AATGTGGACAATGAAACTATCCAAAAATTATATAATGTAAATACACATGACATAATCTGTCCCTCAGAAGACTGAAAAGGAAAACAGAGCATATACTGTTTCAGAAAGACTGTAAGTCCCCAACAAGCTATCAAAAGAATTTCTGCATGAGGCCAATGCACAAGTAGATTTTGCTGTTAAATTGCACAGAAAACTTGCACTGCAGATTCAGGAAATTGCCTTTCTTTGTAAGATTTATGGTTATACTACTAGAAATAATATCTCATTGGAGGAAATTTACTGTCAAAGACAGACGCAGCAATTTGAGCTGCTTCCAGATCCTTCAATGTGGTAATGAATAAAATAAAATAAATAAAATATAAAAAACTTTGAAATTGCTTGACACAACAGCTACTAAAAACAAATAATGTTCAACCATCCAAAACAAGGATATGTGATACTGTGAAGTAGAAGGGACGTATAACTTGGTACCTGTACACACCATTGCTATGTCAGTCATCAGGAACCTACCAGATTACCAGGCAAGGTACATGATGTTTAAAAAAAATTAGAAGGTTATTTTAAGAGGTCTGAAATATTACAGTGTTAATTAGAAGGTTATTTGAAGAGGTCTGAAATATTACAGTGTTACTGAATGCAATGAAGTACTCTAAAAATTGTTGATAGCCAGGTATTCGTCATCAGAAAAATAAGTGATGCCCTCATAGTAAAAGTGGAGGAAAATAGACCAAAGCTATAGATATAGCAGGAGAAAACTCATATCATAAAAGAAAATTCTTAGTTTTGGAGATTACAGATTTATAGTTTTACAGATTCCCAGGTCATTCAAATACCTAAATGTTTTTCCTATTTACAGGAAAATGCTCTCTTCATTGATTATCTCAAGTAACACCTGCCCAAGTCTCCCTAGAATAATGAGCTCTAAAAAGAGCTCAGACAAAACCAATTCTGAAAAATGAAATAGAAAAGCCTAAATTACAATTGAATCACATTTGAATTTTTATGGTAATATGCAAATTTTAGTAATTTAAAATTATATCTAGAGCTAGGTATTGTCTTTACCTTCCAGAGGTCAGCTGTTCCTTCAACAAGTTTTGCATTTGTTTTACAGTATTTTAGAGCCAGATGTAAACATTCAGTTCCATAATCCAGGTCATAGTCTGTACACTGTAGTAATTAAAAAAAGAAGAAAAAAAATCCTAAATTAGTCTTAGATACTTCTAAGCAATAACATACTTTTTTTTTCATTAATGAAACCTTACATCTCAACAATCTTATCCACAGTAATACATCTGTATATAGGCTCACAGGTTCAGCATGGATCAGAAATAAAACAGTTCCAAGAAGCTAATGCCAAATTGTGGCTTATGCCACAATTGAGCAAAGTCCTAGAGAAGTAAATAAACACTTTATAAGCACAGATGAATTCAGTTAGGTGCTGCAAGTATCTTGCTAAACCTTTACATTGTTAAATAAATTAATCAGAAGTTACATGTATAAAAAATTTTCTGACGGATTTGAGAGAGGCCTGACCAATAGAATAGACATCATGGACAAACTTTTAGAGTATGGAAACAATTTAATAGATGTAGAAACATGCCTCTTCAAATGTTCTTTTGGTTATTGCAGCATCAAAAAGGGATGGTAGTAACTAAGAACCTCTGTATTCCTTACGTAATTCCCTCTTTTTCTCCAGTTGTCTGCACAGAAAATAGCAGTCCCATGCTACTCCACAACCCTTACAGATAAAAAAACAAAACAAAACAAAAACAAAGAAACGCCAAAAATAGACCCCCACACAACGAACAAAATTTTATCTACCTTTTAGTCATCTAGAAAAGATATTATTCTCCTGACACACT
This sequence comes from Regulus satrapa, assembly GCA_013396955.1. NCBI lineage: Eukaryota > Metazoa > Chordata > Aves > Passeriformes > Regulidae > Regulus > Regulus satrapa. Next base: position 35,748 of record VWZN01009182.1, read on the forward strand.
CTTCCCAAGCAGTTTGGCTTCCTATTGATACAGATTACAAGAACCTCATTAATGAAAAACTGAGTAGGGAGAAGACTTCTAAGCCAAAAAATAGGTAGAAAAGGAGGAACTGGGAGCTTATCAGTCAGGACTACCTCAAAATAAATTAGCCTAAATAAGATAAGAAAGTTCTACTCTATTTTAATGTTGCAACATTACCAGTCCGTCCAGAAACACTAATTCCATCTAACAAGGATAACTTATGATAGCATCTTTTATTAAAACAACGAGGTACTAGCACAGTATCCAGTCTCTATTTTAGAGGGAATTGTCAACAATAAGTAAGAAAGAACAAGGTAATAATATGTTCTTACTTTCCCAGAATGCTCCCTTTGCCTCATATAAAGCTATTATTCTGGCTTCAGAAATCCCTACAATAAAAAGGTCCCTGAGGGACCTACTGAACCAGAAGCGACTGCTTTAACAGTACTCAGTGAATTACAGGAATTCTAAATCCACCCAATTATTTTTTGAATAACAGTATTTTTTTTTAGGAACTGCAGCGGGGAGTATCTCATTCATCATTCTTTTCAACACATGCTCTATTATTCTGACAGTAAAAACACCTTCTTCAACCCTTCAAAATGCTCCACTACATCTCTTCTCACAGATTAAGAGATCAAGATCTATTCAGTCATTTCATTTGTGGAAATAACTTTAAAACTTTGATCAATCCTTTTGTCTTCCATTTATCTACACTTACCTATGAATTTTATCATAATATCCTTCTACAAATCTTCTCACCTAGCTCTCATCTCTACTGCACAGAAGAAAAAAAATGGGCACCTCCACTTCCAATTCTAAAATATTTATGAACAAAATAACTGCACAGGTCTCAGTACAGGCCATCATGAAACTCCAGTGGTGATTTACTGCAATGAAAACTGGTCATGCACTTGACCTTGTTTCTTATTTTCTAACAAATAACATACTCTGGTAAGTCCTTTCTCTTATCCCAAATCTTTAAGTTCACTTCAAGAGTCTTCAGTAAAAGCTTCTGTGAAACATCTTATTAATGCACTTAGGTTGCTATCACCTCAATCAACCTCAAACAAGATGCCAGTGAATTCCTCAAATGACAATTGGCTCTGCGATACATAAGCATTCCTTTACAAACAATTCCATTGTGTCAAATTTAACCCTGTGCATACAAATTCATATTTCAAAGGCACTGTGCTTAGTAATTTCAATTCCCCTCCAGGATTTGAGAAATCGAATGGTCAAGCACATAAAAATTTCAGAGGGTTAAAGAAGAACCAAAACAGAGTATTGCAATATAACCTGCCTTTCTTTTAATTAAGTTCCTGAAAAAGTCTATTAAAATAGATGAAGAAAATTTTGAGTTTCTGTTCTTGCTTTATTATGTATTAGTGAAATTCAAGGAATTTATTGGCATTACACATCTGAATTGCAATACTCATACACACAGACATCCTTAAAAAATCCATAGCAATCACTTTTATGTTATTTAAATCAGTACATTCAGTCACTTTAGTTTGTCAGCCAACTTAGAGAAGTACTTCAACTGTTACTTTTATTTACAGTTTTTTTTAGCCTCAGTTACAAAACAAAATTGACACAGGAACATAGAGTAATTTTAAAATAAAGGGGTTTCAAGAAACCACTTTGGAACATTTTTAAATTAAGCAGAAATTTAAGTAAATAGGACACAAAAAAGGTCAATAAAAAAGATAAAGAATTGGGAACTCTATCTCCAAAATACATAAAAATGCAGTAATCCCTCAAGCAAAGTACAGAGATAAAGTGCCAGTAAAACCAGAAATGGCCTAGTAGCTTTCAATTCATAATATTTATTACCAAAATGTTTTCTTTCATTTTGTTTTTAAGGAAAATTTTCTGGTAGAACACAAATTATTTTCGACTTATGTGAGTAACATACAGATTCAAAAAACCCAAGTATTTTTATTTTTCCTTCAGAATGGAAGAGAAAATTTCAGAAGTAAATTTAGCTGTGAAAGAATTTACTTTGAAATAAAATTAAGTAACAATTTTAAATATATGGTTAATTAATGCAACTAGGACAAAAACTAAGCCATTCCAACTTTTGAGCAAGGTATTAATCACAGATAATTAGTAAGGAGTGGAGAAATTCCATAAATGGGCTAAGGCATCTTGAGAGTATTGCTTGCTTCAAGGGATGAAATATGACACAAAGCAAAGCAATAATTAAAACCATATTTCACTAACACTTGTATATCATGACATTTACCACTCTAATTATCTGTAATTGTTTCAACCTAAACATATTGTCAGAGTGTACTATTTCCAAGTCTGATACACTGATGTCAGAAGAAAACAATGAAATGAAGTAGCAGCACAAGGCCAGCTGGTTGTATACCATCTCATGCTAAACATCTTCACATGTGACATTTAAAATTTGTATTTAAAGTGTAGAATTCAAAACCTTTTACATTGCCCTGAGAAATTCGGTTAACAAATTAGGCATTATTAGAAGAGAGCACCTATAAAAAAAGTCCTGCATCAGGCACATCATCACCTGCCAGTCAGGGGCAGGGATTGTCCCACTCTGCTCTGAGCTGGGGCAGCCTCACCTGGAGTCGTGGCGACAGTTATGGGTGCCACAATATAAAAAAGACACTAAACTATTAAAGAGTGTCCAAAGGAGGGCAACAAAGATGGCAAAGAGCCTTGAGGGGAAGCTGTATAAAGAGTGGCTGAGGTCACTTGGTCTATCCAGTCTGGAGAAGAAGAGACTGAAGCGAGACCTCACTGCAGTTACAACTTACTTACATGAGGAAGCAGAGGGGCAGACACTGATCTCTTCTCTGTGGTGATCAGTGACAGAACTCAAGGAAATGGTCTGAGATTGTATCAGGGGAGGTTTAGGTTGGATATCAGGAAGCTGTTCATCCAGAGGGAAGGAAGGAGCAGGCTCCCAAAAAAAGTGATCCAGCACCAAACCTGGCAGAGTTCAAGAAACATCTGGACAGTGCTCTCAGGTGGTGGGACTACTAGGGATGTCCTCTGCAGGGTCAGGAGTTGCATTCAGTGATCCTTATGATCCCTTCCAACTCAGGATATCTATGATTCTACAAAAATTCCAGAATATTTGTGAAGAAAATTCTTACTGACCCAGGTATACAACCATCCTTCTCATCCTAAGTCTTCTGTATGAAATTCAGTGTACAGCTACATTCAATTTACAATACAAAAATCTGTTTAAAACTCTTACTCCTTCTAAAGTCCCTTCATTACTGAAAGCCTTTTTAACATGTTTGACAGTGTACAGTTAACCGAACTTGACATGCACACATAGCTTTGTGAAACAATAGACAAAGTTTAAGTTTCAGACCACAGATTTGAAATGATGGAAACAGCTGGAAATATTGGCACAAAACATATCCACAAAAGAAAAAAAAATAATAGTTTAGTTCTTTAAATGACACAGAAGGAAATATGTTACTTAAAAAGCTTTTGTACTGTTGAATATTCAAAGACATTCTAATAGGTAGTTTTGGGGACACTTTTTTGTGGGTGTTTTTTTGATTGTTCTCCAAGAGTGAATGTTTGAATTAAGTGTTATGAGTGGAATGAGATACAGATTTTAGCATTACACACAGTCTCTTTCCTCTTCCCCTCAAATTAGTTTAAAAACATTTTGAAAAATACTACTACTTCCTAAATTACAAGATATATTGTTGTTCCTTGTATGTAAACACAGAATAAGAGAGAAAAGAGCAGCCACGCAGCTAGTATCTCCCTGGTATTTACTAACAGTCCACATGCTTACTTGTTTCCAATATAATACTTTGAATACTAATTTATTGAACTTTTTGTGGGAACTGGTAACCATACAACAGAACCAGCACAGATAAAAAAAGGTTCAATACATTAGTTAATAATGACAAAATAATACGCTTTTATGCATTAACTGAAATTTTTCATATATGCTCCTTTACAGAGGTATCTTTAAAGCCTGTGTAGAGCCAGCATTTACACTTCTGTAACCTTTTCCACTCTCAACAGCGTTGACATTTTTTTCTCCCATGTAAATCCATTCAGTACCAATATCAGAACACTTGCACTTAAAATGCATAACTAATCAACAATACCAGAGCTTTAGGATTTTTCCAGATCCTGGCAAATGAAGTTTCCACTACTGAAGTGCCAGAGTACATCATGAACATTCATCACCAGGAACATTTTAGTGAGTTAAGAAAAGAAGTAGACACAAGCTCTCACTGAACCTGAATTTACCTATTTTTATCATATTTTATAAAGATTTTTTTATAAAGATTTAACAGACCACAATTGTTACCACTGAAACAAAAAAAATGCTGAATCCAACAGTGGATTTGCACCAAGCACTCAGCCTACAGTAATATGCCACAGTTAAATAAGAGACAGCTGAAGAAGCAAACAGGAGGAGACGTGAATGAGGAAACACTGAGCTCAATGTAAAACCAGATAACCTCATCTCTGAAATTACTTTTATTGTAGTTAATTATTAAAACTGTTGTGACATACCTCCAGATGCAGTAGCAGTGAAGAGAACATAGATGCAGCAATTTACTCCCTAACAGAATTAAGTAAGCCTGGTTTTCTACAGACCTGTAGTTAAATCCCAACACCTTTCAATGCAGTAACTGCAAGTGCCTTTTCTGTCTGTGCCATGATTTCCTGGCAATCTACCATTAGACCCCTGAACACTTCCTGATTGCTCATTGGAATATTTTGGTAGTCATGTTGCATCAAAGTACACAAAATATGCATATTTTAGTTACAACATGAAGAAATAAGAAAATGCTAATATTCTACGTGACACGAGTAGTAGTCAAAATACTGTGTTAGGACTCATTGTTTATACTTTTTAAATTATCTTGTAAATTGGAAAAAAATTTGGGAAATAATTATTTGGACAAGGAAAGGACGAGAAAAATCTTCATCTGATGTATAAAATCAAGATAATTTTGGTTATTCTGAGAAAATTCAAAGAATTTTTCACATTCTCCCAATAAAGAGATTTCTAAATACATCACATTATAAAATTAGGAAACCAACAGATAATTTAATTAAGGTTGGAGGCAGAGGTGAGCCACGTTCAGGCCAAGCTAAAATGCTTGTTTGTTTTGGGTTTTTTTTAACAGATAAGATTATTTACTCTTGTAACAATTTACTTCAGAAAAATCACCACTTGAATTATGCAAGATCAGAAATGATCCTTTTCCTTGCCTTTCAATACACCAAACTGTCAATACCAAGATAGTAAACCTCTAGCTTCACTACCTTGTCTTCTTGTTACTATCTCAGAACAAGCAAGAGACAACAATTTAGGTGGGTGGTCTCCCATATGAGGGATACCAGGATCCTCACTCAGTATTCAGCATTTTTTGAGCCTGTGCTGAACAGGTGATTCTCATGGATACAGGGCACTTACCAGGGTAAATCCAGTAACACAACAGTATTCTCATAATCCAATCTAACTTCCAACTTGAATATTTGCATTGTGTCTCCTTAAAATACACCTTCCAAATTACATCTGAAGACAAAATGCCTTTTCACTGCCATAGAGATGCCAAATTTCCCCCGTGGAGTAGAAGCTTTGCACTCCTGCAGCAAACAGTTTCAAGAGCTAATATGTGAATTTGCAAAGTTCTTTGAGATCCTACAGGATGAGGAGTGACATAAAATGGAAGTAATTATCCCATTAGCAAAAACCCTTTTTTTCTTGTGCAAGGCATTAGAATCTCTCCAAACATTCTTGTGGCAGAATTTAATTAGGGCAAGGTGGGGATTCAGACAATATCCTGGCTCTACCATTGCACTAAAGAACTAATCAAGTACAGAGCTATCTAAATCAGCACAGTTTTCTCCAGACCACCAATCTAGCTTCACCTTTTGAATAAAAGAAAGCATTACTGACAAAATTTCTTTTAGCATATTTACCCTGAAAAGTATTCTTTAGAATTGGGTAGGCCTTAAGGATAAGAAAATTATTTATTCCTCCCTGCTCCTCAGGGCAAAGTTGTCAGGGTAAAAAGATCTCTTTGGAAAATATCTAAGAGCTACAACCTGCAGATTATACAAATTAGGATATTCATTTAGGTGAGGTTGACAACCCTGTAGTTAAACAGCAGTCTGCATGCATCAGCCTGACAATGAATAAGAAAGGCAGAACCTCTGCAAAATGCATTGTTCAAAAATTAGTGCCATAGCAATTTTGCATCAAAACAAGAAAAAAATTACCAGCTTTAAGCATGCATTAAATGGAAGAGAATTCAGGTTATACTGAAGTTCCAAACAAAAAAAAATTTAAAATATTACTAAAACAAGTCATAAAATCAAAGCTGAAATAGACCACAACAATGAAAGGCTGGTGTTAATAATGTGAAATTTCTCATGTAAGAAGAAATAGATTTTCTTCTAACATTTATGAGTACACAGATTTCCTTGTCAAACCATCATATCTAAAATCCTAATAACCTATGAACAAATCAGAAAGGCTTCCTTTTGTTAGATTATTTCATATGCTTAGATTGTACATTGAAAAAGTCTTAGATATTTGGCATCTTCATACAAGTAGTACACAGATAATTAAAATTAGGGCTAGGAATTTTAAAAACCTATTCAGCAGAGTATCCAGCTTACTTGGACCAACCACATAGGTAGTTACACTAAAACTGTAATTAACTGTTGTACAGGCAGATGGAATAATGTTGCTTTTAAGACTCCATAGAGAGAACATTCGTTTGTAGCACTGTCTTCATACAAATAATACTACAAGATTACTATTAGTCTTGCCAGGTCTTGCCTAATTCCCAAATCACTTCTTGATTCAGTATCTCAGAATACCTTTAATGAGAAGGAAGAAAACCTATAGACACAAATTGGAATGCAGAATTAGGACAAATACAATAATGATGTTACATAGAATATATTTTAAGACTTGAACATATAACTATAAACTACAAAGTAAAGTGGGTGACCAGAGCCTGGAGATGTGGAAAAGGAAGTAGACCTACATACACACACACACAGAGCAGCATACAGAAACTGTAAAATCCCTTTGAATAAGAATGAGGTTAAATGACCACCAAGAAACAACACAACAAACTTCACAAAAGATTCCTGATGGTTTTTTTTTAAAAAAAAGGCAAAGATCAAGAAACAACCCAGTACAACTTATGATAAAATGTATATATTTTATGCTCTATTTTTCGCTCTATTTTTCTTATGTTTAAAACAATGGTGATCTCTTTTTCAGTGCTTTTACACTACAAAAATGAACATCTCTGACCCCTATCATCAATTCATCATGGAATAGAACCAGACAAAAAAAATTTCCCCAAGTGAATGCTTACAGGACAAAATATTAAGTTGGTCAACCTTGGTGACAACTTACATGCCTTGATATACACGAAATTTCATGTTTGGTGAATGTTAAAAATAAAGGTTTGAGGTGCCTTGAAGATTCAGCTATCTTCAGTCTTGGCAAGGGGATGAGCAGTGGGTTTTTTTCAGTATTCCAGCACTAGAATTAAATGCCCAAATTTTGTCTCACTTATATCTTGATCCTTCAGTCATTTTTCTGAATCTGACCCTTTCTCCCAAAGTTGCCAAGGTTTTAGTCAACAATTTGTCTACTACCGTTCATCTAATCACTTGTTGCTCCTGGCAATAATAATTTGACAGACACTGATGTTTTTAACAAAGAATGAAGCCACAGGAAAATCCCCAAATCAGTCTAGACATTTTGCCTCGAAGGACTTTGCCTGACCTATGCCAAAATATTGCTAAACTGCAACAGCTGACTCCACTTCCCTGGTACAGAGAATACTAAAATGCTTCACACATGTTTGAAAAAGTATCCCAGTAATGTTGTGCCCTTTCAAAAAGTACTTTAGAAGTTTACAAAATCCACGTGGAATATACTCCCTATTATTTACATACAGAAAAGACAATACTTGAAGCAAATACTTTTACAATGGCCCTAACAATAGCCAACTTCCTTTCTTACCCTGGCATTTCTGAACATTTCTGAACATTACCCTGAACATTTCTAGGGGTTTTTTAGAGGAGGAACATTTTAGGATTTCCTTTTCTTCTATTAATGGCCAGGTTGAACAGTTCACAAACTATCTCTTCTCCTCATCTCCACCCAATCTGTGGACATCTTGCAATGATTTCTTGGGGGAGTGGAAGAACATCTGCCTCCCAGAATTCAGCATCAAAGTATGTGCATGATTCTCTGTGACACACTATTGTTTTGTATCTTGTCATTACTAGGTTTATATATAGCCGTTCTGTCCTATGCAAGCAGATGTTGTAATGGCCCATAAGTAAATGTAATTGCTTAATATTCAAAGAGTGGCAAATGTTGGCTATGAGCAGATACACTAATTAAGTGAAGTCCCAAAAATTACTAATCTCTACATATTTTCTTCACAGATTAGATAGAATCCCTAAGATCAGACTGAACTGTGTGGATATCTGTAAGGAGATTATAGACATGAGTCACAGAAATGTCTCTAAACATGTTGAAGCTCATTCTCCTACAATGAGTATTCTTGCTCTTCTTTTTTTTTTTTTACTTCAGCTTCATTGTTCTGATTAGCTAAATATAAACTTCCATTCTCTGCAAAAGGTCTACCATCAACAGATGATTAAACTAACTATATATGTATTACAAACACCCCACCCTCCCCAAAGATTGTGTAGCTCTTGCAGTAAATTTTCACAGGTACAGAAGATGTTGAGAGAAATTGTAAGATAATGTATAAATGACAGGAAAAAAAATATTTTTAAAAAAAGATTCTTAAAAATCTTGAATTAGTGATCAGACTTTGCCCTACTACCACATAGGAAGGATTCCTGCAGAATAGCATTCTAACATGTCCTGCTCTTTTTTCAGCTGTTTGTAGCTATTCCCTTTCATGAGGTTCTTTGCTTCCCTGGACTGTGGCATTGGTGAGCAACTCCCTGGTTAAGATTCCCCACATCCATGCTGACAACTTCTTAAACACTGTATCATCTTACCAGGGCTGTTGGTTTGTATATCTGACATAGACACTGGTTAGAATGTTCTACCTACCACTCCTCTTCTGCTTCCATTTTTGGTTGTTTCTCTTACAGATCATGAAAGGGTAAACCTTTTTAAATGTTCCTGCTACCTTTCTTGCTTTAGCAGATATACTTCAAGTGTTCAATGCTTTGGGTATTTCAGCCTTTATATATTATGACTGTGTTACTTTGCACAGAACATATGACATGACACAACAAGATGCTTTGTATTAAAGACAAAAGAGAACCAAAACAAACATTTGAGATCTTTGTGCGTTTCACAAAATGTCAAAAACAAGTATTACAGAAATCAGTCTCAGCCTACTCAGATTAAAGGAAAATGGTAGTCTACCTGACTTCCTGATACTCTAATTCTTTCAAAAGGTACTGCTCCAGGGAACACTTGACTTCTGGTAAGTGAAGTCTTTTCCCCACCCACCTCCTCCTAGGCTTGCGGGATCATACTTCACATTTGTTCCTATTTAAATTAAGAAGTGGAACAGAAATATGAAACTACCTTAAGCAAAAATGAACAAGTCTGGTCTAAGGAATCTATCCCTTATTTGTTATCTTTGGAAAGGGTTGATTTTCAATTACTACTTAAACTTTCCTGATTTTCCTTGGGATTGATAAAAATAGAAAAGAAACAGGTATTTTTAAAGATCAGGAATTCGTTATTAACATAACAAAATTTAAAAAAAAATGTTTAAAAAACTGAATTGGCTGATTTTTTCCTAGGTAGTTCAGAATTGAAGTAAATAATGGATTCTGACACTTTTTTACAACCTTTTCAGAGGTCTTACTAGTTATTAGAGAGCTGCATTTTTTATTTTAAATTTTTTAATTTGTCCACTTACTGTGGTTCATTACATTGTGCAGGAAATGATAACTCACAAATTAGGAAGTACCAGAACTAAGTGTAGTGATGTAACATCACATTTATCCCCTGAACAAATTTATACATCCTTTTACCTGAAATCCCAAGGAAAACCTCCAGCTAACATAAAGCTTCTCACCTGCAAGATCCACTCACAATATAAATATAGTTCTTTCTTCCCTTGAAGTTGTTTGCATAGGTCACTTGTCCACCCTGAGCCAGATACACATAGTACAAATAAAAGTTGGAACTTTTATGAATTTTATAAAGCTTATAAACTGCTTAAATTTGAAAGTTAAGAGTTATGAAGTCACATGTCCTGACATCATAACAGTTAAATTAGAAAATAACATATATCTGAACAAAGATCTGTTTGGAATACATGTTTTAGGCAACAGGGAAGATGTAAAACTGAAAACTAAAATTAAATGCATCACAATGAAATACAGGTAAACAATCTGACTTAATTCCTCAAAATCTGTCCTGGGTTTTTGGTGCCAAATGTAAAGGGGATTCCCCATAGTACACATATATTTTAAGATACTATTGTAAATCAACCTTCTGTATTTAAACATAAAATAAATTAGAGGAGATTCAACAGGGCATGTATTTTTCCCCAAACCATTGCTATCTTTTTTTAATTTGAGCAAGAAATGGAAAATGTTTTCTAAGGAAAAGACTTAATTTGGTAAAGATCATACAAATATATTTTTTCATATTTTAAGACTGTTAATATCTTACTCCATTCTCATTCTAGTTAAATTTAAAACAACAATAAAAGGAGAAGGACCTCTAGTCTACTCTGCCCAGATTGCTACCAGACAAGAAGAGACAAAGGACTGCAGATAGCAAACCTGTAAGGGTCAGATAACTGACCTTTAACTGAGTTTCGCAACTTTGTGTTCATTATATTTAGGGATCTTACATTCCCAAACACATCTCGAAGCAAACACTCTAAACATATCTACTCACATGAGATGATGCATTTAAATAGAGATGGAGCTTAAAAGGAGTATTCTACATTACCCACAGTTTAACTGAAAAGCTGTGTTACTCGAAGCACTAATTCAAATGGACAGTTTCTTTCCAAGGAATGCATGTTTGACTGTTGTTTTTCCTCACACTGTTGTTGCATAAAGGTCACAACTGCATAAAATACACAGGCATGGGATCATAATCCCATGTGGAGTCAGCCAAAACGAATTCCATTCCCAGCTTCGTGATTGACTTGTAACATGAGTAACAAAATTATTTTCTCTTTTTTGTTCATCTGTACAATGATACTTACCCTCACCAGGCCATGGGAATTGATTATGGATACGTTCATATTTAGGAACCATCATAAGCTGCATCCATTCCTATAAAATTCTGTCCTACAGTAGCTTGACTAGGTTTTTCAGGACAACAATTATCTGTCTTTTTTTATTTGTTTGCACAGTTCCCAGAACAATAGGGTCTTAATCCTTGACTTGGACAGCTAGACACCATTGAAACATAAATAATTAGGAAACAATATGAGTTGAGAGATTTTAGTGAAGTGTTATACTTCCCAAGGGTCCAGGCACAGAGCATTAAAATGACTAGAATTTAGCCAAAGCAAAGGAAACTGGGGACAAGAAACCATAGCCTTGGTTGCTTCTAACAACTTTGGTGGCTTGCTCTTGAAAGAGCAGGGATACAAAAAAGAAGACTGATGGAATGCATATGTGAGAAAAAAAACTCTATTCAAAGGAGTGTAGGAACTGCAAATATAGTTGTCTTTTAAGTGAGACATTTAGGGCAAGAGGTTTTTATGTATTTTCCAGCTCTACCATATTTGCAAATTATAAGCAAACACGATAGAAAAAGTACTGGGTTGTTTGGGGAATGGGGAGAAAGGTGGTTGCAGGAAAGAGCACATAAACATGCAATTTGCCAAAAGATACACACATCAAAATGGACTGTATAACCAACAGTAGCAGTTGTCTCTTGAGATGTGCTTTTATACAAATAGAGGCTACATTTCTTCTGAGTATACCCACTGTATTCAAGGTAGAATCTCAGAAGTATCAGCTGTGTGTCATATACCAAGAACAACCCCCTGCTCTCTAACAGAAGCTAAAAGGTTGAAGCCAGCCCATTCACTTGAGTAGCTCTTCATTTTGGATAGTCAATCTTCAGCATTTATTATTTTCAATCTTCAATTTGTGCCAACATTTCTAAGGGAAACAATTACTGAACAATTAAGTAACAACTTCTTCATTGCCTATCCTCACATTTTTCTGTCGTTAGTGACTTCTAAGCTTTGTACTCTCTGAAAGTGAGTATGAGAAACTTGGGCTTGTTTAGAATTGAAAGACTGATGGGAAGCATGACTGTCAGTACTAACATGAAAAATAATTCCTTCCAAGTGACAAATGAAAAAATGCTCTGCTTCCAGTCAGTCTGGAAGATACCTGGAGGACAGGCAATTTCCACAAGGTGATGAATGAAAAGGAAGTAGAGTGTTGAGAAGAAAGGCTGGAATGTTTCCAGTAAACTGTGAATGCAGGGTGGGGCAAATTAAAGCAGTCTTCAGGGCAAATTAAGGCAAAGGAGTCAGGGTTTAATACATTACCCGCAATTTTAATCTTCCTGAATAAATTTAATTTCAAAGCAATATATTAGGAAAAAAATGAAAAATTACAACAGAGACAAGTAAACATTCTTTTCAGCCACTAATCAAAGTATGTATAATACACATGCAGAGCAAGAAACAAAATAAATATTTACCTAGATGTAGCAAATTATATTATCTCAGTATTTTAGAACAGCCTGTATCCCACTAAATTACTATAAAATGAATTTTATACATATTATTACACTGTGCATCCAAAACCCCTTTGACACTCTCAGTTTATAGAAACACCTAGCATTAAACATACAAACCCATTCATTTAATGCTCTATAAAACTTAAAGTAAATTTGTCTTTCCACCCATTTAGAGCCATCACCCCCTCTTGTATTTGAAATTTTACAAATCAAAAATTTGAATAAATTAGAATAAGGCTTTTTAAAAAGACTTGGAAGTAATATGCACTGTTTGATGTGATCTGAAATAGCTGCTGAAGCTCTATTCTTCAAAGAAGAGAAATAAAGCTACCTTTTTTTTTCTTTTTAACAGAAGTAAATGGAAAAAAGGTCTCAGAAAGCCCTAGTATCTTACCTGTTGGTATGCTTCATAGATTATATCGAACAAGAAAGCCTGAGGCATTTCACTTGCTCTGTACCTGGCACGTTCCAGTGAGTGGTCCAAGCAGCCGTCAGGAGCAGAGGCAATAACAGTAGAAACTAAAGGACGGATTGCTCCTGCTGCCTGTGGAACAAAACAGAACGAGAGACCTAAATTCATATCACAAAGTCAAAACAGTTTTTTAAGTCAAAAAAGTTTGAAAATAACTTTTTTTCCCTTCTTTATCTTTTCTATTTCTCATAATCTGCAAGTCATACTACTTAGTCTTTAAGAGACTTTCAAGATTGATGTAGCAATGGAAGATTGTATAAGCACACTTCGAGGGACAAGTTACCAAAAAAAAAAAAANATAAATATCTACTGCAAATACATGCACAGATCTGAGATGTTAATTCTTCAGACTTTCTTCTGTATACATAGTAGGCGTTTTCTGTGAGGACAGTTCTAGGCCTATTCAGAGAGCAAACAGCAGCAGACATACCTAAGAAATCTTGGCAATCCACTATACCTATTGCTTTCATAGATGTCAGCTTAGCCTAAACAGATCTAAACTGATCAGAACTAAGCTACAAGGAAAGTTTCAGAAAATTGAGCTTGTTCCTCTGTGTTGAATTCACCCTGTGAAATCCTGAGTAACCACACATAGAAGTGAAATCAGAGGGAACACAGCAGACACATCTGAAAGTACTCAATACCCAGCAGCACTGTGCTGCAGAACAGATATTTAAAAGCTTATACTTCAGTTTTAGTTTTGCTTAGGTTTAAAACCAATTAAACATATACCTTTGATTTTTTTTCATCAATATAGAGGATTAAAGATCTGTGGTATCTCTGAAATAGAACTCTCCTCTGTGGCTTCAATCATTTTGATACCAGAAAGTTACCCACACTTCAGTAACTTATCAAATGCTCATGTGCTTTGGATGTAGCTTAAGACAATTGGGACAAGAGTGGTCCATACAATGATGAAGAAAAGAATGAAATGGCAGAACACCATTTACCAAGTCGTAGGGCAAAAAGCATTCTCCCCATCAGTGCTAACCACTGAGAACAGCATCTTCACACTATACTTATTACTGATTTTTAAGAATAATGAAAAAAGAAAAATTGATGCTGTTTCAAAATAGGTGGAATTATCCAGCATCTTGAAGCAGTACACCTAGAAAATAATTCAGAGTGGTGAATTCTGACACATTTTACTGCAGCCAAAAATTGTATGGGGTTTACTGAATTTTGACACAGAAAAAACAGGTACCTTATCACATATGAGTGAATTTTGCTTATTGCTTTTGGCAAATCTTGCCCTAATACATGAGTCCTGTCCATTCTTAGATTTCTGACCTCAGATAATCATAAAATGGCGGAAAAAGACAAAAAAGGTTTTACCTCTTAGAAGAGAAAGAACAAGTCCTCTTCCCTCCCCCTTTTACACTACTAAACAATAAAACAAAGGTGAATGCAGTCAGCGTGTTGAGCACATTATGAGCTCTAAACTACAGTTTCTCAGTTCATTTCTTTACAGAATGAAGATTCAAAAGATACAGGTGAAAAGAGAAATATCTGAACTACTTTCTCAAAATCTGAAAAGCACTTTTTATTTCTAATACATGGAAAGAGATACCTATACAAAAACTACACAGAGCAAAACATTATCAACCAAACCAAAGGCAAATTGTGGTACAGAAAGATCAGTAAAAATTATGTAATTCCATAAGAACTGCCTGTACAGAATCTCAAGAAGTCATCTAGGCCACCTTTCTGTCCTAGGCAGGATCAATTTTATTTCTGTAATAGAAAAGACAAACTGAGAAAATTAAACACCACTATAATTTTAGTAATATGTCAGTGTATTAAATGAGGTGTAAATTTAACAGATGTACTTAGAGCAAAAGCTGTGCATAGCAGAAGTAGAGAGACTAAATTATCTGCAACTTGTCCCTTCTCTATTTCCTATGATTCAAGGACATGGATTATTACATCTATATCCCAGCTGCTGGGCATTTGGACTATGTTATTTCGTTCTGCCATCATATTTTAATTGGTCACACACACACATAAAAAAAAAAATAAAAAAATAGAAGGTCATGGGAAAAGAGAGAGAACAGCATGCTACCCCCAGTTTTTCTGTAATTAGCTATATATTTGATTTTTTTTTTTTTCTGGAACAGTTACCATTCCAGAAAGGCATTTAGCAAAAGAGGATTCCTTAGGCTGACCCAATAATTTATTACAGTTTTTAACAATCCTGTCATGTTACATTTTCAGCATAAAACAGGCTGGAAGAATACAATGTGACTTGCGTAACCAAACCTCACAAGTGAAACATGCACTCTGAAGAACAAAAAAAACCAAATTGCAATTCTAAATAAAATTGAATACTCAGAATTATGTTCTTAAAAGAACTCTGAAACACATTGTTTTCTTGCCATCTGGTTTATTGCACAATAAAAAATTATGAATATCTGTACTGGTATCTTTGCCACAATACTGAACCACAACTCCTGCTCTGCTGAGGCCTAGCTCTTCCAAACAATTCAGAAAAACCTAATTTCTACTAAATCCAAATGCAACATTTTTTTTAAACTCTGCAATTAACTACTCAAGTAATTGAAAGCTTCATGGCACTTAACATTTAGCAAGTGCATTTTTCAAACGACTACAGTTTTCTTTTACAATACCCAATAACTGAGTCCAGCACGGCAGGCTGAGTTTTTTTCCACCTCTCTTCCTGCCACTTCAATAAGAAATCGCAAGTTGGGCACAGTAAGATTTTTTTTCTGCAGCAGGTACACTCAAACTATACCTGACACTGACTGAAAATGTGAAATTTAATACAAGAAAAAAGATTCATGGCTGACTTCCCATCATGCAAAGGAGAGAAAATTCTGTGTATGTAGAAACAGGATAATAAGCAGTCATTTGATTTCAGAAGAACACATTTACTCCAGAAAAGGACAACTCAGTCCAAGACTGAAAGCAGAATGGAGAGCTCTGGTACTTAGTAAAGCCAAGAAGTTTGAAGTGCTCCGAAAACCTTAATACGATAAAGAGCTGCAGTCGAAAAGCCCCCAAAGCTGAGCTTAAGCATACTTGGTAAAGTGCAGCACTGAGTCAACCCCTTAAAATCCTGAGACAAGATACAGAAACTGATTGTTTGTTTTGCACTACTGGCTCACTTTCCACAGGAGCTTCCCCGTCTCACAAACACACATGGGCTCTCTCAACCAGATGATGTGACCCAACACAGGGCTGCATTTACCACCTCAGTGACAAGTGAGCTACATTAATTCCTAAGGCCACCTTCAGAGTGTGTGGAATTGGGACCAAGCAAGGGAAAACACTGGCCTGTGGCCCCGCACTGTTTTCATATGGCACAAGAGAGCTAATTCCCAAACACAGGAAACTGCATCTGCAGTACTGCTGGCAACATCCCTGAGCTGGTATAAGCCAACAGAGCTGCCAAACCCATGCTGGCTCACACAGACCTCACCACACATGCTTCTGCTTCTAAAACTGGCTCATTTTATCTTCATTCATGGTCTAAGCATAATTTGGCAGGTTAAATTAAAAGAATTGAGCTAGGAGCTTTGTCTTATATACAGGACAAAGAGAGGCACACTTTTAAGATGTATGGCTCATTCTGCAGTACTTCTTTCTGGTTAGCACAAACCTCCCCCCTACTCTGAAAAGCACAAAGCCTTTCTGAATTCCACCTAGCAGCCTTGCAATGAACTGAATGGGGAATTTAGGAATTTAAGACAAGGCTACACATGACACTTTTTCATTCAGAAACTTAAATATTAGGGCACAGTAGGGACAATAATACAATAAAGCAGTATTGTAGCTAAAGGGAATTTTGCCCCTGATAATTGTGGGGTGTAAGTGAAAAACACAGTCATTCCGCCAGTCCACATGCATTCAGTTACAACAGCAAGATTTTAATCTTTTCAAGGGATTTCCATGTTGGTTTTTGTGGTTATAAATCAGTAACAAAAAAAATATTTCCATATTAGTAAAAAAAGGATATACCGAGTTTCAGGTATTTGAATTTTATTTTTTCTAATTTGAGAAGCATTGACTTGCTCTTTATGTCAGCAATGCACAAGTATCTGGCCTGGCGCTCATGTGAGGTTCAGACATGAACTTAAAAATGAATACAACAAAGAAAACCTGTGCTCATTTAAAATTATAAACACTTGCTAATGTCACTGTAGTTCGAAAAATCTTTTTAGCACTTTGAATCACCATAACACAAAATACAAATCCTGTGAGTCTGAAGCAAGTGCCTGAGTCTTACACTGACATTTCCCTACTCAAGAGTACTTGTCTTCCAATTTCCAATAATTTTGAGCCAGATCTCAAGAAGTTTGCTTTCAAAATTATACAGAAAATGCATCCTACACCCTTCCTGAATGTGAAGTACTCAAGAGACAGTTAAATTGAATTTCTTTAAATGTCCACTTTACAGCCTTCAAGCTGCATTTACTTCACAGTCAAGCACTAACCTTGGCATGTCCAGGAAATGGATTTCTTTCCCCCATTTTTGCACATTTTGTTGAATAAATCAGTTAAAGTATCCAAATATGAGTGACCAAGCTCTTAAAATACTGCTTCATAGCATAACAGACATTGAAACAAATACAACTAACTGGTTAGTTGTCTTTTGCAGACAAAATATTGGAAGAAAAAATAAATTGCTTCCTTAAAACTAAATTTACTAAGAATTCTATCAACTTTAGGGGAAGTGGCAGACTCCTGTGACTCAGAAGCAAGCTCATCCACTGATCTGGTGAAACTGAACCCACTTCCAGATGCTTTTAGAAACAACAGGTGTCTTTTATGACTCATTTTATACTGCACAAATCAAAAACATTTACAAAAAGATTCTAAGTCTTCTGTTTTTTTGCATAACTGCCAAGACCACAACATGCTTTCAAGAATTAAAGATGTAATAGCGACTGAAAAAAAGGTAGAGACTGAAGTGCAGGAGGAAGGTCAGGATAACAACATATCACAAGCCTTTTCAGTGGATCTAAGGTGTACCAACACACCTTTCCACCAAACAGAGTAACATACTGTTCTCAGTTCTTCCACCCTTACAAGAAGCTATTTAGATGTGTGTATTCAGTGAATCCATAACCAAGGTGAGCTTTAAGATCAGACAACACAATCAGTTCAAGGACTGCTGAATCCAAAAGTATTAACGACATCTTTTATTACAAAATTAAATATGAATTTTTAGATCACAGAAGCCAACACAGAGTGTAACAACTTGGCTAACATAAGGCGGTATAGCTTACTGTTACTGAATATTCATAAATAATTAAAATTCTCATGTTATTATAATAAGATAATATTAGGTAGTAAAATCCAAACAGAACCCATTAAAATTTCCATAAGGATTAAGTAGGGAGATGGAGACTTTATCACAAGATACAAATGATCCAGCTTACAGATATCCAAAACACAGTGCAGCGTTCACCCAAGACCAACACCCCCCACCTACAGCCCAACACACCATGAACAAGTTACCAAAGAGCCAAAAGCTCCAAAAAAGCATGAACACCAACACATATCACTGATTTGGTCATTTTGCATAGCCAATGTTGAAACAGAACAATGCTAAATAGCTGCAAATCTCGACAAGTTGAATGACATGGACCAGGAAGAAAAAAAAAGTTGTAGTAGCAAAAAATCCTCACAAAAATGTCACAACTACAATTCCTTTTGTTTTAGAACAGTGTGGTAACGAACTCAGACAACCACAGATCCTCCAGGCCAGCCTACTAAAAAATAAAAGTATGCTATGTCTTTGGCATACTTACCTTGTCCCCAGTAAGCCCCAAGTACTAATGCAGACCCACAGAGTCCATTCCCGCAGCCAGTCTGGAGCCCTCAACTTCAAGTGAGTGGGAATAACAACCTAAAACTTTACAAAGTCTAATCATATTAAATAAGCACAGCCTTCCATCTCTCTAACTCCATGACTTCTTTTCACTTTTTAATTCAATCAACAATACTTTTCTTCTCCATTCATAGTCTCTGTCTCCCATGTACTTAATTTTCCCTATGCTATCTTCTCAGCTGTCTAGTAGCATGAAAGAAATGTATCTTTTATGTTTTATTTATTTAATATTTTAATCATCTCAACTAACAAGTCAATGTTTTAATATTACTTAGAAATAGGCCTGATACGAGACCATAGAAAAGCAAGCCTTTGAGTGCTAAGTTTAAAAGAATGTTCCTATTCTTAAGCTTTTACATGTTTTCTCAATATTCATATATATAAATTTGAATTATTCATTCAGATTTGTTTTCAAGTCTGACAAGCAGAACAGAACTGAAGCAAGACTCACAAATAATTTAGCCACCTTGCCTTAGAAAAAATAACCTTGGCTTGCATATATACACTGAAAATAGAAGTATATTGGAAATACATTTTCATAGTTTCAAAGCAGTTAAGTTCTTTGAAACTGTATGCTGGAGATGGTGGGGCTTGTCGCAATTAGTAGGACAACTATATCCATCTTGGAACAGCATTAAAGTCAGTTTCATAATTGTGAACTTGGTAAACATACAAGCAATTTTATCTTGCTTTTCCATGAAGACAAGAATTGCATTAGGACACTGGTGAACAATGCAACAATAACAATCAATGTTAATTTAGACAAGCTAGGTATCTAACAGTTTACAAATATGTCCTGGAATGGTTTTTGTTGGGTGAAAGACTATTTATATGTTTCCAAACACTACCATCTCATAAGAATTTCAGTCTAAATTAGGTCTGGCTATGAACCAGCAAAAGAAGCTCAGAATAACTATGATTAATTTCTCCTCATTTTATTCCATCAAACTGTTTCCACATGTTACTACAGGGAAAGTATTCTTTTACACAGATCAAACTACTTTCCAGGAAGGGCATTCACAGCCATCTACAGTATGAAAAGAAATACAGAAATAAACACAGTATCTCTGATGCATTAAACAGGTAGAAACCTGCATTTCTATTCAGACATTTGCATTCAAACTAATTGTCCTACAGTAATCAACATACTTCAGCCACACTCAGTAATTGCCATTTAAGTTAGAAGAATTGTCTCTACTGAAAGATTTCTTATTTCGAATTTATCAACCAGAACCTTCAAAGCAAAATTCAGAATTTCATTATAAGATTAAAATATTTCACATATTTAAGAGGATGTTCTTTTCAGATTTCTTCTATATCTAATAAAACAAAGGCATATAACCATTTTTGAAAAATACAGCAATTAGAAAATCACTTCTAATGCTCACTTAAGGTACAGCATTAAAATACCATACCTTAACCTTATTTTCTTATGTTTCTTGTTGTTGTTGTTTTTAATTTACTGTATTTTGTATCCCACTCTTATCTAGGACTACATTACTTTTTCTATAACCAAAAGTCTTATTCTATGAGAAGTTTTATGGTTCCAGTGCAGAGATGGAAGATTTATGATATTTCCTCCTCCAATCTACAGAAATCCTAGCAAAACAACTCTATTTCAATGGACAAGATGGAGGCAGAACCAAAGTCATGACACAAACAATAAGCCACCATGCCTATACAGAAGTGCAGTTGAAAACAACAATTCAACTATGTGAGCAAAGTTTTCTTAACTTAGGTGTGAACGCTTGTTCAAGCCCAAACTAGCCAAGCTTACAAACTGAACTAATACAAGCCTGCACACAGTCTTCAGAGTTCATAACCTCATTCTGCACCCAGAACCCACCTACTTTCTGGATAGCAAGGCAAGGCAGCAGTTTGGTTCATGGTTTCAACTCAAACCTGTCACCATCTGCCCCCATAACTCATTCTGTAAATGTTGCATCCAAAAGACCCCTCCCAAACCAGCTGCACACTTCTCTTGAAGGACCAGATACAGCACAGAGTCAGTCAAGACTACAGGCCAAGCAAGATGACTCAGTAAAGAACAACGCACCACAATAAAGGTAGAGGTACTCTCATTAGCATGCAGAAACATAAATTTGAGTCCAGGGCATAGCATACTTTCAGCCACATTCACACCCAGACTCTCCCATGTAGCATAGACATAACTTATGTGACTGTGCTGCGGTGGGGCCAGGATTTCTTCTACCTATTCCTTCCACTGACAAACAAGCACAATCTGCAACCTGGGCTGTATATCCATTAAAAATTAAGTCCGAAGAAAAAGGATCACCTTCTTTCTGCAAGGGTATCTTCTGCCTGTATATTCTCTCAAAAAAAGAATAATTTTTAAACACCCTATTTTGGATTTTGTTGGGGAAAAGAAAAAAAAAGCCCAATAAAAAATAAAATTCATCATCCTTATGGCTATGGCATGTTTGATCCTTGTTAGTGAGCACTAGAATTTCTTTTATGTAGGCAGTATCATCAGCCAGTGCAATTTCAGCTGTCTTGCCACATTTGCACTGGCAGCTTTTAATTGCCCAAGGACAGAACTGGTTGAAATGTTAAACTTAAACTTAGTCTTACACAGATATTAAACCTAATCATCAGCTAGACAAAAAGAAGGTTAATTAGAACACATGTAAAGGAGTTTTGAACACTAGGGAAAAAAGGCTTGTATGCTAAACTTCACCTAATTTCCTTAAAGTCTGTTTACCCAGCTGGCTAGAAGCAACAGTCAAACTCACTAAAATTGGGCACATGTTAATCTTAAACCAACACCAGGAAGGAAGAAGTTATAATTGTGTTTATTCCTAGCTGAAAGAGAGGGGATGTTTAATCAGAAATTTAATATACACTTTGATCCAATGTTAATGAGCTGACACTATGTTGTACATTGAAATGACTTCAAAGACATAGGATGCCTTAAACAAATGTAATGTATATTTATGACACTGCTTAAGAAAAAGAAAACATTTCTTCTAATGAGGTCACCTTTATCAGAACTATCTGAGTAAGTGGGAATAGCACATGTACATCAAGACATGTCAGAGCCCCAGTTAGCTAGAGCAAACTGAGAAAGATAACAGCAACTGCTGCTCAAAAATTAAGATCACACATGTTCTTTTTTACTTTACATAATTTCTGTTCTTTTGTATTTAAAGCATTTACTTCTAAGCATCAGTAAATATTGTTTTGGTCTTATCAACTATATGCTAAATTCTAAATGTTATTCTGTGTAGCAAATAAGATTTCTCAAAGAAAATAGAAAAGATTCCCTTCAAAAAGAAAGAACAACAGGAATACATCAATGATTATGCATTTAAATGATATAGCGTTTATATCATTTAAAGCAGAGGAAAGAAGCAGATGTATCACAGGCTGCAATTTTTCAACATATAGCACTAAAAACAAGCTCAGGAATGTACTATAAGTGGAAAACAAGCAAAACCAAGTACATATGCACTAAGGAAAAGTGTTACTACAAACAATGACACATTTATGTGAACATTTGATTTCATATTAAAATTAGAATTTAAAAAAAAAACAGACTGAAAGTAAGTTGTAAGGATGTCATTTATGCTGTTCTTGTATAATGAACTACTGACATAAATTTTTAAATAATAAAGCATAAAATTACAAAACTTACCAGGATTAGACCAATATATACAGTTTCAATGTGTCATAGAAATGATAGAGCATTTCTTCTAGTGCATTCTTTATCTGTGCATTCCTTGTGAGAAATCAAGAACGGTCAAGGAAGTTGGCGTTTTCCATAGGTACAATAAAGTACATTACATAAAATATATTTTGTCATATAATTAGCCAAAAAAGGTCTTACTACCTTAGTCAACATTTTTTTTTTGTCAGAATGCAATAACTCAGAATGTTTAACAAGGTGCTCTCATTTAACAAGATTTCTTTTTCTTCTAGATACATTTTTTTTTTAATATTTTAAGGTTTGGTATAAAGTCTGTATAATGCTACTAAAGATCTGTATTAAATATATGATATACACCACCCATGGCATCCATCACCTGAAGAGCAGCACATGCTGGTGCAGAGTTTCAAGACTTTCTTATAACCCATTTATTCTTTTCACTTGTCAGCAACAATTGTACATTATACACAATTGCAATGGATTGTATAGGATGTATAATTTGGTCTAAGCAATTCAAATATTTCAAATCAAATCATGTGGCCAGCAACCCATCATCAGTTTTCAATATTTTTAAAGCATTTTAAATCACACAGCTTTACATGTTGGTATTCATTCAGCACAACTGACAATAGGATGAGCTACCGGCACTTTCTTTTTCTAACTCAATAGTTGCTATACTACAAATCTAGGTGGCAAATTTTTTTTAAAAATCTGCTCTAAAAATTAATGAAACATTAAAACAATAAATTTTGCCACTAAAATTAACAAGACTGCTTATTTTACTTCAACTGCATAGTATTACCTTGCATTAACAAGTAATGAAGCACAACTTACAGTCAGCAAGACATCTTTCATACACCAAATACTGATTTACACCGCAGAAAGCAATCGGTGAGCATGCATTCTGCCACAAAGGATTTTGCATATTACAGTAAAACAATATAAGGATGAGTTAGCACTTGCATTCAGTGGAGCAGAAACCTTGATGCAACTGCCACAGGAGTTAAAATTGTTTTTAGGGGGCCTATACTTTAAGAATAATATTTTCTCTCCAGACAGCGTACATCATTACAAAATCAATATCATGATGCAAAGGCTACTGATCCACTGCATATCATTTAACACATGATTTGCATCATTTTATGAATTTAATAAAAAAAAAAAACCTCAATGTGTTCTAGGAACACTCTTGCACAATTTAATCAACCAAATGCAGAACTGCAATATTTAATGTATAGCTCTTATCCCACGCATACCGTTCTGAGCAACCAAACCCACAAGCACTAGAGTTTGTGGTCACACAGTGCCCTAAGCAACTCTGCACTTGCTTATCAAATGCCTTTGCCTCATGAACTTGCTCAGCTGCTTCTCTCCAAACTGTGCCCTCCCTCACAGGAAACCTTGGAAACAAGTTTCTTTCCCTTACAGTCCACTAAATTCAAAATTTCGCGTCACCTCTTCATACAGTCTTCATCTAACACTTTCTGTTATCAAGGGCCTTGTAAAATGGATCATTACATCTTACCATGTCAGTTTGGCTCAAATAGTGACTTTAATACATGTATGTGTGGATTTGATATCTCATGAATTCTCTTCTACATGCTCCAGGGCTCCTCAAGGCAGTTTTAGTTCTTTCTGCACTACAGCCCACTTGCTTCTTGGAAACAGGAGGATAAGCACAGAACCAGTCCAGCAAACTATTACAGCATATGAAACAGGCCAAGTTGGCTTTCAGAAGCTTCACCTAACCTGCAGGGCTGGTGGTGTCCTTGCCACAACCACACAGATTACAAACTCAGCCAAAATGCAGCTGGGAACATTTCTGCTTGAAAACTCAGATAATCTTTATTTTCAATGCAATATTTGGTGAAGAGGAGTAAAATTTACATGCCTAATCCTTAGTCAGAAAGGTGTGGGTAAGAACCTCTTCCAGATCTTATCATGTAGGAGTTGCAAGAATGATCCAAGGCCTTTATTCAGCTTCTCAGGCATGCTGGACAATATAAGATTTCCCTTCTTTTAAGGAATTATTCTTTAACCCTTTTATCTGCTGCAGGAAGGAGAAATCTGAGCCCTTACCTCTGCTAAGGGCTTCTTCATTTCTCAAACATAATATTGTTTTCTCAAGTAAAGCATACAGATTTTAACTAGCCTCAAATAAACAGCTATATATGTAATTTCTCTAAATTTAAAGGGGGTACATTTAATATACACTACATAAAAATGACCCAAACAACCACTTAAGTGACGCAAACTATGGTCAAAATTTATTTTCAGAATAAACTAACCCTATCAAAAAAAAACCAAAACAAAACAAAAAAACACCAAAACAAGTCAAAGAAAAAAAGGTACAAAATAATGTGTGCAGACTCCAGAAGCTAAAAAGTGGTGGATTAAGCCACCTTTCAATAATACTAGCTGTATTAGTACTAAGCTGGTTCTGTTAGTACAACACACAAATGCTGCCACAAAAAAAGGGGGATTATAATTTAACTTTCTCTCTATAATTTATGTTTTTCAGTTGGGTGACTTGCATCCTTTGTAAGAAATGTGGTGAATCATCTAAAGCACTTAAATTGAGACTGGGAAATGACAGAGCTGTTTTTCCCCTTACCAATGCCCTTTTCACCATCAAGAATGGCACCTTGCTGGGAATAAAACTACAAGTATTTACTAACAATGTATTGGTTCTCCAATCAACATGGAAAACAATTTACAACTTGGCTGAGACGGTTTTAATTTCTATGGGACCAAAATGCCATGGAAAAGCTATGGAAACATCACTATGCTTTTGATAGTTATCCATTAAAAAGGAAAAATGCATTGTATAACTGTTTTTTATACAACGGCAAAACCACACTTCATTTCTTTACACATTCAGGGCTGCTNTTTTATTTTTATTTTTTTTTGCAGTGGTGGTGGTGAAATAGGAAGAGTTTTCCCAAAGAGACAATGGATGCCCCATCCCTTGAAACAGTCAAGGTCAAGTTGCACAAAGCTGAGCAACCTGATCTCACTCAGAGTTTAAGATGTNCAAGCGACCCTTAAGGGTCATGTAGTCCAACCCTGCTGCACAGACATCTTAAACTCTGAGTGAGATCAGGTTGCTCAGCTTTGTGCAAACCTGATTAATAATAATTAATCTATAATTAATAATTAGTTTTACATCGACATTAGTTACTCTCCTAAAGTACAAAACTCATTCCATTCATGTCAAGATGGCAATAGTAATAGCTCATCTGTTCTTGATTCTGCTTTTGCACAGAGGTGTGACAGGATATGAGAGCCCCACAAAGCACTAAGTATACAATGAAAGCAGAACTTCTAAGAACACAAGCAGAGGATAACTTCAGATGACCCAGTGTATAAATATAAACTGAAAACAATCTTGTCACTGATGCAGCATTTGCAGCTGGCTAAAATCAATCTTTGACTATAAAAAAAGAGGACAATAACCATGTGTAAAGTATTCATTATATGGCAAAACCATAGGAGATAAGAAAAAGTTCATTGTTCCAAGAAAAGAAGTGCAAAGAAAGGTAAGAGGGGGCAAACCACTCCATCATTCTGTCCCCATTCAAGTATACCACACCAGAGCATCGCATTTATCCACCCAAGTCTTCCTGTACTGTCAGTGAAGAAAAAGAGGTGGCTTTTGGTTTGCCACCCACCAAGTTCTGCTAATGTAACTCAGCAACCATGGATAACAAAATAAGTGGGTGAAAGAAAAGGATCCACAGGGGTCTGTGACTTCTGCTCCAGCCTTCCTCTACAGTAAGAGTGATAATGGCAGCAAGAAAGGAAGAGGCTGAGCAAATCACAGTGTTTCCTGTCTGGGGGTATTATTGTGACCAACGGCCCCTGTGAGTAGGAGTCCACGAGACTGAGTAGCACTGTACAGCTGTATTGGCTTGTAAGCTTTGTTCAGGTCCTTATTAAAGCTCAGAATAGAGTAATGATGTTAGACAGCTTCCAGAAACCAGCTTTTAAGAATGCCATTTTGACTTAGTCCTTTCAACATAACATACTGTACTTTCAAATCTAGTTTATGTCAACTAGAGAAAAAAAAAAGTCTTTGGATGTGCCTCTTTTCTGTAAACTTTCAATAGCAGAACTGAAAAGTTCCCCCCACCTTCCTGATTTCTTTTTCATGTAAGCATTTTTCATTTTAGTTATGTTGTTTAAAATGGAACAAGATATTGCTAGAGGCTTTAGACTGATGCCTTTCAAAGCTTCCACTTTTCCCAACTTTTACTGGCTGTAAAGAATTTGTTTCTAGAAACATGTACTTTTAATTGCAAAATTATCCCAAAAACATAAATGGAATTTAATTGGTTACAAAGTAATATTTTGACATAATCAAGGAGCTGTTTGGGGCGTTTAAGGTATAATTTATTAGTTCTGGTTAAGGTACACATTTTTATTCCCACAGGCAAATAACAAACTGATTACTAAGTGTAATAAAACAGTTTATTTGTCTGACAATTGGCAGGTAGAAGTGAAATTACTGAAATTACTTGATCAATTGCCATTTTAAAGAACATTAAAGCTTCTCATAATTACGTTATCTATATGGTATGCAGACATAACAATACAGCATTACCCCTATTAACACAAGTCATTTAATGTGATATTTCTGCCAGGTTTTCTACCTTTCTACATAATGCAAGAGGAAGTAATTACTTTTTGCACTGAAAGATGGAAGAACTGACATCCTTTTAGATATACAAAGAATTTGACCATAGGAAGAACTAACCATGATAGCTGCTCTTGATCAAGTTTTTTTCTGATATTCAAAACCATGCATGCCAGTTTTGAGAAAGTCATAGCTTTCCATTTAGTTCTTCAGAACTCTGTAGCTCCAGAGTGGAAACAGCCACCTGTCTCTGGGAAGGTGGCTTTCCAATTTGTTACATAAAACTAAATTCCTCTCATGTTCCTTAGTTCAATTACTTTGTAAGGCAATATCAACCCGACCCAGCTCCTAGAGCCTTTGAGCACCCATCTCTCTGGTGGCCCAGCCTTGCTGAAGTCAGTGGATCTCAGCCAACACAAAGCCACCACAGAGCAGAGGATCACCACATACATTTCACACCAATGTTATGCAATGGAGTAGACCATTACACACATACACAAGCACCTTTTTGAGATCAAATGATACTTCAGTGATCCATGTTAGGAAATATTTACCAGTCAGAAGTTCAGATGAGCTAGAAAACACTGACTTGAGAAGGTCCATAGAGACTGTCTTGGTTCCCCCTAGGTTTTTACTTTAAATACCTTACATCAAATTAGAAAGAAAATCAGGAGAAACTATTACACTAAAAAATCGCAAAACTTTCAAGAAAAAAGTGAACAAGTTAAATTCAAATGAGAAATTATATACCTTAACATGCAAAGACAACACAAACACATTCAGAAAAGTTATTTTCAAAGTTATTTCAACCCAAAACCAGCACAATTAACCCCATTCTTCTACCACTCTCAAAAAATCACATTTTAAAGTGATTTACAAAGAGGATTTATTTTAGTCTTTGGCAGAGAACCAATTCTGAAATGCTATTTTGTGCTATGTGAGAAAGAATTTGAACAAGATTTTTGATCTAACAATTAATTTTTAATAACTGGAAACCTATGTTCTAAACCACTGAAAACTACAGGGCAGAGTTTCTACTTTATTGCCATTTCTTATTAAGCCTACCTAAAAAATTACAGGTCTACTAAGATGAGGCTCAACATACTTAGATTTGCAACATAATATTCTGAGACATAATTTGATTTTCATAATAAATATTTTAGCAAGCTATATATTCCCCTTCTACACTATGAAGGTGTAGGAGCACTAAGAAAACACCACAGTTCATTCTTCGGACTCATTATTCCACTGCCAAAGTTGTGAACCACCTGTCAATTATCTTTTACCACCTTTTCTGGAAAAGGCAACAAGTGGTACATTTTCCTAGTTTTCTAGGAAACAACCAAACAACCTCCTATCACTAATGGCTCTAGTGACTTCTACCTCAAACCATGTCCTCGAAGCGGGGAAGTGTTATGCATCTTATCAATGGAGAATTCAGGGACAAATTAAAGATGGCAAATTTTGCAAACAAGCCTGTGGTTAAGTCATAATTTCTTACAACTCTGACTTAGGCAGTTCATCTTGCTGCTAGTGCTTGCCTCTCCTATCCTACAACTTGCATAACACAACTTCTACCAACTCTTCCCCTTCATACATCACTTACTTTCTCAGAAATCTTTTTGGTTTCTGTGAGTAATCCCAGCCCTCAGATTCAGTGTTAAATAGGAGAATATCCAACCTACAGCTGGAGGCTTCCCATTTACCCTGTTTTCCAGCAGTTTACAAGGCTTGCAGGTTCTAGAACCATTTAGCATTAATACAAAGATAGCTCTTTTGCTGCTTATTCAGGATTTGCATATAAGTTTGAGATGAAAGCACAAAGTCTGCAAGTCAACCAATGCAGTACACACAACCCTTTGGCTATTATCAGTAATCACTAACAGAACTGCTCTAGTATTAGGTGATAAT
Organism: Regulus satrapa; assembly: GCA_013396955.1. Taxonomy (NCBI): domain Eukaryota; kingdom Metazoa; phylum Chordata; class Aves; order Passeriformes; family Regulidae; genus Regulus; species Regulus satrapa. The sequence continues at coordinate 65,036 of VWZN01009182.1, forward strand.
TCTGCATGGGAAAAAAGGTAAACTATCGTTATACAACCTACCTTTCAACTAAAAAATTGCTGATTGATTCAATCTCTTACTGACAGTCGCTATGGCAACAATTATTCTCTATAGCAAATAATACCTGCAGTATTTAAAAATGTCAACCTCCCCCACCTGACTTCTCTGCATAATAGGGAATCTGAATCTGTTCTACTTAAAAAACCAAACTTTAAAAACACACATTAATAAAATGGCTAGAAAATTCCTGATTTATCAATCATGATGATTTTAAGCTATACAGTATAAAGTTGCATTGCTGTATAATACATACCCCATGTTCTTTAGCAGCCATAACCACTTTTGAAACAATATCTTCTTCAACAAAAGGCCTCACAGCATCATGGATAATCACTACTTCTGGCTTCTGGAGCAAATGGCTGGAAAATCCATTCTCTGCAAATACTTTCAGTCCATTGAATATCGACCGGTGACGAGTTATTCCACCTTCTACTACTGTCACTCTTTTGTGGCCATATTTTTCAATGATATTCTTCATTTTTTCAATATTTTCAGGAGAGACCACCACAATAATGTCAGATATCCAACTTATCCTAGAAAAATCAGTACAAAACCAGAGAAAGTAGATATGAATGACAAAATAAAAATGGAGATACACAAAACAAAAATTCATAACAACAAAAAACTCAAGATGGCCAAATAAAGCATCTCTCAATATACCCAAGTCCATGTTTTTGTATTCCACTCCTAAAGGTAGAGCTATAACAGAAGATGCATACCAATAACACTGGAGTTCTGGGAAGGGACTTGCTTCCAACAATCACTTTGCAGAGAGGCACATTCTGATAACTCTCCAAAAGCTTTGAAAACATTTCTTACTCCAGCATCATTCCTAACTTCATACAGAACTTCTAAATCAAACAGTGACAGTTTACTAATAATTTTCTAATAAACTGATAAATCCTGTGGCCTGGAATACTCCATGTTCCAGTGAAGCACACAGTGTACAAGGAACAAGGGAATAAGACAATCAAGAAAAAGTCTGAAACAAAGATCACTATCAAGACAGGCATGAGCAGTAATTGATAGAAGGGTAATGGAAAGAAAACTGTAGCACTTCAATATTGACAGAAAACGTTATACCAGTACTTTGAAAAAAGTATATATATTTATAAACACAAAGGTTTCTTCTGTAGGAAGCTAGAAAAATGTAAAAACATAGCTGTGCTAGTTAAGAATACCAATCAAAAGTACATTTTTAGAGAACTCCAAGATTTTACTGTTGATACCAGTCCAGATAGAACTGTAGAACTGAGGGGTTGTGTTGGGGGAAGTGACTGCCCCACAGACCACAAGATTAAAACCAGCCAGAAATGAAGTTAGTTGAAATCATACTTCTGTCAAAGTATCTAGGAATACAAACTCTAGTCATATGTGGTATACTGTACTTCAACAGAAATACCATCATTCAAATCCATTGAAGTGTCCTATTTTCTAAATGCCTATGTAGAGAACATTATAAAAAAAAATAATTGTAGTGTTCCCTTTCTGTGCCTCCACAGATGGCAGAAGAGCATTTTTAGCATGTCAGACAAGATAGTCACCAGATTAGCAATGATTTAAAAAAAAAAAATTAGTATGGTAAAATTACCCATGTGTAGCTTACACATCCATCTAGTGAGAAAGAGAGGTACAATACACTAATCTCAACTAAAACTAGTAATGCTACTGAAACTATTACAGACACAAGACAAACAAAGGTACTAAGAACTAAATATTTCCAGATAGAAAAATAAGAGTACAAAATTCACAGTTCAGAAATACACAGGCTCAAGATACTGATTTCTTCAATGACACATGAGAAGGCACTGCCTGGGAACCATTCTTACTTCAAAAGCAAAATTAAATTAATCTGTGTTACAAACCAGTTGCCCAGGACTATGTGAAACAACAGAGCATCTTCCACCTTAAGCATGGGGGGATGGGGGAGGCTGTAATTAATAATATTTCATGAAAAACTATTTCAACAAATTGTAAAATAACTATTTAAAATAAACAAAGTGTTATTAGCATTCTTCAAAAGAAAAATACTTGCTCTTATGTTCATTTTACTATTAGCAAAAGCAGAAAACACAGTCAAACCAACAAATTCTCAGAATTCTTTAAGTACTGAAGTTGCTCAAATGTAAAATCTGAAGCCATGTGGTTCCAAGTATCATTTCAACTTGTCACTCACCACAGGTGCATCAAAAGGTTTAAAAATCTCTCATATGACTTCTGGCATACTCTTATATTTAATTACAAGTGTAGCACTTCTGCATGACTTCAACTTGGAACTAGGGCAAACTAACTGGATTCATCTCAGCTCTTTTAAATAGCAAAAGTCAGTCATTTAACAAAGCAAAATTCAGCAAGAGCTATTTCACACTAAATGAGAACAAGAGCTCCGCATTTTGATTTGCAGAAAGACTGTAGCCTTACACAGAACACAGAAAATGGACACTGTACAGTCACTGTGACTGTGCAAGAAGAGCACAGACATTGCCCTTTCTGGAATCAAATTAAACAGATTATGGGGCAACTGGGTAGTACACAGCATCTTCTGAGAAACAGGGAATAGAACAGAAGTACTGGCCAGCCCGTGATAAATCTCTGCATAGAGGGGGTGGAATGGCTCAAGGCCTCCAGTAGTACAATACACCAAAAAGTGACAGGATGCGGTCACAGCTCCACCCTGTGTCTGCATAAACACATTTGTAAACTTGAGTATGTCCTCCTTAAACTCATTCCGGACCCATGGTCTACAATTAGAGCTGTGATTCAGGGATGTAAGGTATTCATGCAAGAGCATAAAGGGATTCTCTACATTGATTACAAACAGAACAGTTTAGGTTTTGTCCCACTGAAATTCATGAAAAGTACTTATCCAGTAAAGTTTGCTACAAATTTTAATGAAGGCGAGCAGTGCACCACACCAGTTGCTAATTCTTCTGAAGACCTACTTATGCAAATGTTGCAAAATGTTTTAAAGAAGTAGAAAAAATATCAGTCTCCACTCAATCTGACAGTAAACGAATCTTTTTTCAGTCCCTCAATTTGCCACAAACTTTCCTTCAGAAAGGTTTCATACTAAAATATTACCCCCTACCCAGGACCTGCTCAAATCCAGTTTAAAAACGTCATTTCAATTTTATAACTATAATATTGGATCAAGCTTCAGAAAGAATCAGCACCATGCAAAACACTAAAAAGATCACAATGCTGTACCCCAACGTGCTTTAACAACAGGCAACTCCAGTGCTTCCCTACAACACAGGCTGTGGTTCCAAAGCAGAAAACAAGTCTGACCAAGCGAAACAAAATGACAAGCCCAGTTACAATCACTTTACAACTGCCTGGGGAGGACCCCAGTACTAGCAGAAAGCAAACAGTGAGGCAAAAAAAAAGACTATATATTTGTTTCCTGCAGCTATCCTTCTCCTCATCATCTACATATGGACATACTGCCAAGTAAAAAATAGTATTGTTCCAGCAAATTTCAAACAGAAGCATAAACACTTCTACTAGCTGAGCTAGAACTGAGAGTAGGGAAGCTCATTAACTCAGCAACAGCTCCAGCTACTCCTTCAAACCACAGGCTGCAGAGGAAATGACCGAAGCCCACTTTGAAACTGTATCACCTAAATGGCATGCTGAGGTACAAATGTGACCCAGATTTAACCCTCTACCAGTTCGCTCACACAGAAACCAGTGATGAAACCTGATACAAGGCTTCAATGCTCACAACTCAACCTCTTGGAACTCTCACTCTGCCACTAAAAAACTATCCAATATAACCTACTGAGACCAGCAGAACAAGACCAGAACCAGGCAGTCACCGCTGAGATGGCTTTAGCGGTGTTAGACAGGATCCTTCATGGCCACAGAAACTTTCAGAGCTGCAAAATAAATCATTCGATTGCTTTTGCTAACCTTATTAAAAACCAAATGAGAAAAAGAAGCATCAAGAACAAAATCCATTTGCAGTATGCAAGCATAACCTCCTTTTGCTCCATAAAAGCTTTGTTATGAACTTATGGATGTATGAAAAAGCATATTAACACAAATGTATCTCTTAGAGCACAAAAATAGAAGCAGGGAGTATATTAAGGATATTAAGAAGCTTGGAGGACCTCACGTACAGAAACCATTCAATTTTTTCCAGAAATAAAATCCTCCTTAAGAGTCAAACATGATAAAAAAGATAGCTCCATAAAATTTGCTGTAATTACTTTTTTCTCATAAGCTATTTAAAAAAAAAAATTAAAAAGGCACTAATGACAACTGGACAAAAAGAAGTATTGGAGTAGATTCATTTAGCAAAACCATAATTGTGTGACCCATACAGCCAGCGAACATGCATCAGTCAATGGAGAAAAACATTTAGCAAATAACTATGCAAGGAACTTCCAAAGAAATGCTCCTTTGGGAGCTTCCCAAGGGGATTTTAAGAGCTCTCCCCCTGTTTTAAGACACTACAAAAACAAAAACAAAGCTGTCTGAAACCTTTATGGAAAATTTTAATTTTGCCAGTGAAGATATTAACTCTGCTTTCCTCTTTTATAACTACTCATTGTACTTGCAACAACTGGTGAAATATGAGCACAGCAAGAATAGCAGCAGCATATTCATTCCACAATAATTTTAAAATCAATCGTTACCTTAGTTTGTTTTCATCTCTGTATATTTAGTAAAATGTGCACACACATGTGCATACAGAGCTAAGATTCCTCCCCATCTCAGAAAAAGAATTTAAAAGGTTCTATTCCAACAAACATACATACACACACACACACACACACAAAAAAAAAAATCAAATTAAGGAAAAACCCTGCTAGCTGATACAGAAGCAAAAACAAGAAAGGCCATTCTAAATCAGTTGAACTTGTTGTAAAAGTTCAACACAAGCAGGTACAAATCCAAATGGGAAAAAGAGACATTTAAGTTTTCTAACATGCTTTAATTTTAGCCCAAGGTAGGGCACAACCTTCCTATCAGTGCCACTACATTGGCAATTAAACCAAATGACTTCTCCTTACCCTAATTCTGTTCATCTCCTCTTCCTCAGGGTATCATCTGTGATTATTATTGGCAGGCCAGTGTCCTACATGCAGTTATCCTATACCACAGGATGCACTGCTTATTCATTCATGTCTGCTCTTGCCTCATCTGCCCATTTTTCTGCATTTATATTAAAGAGTCTCACTACTTTCAGCTGAACAGCATAAAAATCTTTTTCTACTGATCTTTAAAAAGCACATGCAAAGCAGCTGTACCTCCTTCAACTGCTCATGTATTTCTCTCTATACACTGCTAGCTCTTTTTCAAATTTCAAAAGGCTCCAAAATTGCCACACCAGCTGAGATATCCAGTTCAACAGAAGTTATTGCACACTAATGAGTCAATGACCCATTCGATTACATCAGGTAAGCAACAGACATGAGAAAACAGTATCAAGCCAAACACAAAATCTTCCATTTCTGGGTAGATATGTGATCAACTGCAGTTCCTCAGTATTAAATGCTTGTGCTCACGCACGCACAAACTAAGAACAAGATACATCCTTCGCAGTTTCAGAGCCAAAAGTAAAAGTGTTGAGATGAAAATGAAAGCTATCCCAAGCTTTGGAGTACATCTGTTCCCAGCTCTTCATACACATCTATACCAATCAGCACTCCAATTCAGCAGAGGTGGCAGGAAGCTCTGCCTGACAGAGCACTGGCAGGGGTTATTGTGCTCCTAGACAAAAGCACCAACTTGTTACTATCACAATCAACTTGGCTGAACTGAACAACTTGAAATCATTTTTCTAATTTTTTGCAGCTTTAGGACAAATATAATACTGTTGCTCAAAGTACAGCTATTTTCTCGGAGCTTACTGGCAGTAAAAATGATTTTTTTTTTTTTTTTTTTTTTAAGATGCATCGCATTTCCTTCCCAAACCTCACTCTGTGTTCTCTTTTCCAGGTCTCCAATAGACTGAATGAGGATATAATTCCTCTCTGTAGATTCCCATGACGTTTTGGCAGAAATTATAGCTGTGGCAAGCTTTGGATTGGATACTTTGCTTACTGATGTGCTGAGGTTTGCAACTGGCTGCTGTTGAAAATTAAATAAAGAAAACAAGCAGTATTTCTTTCATAAAGTAACAAGTGACCTGAGGGAAGACTCTCTGGGTGGGAATGGAAAAAGAGTCCAAATTTTGAAGTTTTACAAGTTTCCATGTGTTAAGAACTTCGGGAGATGTTGGCAATTTTATTTCTTTCACCATTCTCCACTCCTCCCCATATATTCTCTCTAAAAATCTAAAAGTTTGTTTTTCTACAGTTACTGCAACTCATCCAGATTTCCCCTTGACACTCTGCTCCTACCTGTGGATACAAGACTTACATTCTGTTAACATCTGACAATAATATATTAACTGTCAGTCACATGCCTAGAAGTCAACAGCCTCATAGAAAGGAAAGGTCTGTCTGCTAAGATACCCATTACTTTAATCCTTTGCTCCAACACAGAATCATAGAATGATAAGGGTTGGAAGGCACCCTAATGATCATTTTGCTCCAATCCCCCTGGCATGTGCAGGGACACTTCCCACCTCACCCCATCACTCAAAGCCTTATCCAACCTAGTCTTGAATGCTACCTGGGTTGGGGCATCCATAACCTCCCTGAGAAACATGCTCCAGTTCCTCACCACCCTAAAAGTGAAGAATTTCTTCCTAATACCGAACCTAAATTTCCTATCTTTCAATTTGTACCCATTACTCCTTGTGGTATCACTACAACATGAACATGGAAAAGTTACACGTGCACCTTCACACTACATAAGCCATCAGCTTCTAGTCCAGCAACTTTAACTTAAACATTTTTGCTTCAAACTTCCTGCTGATGCAAGGTGTTTCATCATGGGCAATAGCAGAGCATAGTGCAGTGCTGTACATCAGTGAGTTCGTTCATCCCATCACCAGGAGTGGATAATTTTTCAAAGCCTTTGGACATCATAAAGACCATCTCCAGTGGCAATGGCAGAACAGATCTCTTTTCAGGGTTGACAGCTCTATGACCGTCTCCAACAGCTGCGATGGGCTCACAGCTCACCGAGTCAGCAGCCACAGCAGCTACACAAACCCTCGAGCTTCGAGGCGGAGTGGCCTCCAGGAGCCAAGGAATACGGCTCAGCCTCGAAGCACGGGCTGGGGAGCAAGGGCGGAGAGTCACCCGGGATGGCGGCCCTAGAGCCAGGCTGGGGTGGGGAAAGCGCCCACGTCCCGCCCGGGACTTCTTCCCAGGAGAGGGGGCCCAGTCACACCTCGCTCCCTTCCCGGTCTGACCGGGCGGAGAGGGCCGGAGAGACTCCGCAAGGCAAACTAGACCCGCCCTAGAGCCCAAGGCCCGGGGCGAGGGCAGCGGGCGCTGCCTGCGGCTCTCCGGGGCCCGGCGAAGGCCGGCAGGAGCCCGCGGGGCGCGGTCGGGAGCCGAGCGGCGCCGGGCTCGTTACCTCTCCATGGCCC
>VWZN01009182.1:95133-121999 GCA_013396955.1 Regulus satrapa
ACCTGTTGTTAGATCCAAAGTCGTAATTTAAAAACAAGCCTACAAGGTATCTGGAAGAGGATTCTTCTTTCCTTCCTTCTGCTCCATCTCCCATTCCCTTTACAAGGAAATCGCTTTATATTATCAAAACATAACAGCTCCTGATATTTCTCTCCTGGTAGGAAGCTTATCCCTGCTGCGTTCCGATTTTAGATTGGACTAGTGCACATACTTGTTAAAGGAAAAAGTTACCTTCTCCAAGAATGATAGTGTCCAAATTCCTCAATCAGATAAACATGCACAACTCCCTGCTGAAATTAAGGAAGTTCCTGAGGGCAAAACCTGGCCCCAAATTAGAATTTTAATAATTGCAATACTGTGTAATCTTTTCCCTGCCAAAAGACAGAAATGGCCCATCCTGCACAAAAAATTCACAGGTTTACCACACATTCGGTATCAGGGTTTCACCCATGAACCACAATATAGTTGATCAAAGTGTACAGAGCTTATTTTATTAAAATTAATCCATCCAATATGATGGTGCATTCGTACAGTACTGAGAATTCCTTATTTGCAGATGTGAGATCTGCTATAATCCAGCAAATGCTTTCACATAATTACCCCAGACACAGTTTTAAACACTTGGGAACCTTAATTAAAATGGAAATCCATCTCTCTCTTAAAGGATCTATCTTGATGTGTTGGTATTTCCTTCCTATCAGAATTTTTTTGTTTGTTTTTTATTGTTTCTGTCCCAAACTGTTTCATGCAATAAATAAATGAATTAGTTTGATTGAAATTAAGACACAGAACCAAGTATTATCTGACTACACAGGCACCACAGTCTATTCCAGACTTATTTTCTGGCAATTTTTATTACCTTGAATTCATATGTAAAAAGAAAACATAAAAGGAAGAGCTGGTTGAGATCTCAGTGGAATGCTCTAGAATCTCTTTTATTATTGCATTTTTACTGAACAAAAGCTTAGTAAAACTTATTTTGACTACAAAACCTTAACTAATAGAGTGGCAAAATGCACACTGAGAATCAAGTTTCCAAAATTCTAGGGCTAAGTGCCTAATATATTTTTAGGCATTTTTACAGTAAAAACATTTTTGTTACAGTTGAATCATGTCACTCACAAATATAACACATAGAAACACATACGTTTGGTGAAGAGTGAGAAAAATGTTATTGACATTAAGTTGAGAGATGGGAATGAATATTCAGTACCTCCCACCCATTCTCCAGGTTCTAAGTAAAATTTAATATTAAAATACTTCAGGGAAGAACAAGAATGGCAATTCTTTGCATCCATAAATGTCAGGATTTCAAAATTTTTTCTTCAATCCAAATCAGAAAAAAAAATCTTCACTCCTTACAGAAGAAACTTCAGAGAAAGAAGAAAGTCTAGCCAGATATTACTATTTTTATTTTTTCTTTGATTAATCTTTATTTTTAATAGTGACAGTTCTCCAACAATAGGATAATCCCTGCATTAGGTTTTAAAGGATTATTTATCTCATCTTATCTAAGCTTAGAAGTCACTTAGTATGCCTTCATGGTAATAAATAATTATTAGCAATATTTGCTTAATCACAGAGTTTTAAGCAAAACGATCCTCTAGCCTGAAGTGCAGTGGGATTTCAGTTTTCATCTAATGCTCTATATATCTATATGATCATAGTAAATTAGCACTCTGAATTAAAATGTAGTTGAAGTTATAAAGTTGTTACAAAAGAACTTAACAATGAAGCTTCTGTCAGCAGAGATAATCAGCAATGATTATTTTAAAATTACTACTTCTCTGAAGATTAAACTTTGCCCATACTGCTCAAAACTGGCCATAGCAGTAGCTCTTGTCACTGTTGCACCTCACATCACTGTCCAAGAACTAAACAGGCTCAAAAACAAATGCATGTTACACAATATTCAAAACCTTGACTCTATTTATGCCTGTAACCTCCAGGCAACAAAGACATTCTTTTTCCAATGCAAAGCATGGTTGTTGTGACCAACATTTATTTTGGGACTTCAGTCTTTAGCCTTTGGAGTGGCAAACTGGTTTAGATGACTTATAAACAGCATGGAAGAAAGGAAATGTCAGAACATTCTGTTTGTTCACTTGGCCTTTCTGCAATTTTTCAAAGCTTTTCAAAGGGTTGCTTTTCTAAAATGTATCCTAGCATGGAAATGTTAGACAAATAAAGCTTTCATAACTGTCAACATCTGAGTTTGTTTTTCAGGAGGAATATTTCCAATATATTTTCACTCTAAAGAAAACCAGAGTAGTGTCCTTCCTTCTTGGAGTTTTCATCTCAAATGTAGCTCTCATCTTACATATTCATGCCTGCTGATTAGAACAACAAAACAATTTTCACTGTAAATGGAAAATCCTTGGGGTGAAAAGTCCTATCCTGATTTTTCCCTGATGATAACCAGACTGGCCTCCCGTAAGTCTTGGAGATAATTATTTCCTTTGTAGGCCTGGATGTATTAAGCCACCTTGGCATAAACAGTGAGTAAGAGATGGTATTTTGTTTAATTTTTGTTTTTCCCATTACATGCTACGTTTGCTACCTCTTGGGAGGGTAGGATCATGAAATCTTGTCTTCCAGACTCCCTTCAGAGTTTTACCTCACAGATGCTCATTTCCATCCACCTCTTGCACAGCTGAATGGAATTAGCGCCCTGTGTCGACTCCCTCCTTTTCTTTTTCCATTGCAAACTCTGGCAAGCTGTTGCAATGCATGACAGGTGTGATAACAACTGCCTGGCATTCCCATGTCTGTCCACCTGGTTCCTCTGTGCAGGAAGCACATTTAGCAATCAAGAGAGGAGACAGGATTGAGAGCATATCTCTCCAGAGATATTTTTGCACAATTGAACTTTCAAGGAAGGAAAAGCATTGGAGGTACCTATAAAAGCTGCATACTTACTTGCACAATGTCAGAAAGAGCCAGTAGATCAGGCAGGTTGAGGAGGCAATTTGGGGACACATTTTAGAAATTGGGTATTCGGAGGAGATTCACTTAACTAGTAGGTGGCAATGGATTTTGCACCCATTTATATAAAACGTGAAAAATAATTTTACAAGTTTCTATGATTCTATGAAAGTACCTCTTGCTGTAGAGCTCCTTACAACAGTGAAGAAGCATATCTATGATGGCATTCTCACTTTAGGCAAAACACATAAAGGAAAACTAGTTAAAAATTACTTCTATACATAAAAGAAGGTATAGTGTAACGTTTAGAGGAGGTGTAGAGGATGTCAGTAAATGTTATATCCCAAACGACTACCTGAACTTTGAGGTTTCACCCTCTCTAGCTGATATAAAGTTTCATGACTGCTTCTTACTTGAACTTTACCGCACTTACACATGTAGCCTCTTATAAACTGTGCATAAAATAGATATATTTTGTTCCTTCTAACAAATAATATAGGGAACATAAAATAGGATCTGTTATGCAGAGTAAACTCTTTGGTTCTGGTAAACCCAATCCATAATAATTGTAGACATAGTGTCAGTATAAGTCTGCTAAGAAAAGCACTAAAACTGAAGTGCTGGAATGAATTTATTCATTAATAACTTTCTCTATTGTAAGGTGAGGAAAGTTGTTGTTTTATTACAATTAATTCAACGAACAAGTATAAACAAAACCAAATGATATGATGATTACTAAGGACAGAGGAATGTATGGCCATGAAATGCATTTTATTGTGCCTTCTAGAAAACACATTCAAAAAACCCATTTAAGGTATATAATTTGTTTTCTAAACTGTCACAAGGAAGAGCCATGCAAGCTTTTTGCTTCAGCATTAGGGATCTAACCTGAACCTTGCTGTAGCCAATGGAAACCCTTCAATCATCTTGCACCGAATTGTACTTAGAGCCTCCATGCAATAAAACACTCACCAAGGGAGTAGCTGGCTAAGTTCTGATGATCTGTGTTCTGAGGTTGAGTGTGCACTTCAAAATAACTCAAAGCATCTTTCCAATAGGTGGCCCATGAGATTTCATAGTCTGAAATATAAATACAGCAATGGTATGTCACCACTAGCCCAGAAGGCTCTTAGGTAATCAGTTTGGACTGAAAGGCCAATATGAACTTTAACTGTTTATATGCAGCAATCAGAATGGTCTTTTTACTAGCTTTTACTCAATTAGCATTAGATTCATATTTCCAAGTTAAAAAGAAACATCATATTTATGAATAGCATGGTTATAAAAATTTTGATTTATCCAGCTTGTTAAAATAGTTTACATCTTTTCATTGTTTCCATTACTTAATGTTTATTACTAGTGTCAGCACACTTGAGCTAATTATGTGATGGCAGTCCTTCCCAAGTACTCATTCCAAACATCTGAGGGAGTGCTTTATTCATTCTTCCTTTTAGAAGTGTAGTCTGTTTTGAGGTCATTAGTGAATGTATCTTATCCTCCCCCCCTCCCCCCCAACATGCATGGCTTCCTATGGGCATTCAACACTGGGGCTCCAATTTCAACCTCATGCCATAGGTAGTAACGCCACTATAAAAAAAATCTGGGACTGTCCTTGAAAGAGAGGCTTAGAAATCCTCTCATTCCCATTTGGTCCTATTTGTACCACTAACTGTTCTTTATTTTGATACAATAGGTAATCTAGCGGTGACTTAATACCACGTCACCATATAAGACTTATTACACTTTGTGAAACTACAATACCTGAAAGAACTTGAAAATATCTTAATTATCCCACAAAGAAAGATTAAAGGAAGGAAGACAGTCCCAGGAATACAGAGGTGCTTAATGTAATCATCCTTCAGGATTACTCTTGGCTATTAAGGTCCTTTTTGGCTAGGGGTGTTGCAGAGGATTGAAGTCAGTCATTGTTTGCCTTATTACCTTATTACCATCTGAGGAGCAGAAACACTGACTTTGCTCTCCAAATCCAGCCTTCAGCTTTGTGGCACACATAATCTTTGCATGGTAAAAGTTCAGACTGTATCCTGAACGTTAATTGGTTTGGGCTCCAGCATCAAAAGATGGCGGTGCACTTGAAAATATCTCATTAATCTAATCTCATGATTTTGGGACCATTACAATGCTTTTTATGTCTAGGATTTGCATCTCTACTGTCAGGCATATGTGTATCTCAGAATATTTTCAAGACCTAACTCTCCCATAATTCACACCACAAACCCTTAAACTAATACCGAGGCGTTATTTAGATGAGTGCCAGGAGGTGGTAAAACTCTCACTACTCTCAGAAACGTTGATTATACTCAGTGGCTTTGCGTAGGCCAAGCTTTTGTTCAGACAGCCTGCCTGGCTTGCACCCAGGCAAAATCAATCACAGTAATGGTTCATCAGCTAGTACTGGGAGGTTGGTTTTCTTTGTAACAGTGTAAATTATTTAAAACCGAGCTGTGAGTGGGCTCTGTACAAAAGCAGAGATGGAAAAATTGTGGGACATGTGGCTTAGGATGCCCATATGTGCAGTCAAACCCACTTTTCAGTTTGTAGTCTAGACATGGCCTTACGGCTTGGATTTGGCAATACTGAACCTCAGAGAGATGAAAGTAGGGTTTAATACCCTAAGGCAGATAGATTGGAATGTAGAGAAAACCTAATAATGCAGGTTACTTTAATGTCTGCAGTATGACTGTGGTCAATCCCTCTCTTTTAAATGGGGAGGGGGAATTTCATGTCATCAAAATTTGGCAGGTACAATTCAAGACAAATAGTTTGAATCACTGGTGAGTGTGGTTTGGAAACAAAATTAAAGTTTCTAATAAATTTCTGTAAATTTTCTTTCTGAATGTTCAACTAAACACAGCTTCTCTCTTGGAGGCAGCTGTACTAATAAAATACTTTACATTTATAAAGTGCTTTTTATCCTGAAAAAGTCCCAACAGACTTTGAAAACTGCGTTCAGTTGAAATCACCTAAATATGACTAAACTGCATGTGGAGCAACAACCAGACATGGAGGCACAACACATACCTTGGACTACAGAAGTTTTGGCTATGAACACCAGACCAAAATTCTACCTCTATTGAATGAATACTACAGTTTTTAGTTACATGAAATGGCCAGGACCCTGAATTTCTCAAAATACTCCATTGATTGTAAATTTTACTGGTCCACTAAGTACCTGGGAAGGTAGAAGCAGTGAAATTATTTGGTTGGGATTGGAACAGTAAAAATCTGCATGTCTTAAAGCAAATGCTTACAGAGATAGACTTTCCTTGACAGCTATATCTGGATAATAGCTCTTATTTTTGCATGGAGATGAGACAGTTGTCAGGTACAAAGTCCTTAGTGAGGCTGCAGACAAGAAAAGTCCTTTCCTACAGGAGAGAAAACTGAATGTTACTAACATTCATATGCCTGATTGGTATGCTCTGATAAAAATAAAAATACTAAACAAAGCAGTAACTTTGAAAGAAAACAAGTGCTTCATACAAGCAACTAATACAAGTAATAACACTGGGTGAACGTATATATTAAAATCACAGGCTGTTTTGTGAGAGTCGGATTGAAATGGAGGATGTACTGAGTGCTCTTTTTGTTTGCTTGCAGAACTGTCATGTAGCATTGTATTTTGGCATCAAATATGTTGGAAGATCCAAAAATGCTTGACACAAGTCAGGACTGAAATATGTGCTTCTTTAGAAGCAGGAACTCTCACACAGTTCAACTGCAATTGTGCATAAGTAAGGCAGGATCTAGCTTGCTGAAGAGTAGCTTGAAATGCTGAAATGCTGTTAGTTAAGACTGGAAAAGTAAAGGATTTACTACATGACATTAGAAATAATAAATCAAATTGAAACTGCACTTTTGTGTATTGAGACATAAACCTCAAGAAACTAGTGTATTTCACCCAAAGAAACAGATTTTTTTGGTTTATGTACTCCATGCTACCTTACTCCTGCCAAAGAGCCCGTCCTCATCCAAGCATTTTATGTAAATTATCAATAGAACACTTAGGGACAAAACACAGCTCATATAGTACAGATAATAAACATGTAGATAAAACATTTTAAAATATACATTTTCTTCTTCCCTTTTGAAAAGTAAACAATAATGTGCATACTTTCTCTTTTCTTTTTCTTTGTTTTTTAAATGAGTTTTGGGAAGAATTATCTTAAAATTGGACCAACTCCATTTTAAAAGAAAGTAATGATTGCAATTGATGTAGCTTTTTGGGACCTATTATTCTTTAAAACTTTTTTTAGCTTTCCACACATGGTCCACTGGCCAAGTTGTGTATGTTGTTCTGTGTCACAAACTGTAAAGTCTTTAACAGTATAGCTTTATTTCATGGATAACTCTTTAGAAAAATAGAAGATAAGTACTCTTTTTGTGAGTGTATGGGATGCAAATTATCCCTTTTTTCTGATTTTTTGTTTGTAGGACAAACATAAAAAAATTGAAAGCTGATTTTTGATAAAGTCTTTAAATGAGCTGAAGAAAATCAGCTGCCCACTTTAGCTGGTTCATGAGGATGGTTTATTTTCTATCAGCTGGGCATTTATCTGCAAAAGACAGTCCCTAAAGCAAAGCATTCTTTTTCATTATACCCCAAGAATCTGAGACCAAGAAAGCCACAAAAATATATGTATATTAATTCTAAAGGCTACAGATACGGCAAAATACTTGGCCTACACATGAAAAGTATTCAAATGTTATTTGTTACTCTTTCTTAAACGGAAGAGCAAACAGAACACAGATCAAATTTTACTTCATTTCTCAAGGCTTTTTTAAGATTGGTGGCCAAGGGGATATTGCCAGGTGATTTTATACAATACATCCAGGTTCTTTTGTACTGAGCTTTATTACCTGTATTTGACTAAAGCATGTGTCTCAGAAAAACACTGGAATGAGACAGAAGACTTCTTCAAGATGTGGAATCCATCCCTTCTGCTAATCTGGACCTTCTCCCTTGTTATTAAGAATATATATCTTATCTGTAGCCTGAAGGTTTGGGATTTCATTTTTGGACCACAAAGACTTCTCAGCTATAATACCATCTAGAACTTTCACTTGTAAAGGCAGAGGCACACTAGGTGTCAGAGATCTCTAAGTTCTTCTTTTATTTCTCTCATTTATCACTGTTCAGTCTCTCAGGCAATGCCAAGCTACTCAGCTGAACACAAAGGAGTTATTTTTGTCTCTTAAGAATATGATATAAGGACTGCTATACACAGAGTACAAAACATCAAGGCATTCATGACAAAATCCTAATATAAGAACAGTGCTGTCAAATTCTGAGCAGTGCCAGTGTGAAGAATACCTTGATAAAAATAGGTATATGTGTCTTGACCTTTTATGAGATTTGCTTCATCATGCAAATAGGTACTTCTAGAAAATTAATTCATTGAGGTGGACCCTCCTTGCCTCTGTATTTTTTTGGGTTTTAAAAAAGATCATATAACAAGAACAGGCTGGTTGCTGATTTTTCACTGGATGCTGGTAATTTGTACCTCTGCACAAATTTTGCATTCTCTCTACAATAATCTTTCAGTATAAATTCCAGGTTCATTAGACTGATCTCACTGAATTGTACTGGTTTATGAATAAGTTATACACACTGTCTTTGATTCTAAAGCAATGCACAAATTGGGAAGTTGGTGCTTTCATGGACATGAAACAAATGCCTTCCTAGAACTTGTGGGATGAAGGTTGGTGTCATTTGGTGTGAACTGGGAGCAAGGTTACATGTTCAGGCGAGCACTGTGGTTTCAGACCAAAATTTCCATTCCCTAGAGGTATATTTCTGTATTTCTTCTGTATTTCATCAGGCAAACACATGAATCTGCAGAAGGTTTTAGCAATTATACTGATGCCCCACATGCCAGTGGAGTGTGACAGTCCAGGTCCATACCAAGGAATAAAGGCAGTGAATGCTGACATTTTAAACCATGTAAGGGTACATGAAAGTGCTCCTCATGTTTCATAAGGGCTACAGAAATCACTGAGAAGTAAAATCCCCCTAGTTCTACTAATAAAAAATGATTTAACACAAATATTGGAAGCTAATAAGAAAACCAGAGACCAAATACAGTGTATAAAAAGAGGGAGCCCTATTAAATATGGTACCAAGTAGCTGAACATCACCACTAAGCACTTTATACCAAATTATGAGCTCTACCTCAACCACTTCTTAGAAATCTTATTACTTAGAGCCAAAAGAAGCCTGAGTTTTTGGGCTTTGGGGCTTTACCTTTTTTTCTTCTTCTTTTTTTTTCTTTTTTTTGGGGGGGGAGGGTTTGTTTGGTTTTGTTTAATTTTTTTTCTTTTTTCTTTTTTCTTTCTGTGTAACTGTTATTTATTTGTCATTCTGGGCCAGCTCTCTACACAGGAGGTCATTCCCCACAAATCATGCTGCTTGAGAAGTGGCTAAAAGATGGATGAGGACACGGCATAGAGCTGTGCTGTTGGGAGGACTGCACAGGGCAGTAGCAGAGGGAAACACTGAATCCACATCCTGAACCGTGATAGCTCCAGAACCTACCTCCTCATCCAAAGCAGATGCTGGAGTGTACCCCAGGAAAATAAACACTTGATGCTCTTCAGAGTTATCTACATCAATCACAACTGTGAGTGTGGGATCTATGTGGTATGGAGTCAACCATTTTTTACCCGACTATATATCTACTTGTCCAACAAAGAAATTGCCTGTGCCAACAGTTTCATTTAGCTGACATAATACACAATAAACTATGCACTACAGGGGCCATAGATTCTATTTTTATTTTCCATTTGGTTTTTCCTGACTTACTGTATTGCTAGTAGAGAATTTGAAGTGATATGGTATTCTTTCATAAACATAACCAGATTGCACTCAAATACACACCTACAGTTTCATTCAGTAAAAAACCTTCAATTCTCATCTTGTGGTTTTCTGTGATTTTTTTCAGTCTGTCACATTTCCTTTCTCTATTGTTACTACAGACTCCATGGGGTACCATAAGAGAAGAATCACCAGAATGCTCTATTGTAAGATCTTCTTTTTGTGCTGGCTTTTGTCCTGGCAGGAGATAAACCATCTCCTTCACTCTATCTGGGACACAGATGGGTATGGGCAACATTCTTCCACTATTGAGTCGTTATTTAAAAGGATCTATTTTCCCACTTTTTAGTGGCCTTACTTTTACAAAAATTCATAGTAATTTTCATGTAATATCAATGTCAAGTCATTGTATCTATCTTTAAATTATTTTATATTTATATAAGCCTGGTCTTTTCTTAAACCAGCTTGAATTGATTAATTTAGTGTCAATATTTTCTAAACCATGCAGAATTTCTTCCATTCTAATAAAATATGAACACTTGAGATCTTCCTGACTCCACTGCTTGTTGAAAGATGAAAATGGGCAAAATGTAATGCAGCAATAAATACCACTGTTTACCACAGGTTTTTTTTTCTAGATATGGCAATTTAATAAACTGTAAAATTTGTCCTTGAGGATTTAAGAATCAAAAAATGTTTGTGAATTTCAAGAATCTGTTATTAGTATTTGTGAGCTATGCATACAACTGTTCCTCAGCCCTTCAGGTGGGTCCTAATGGCTATGTTGTGGGCCATCCATTACGTGGATACATGTACTTAAAACAAATGTTTATATTTGCAAGCAAATACAAATTTTTGTACTATAGAATTTGGTTTTGTTCAGATATTTTACAGTTTCATAGCCATATTTAGTCTCATGCTAATGGTAAGAAGCAGTGTTCTGATGAAAATCCTTCAAAAGCATGGCCTCTAACTCAGACTATCAGACTTCTGTGTAACAAGGTTCAAATATTGATGATAACCATGACAGCATTTAATCACTGAAATTTTAGCCTGTGCTTCTGCAATATTTATCATGATTTTATTCACATCACAAAGCAATCTCAAAGCATAGAAACCAAGCAGCTTCCAGTTAAGATTGATCTAGAAGATATGCTTTACAGGTTCTATGTATCTATCTATCTATCTATCTATCTATCTATCTATCTATCTATCTATCTATCTATCTATCTATCTATCTATCTCTCTGTCTACCTATCCCTTCCTGAAATGTGGGATGTGGCTGTTAGGTTCTCAGCACTAACTCATGCCAGAAATGCTTTCCCATTAGCCTGCACTGCTCACTGAAGCAAACATCGTCCACATGGCTCCCCTCAACCTACCTGCACAGAAGATTACCAAAATGGGCTTTGTGAATCTGACTGGAAATTTCGGCCCATCCAGAAAAGTGAACTATAAAATGGAAACACAACTGGGGCAGACTCAGGTATGCCATGTAGTAGCTAGGTAAAAAGCCCTGGAACAAAACTTTTCTCTTTAGTCAGAGTCCAGAACAATTAATTTCTAGAATATGCCTTTTTTTTTTGCCCTTGGTGTCATAGGATGAATGTTCTGAGATATTTCCTCAGAAGCAGGGTATTCTACTGAATTTCCTAGCAGCAAAAAATGAATTTTGAAGATAGCATTATTGACAATGTATGTTATACATTTGCCTGAAAAATGCATTTTGTCTGCTATGTTTATATTTCTCATGAAGCATGCAAGGAGAGAGACAGGGTGT
The DNA here is from genome assembly GCA_013396955.1 of Regulus satrapa. NCBI lineage: Eukaryota > Metazoa > Chordata > Aves > Passeriformes > Regulidae > Regulus > Regulus satrapa. The sequence continues at coordinate 106,674 of VWZN01009182.1, forward strand.
CTTTTTTAATACTTAAAAAAAAAAATGGAGACAGAATCGCATCTGTGTACAATTATAGCTGATGTGCTGAAAATTTGCAGATCTATTGTGAGTTCATCCTCAGCAAAACCTCACACAATCATCCCTTTTGTGCCAACAAATGAGTTAAATAGCCTGGACTTTTCCATATTGCAGCAGTGTTGGGAAATATTATCACCACTCTATTTCTAAAGAGGTATAATACATTTCTCTATGTTGGTTTCTAGTTAAAGTTTGGCTGTAAATTTGTAAGCACATGCAACCATGCAGGACTTTCCCATTATATGATACAATAAAGAATCTAAAAATACACAAGTTGTATATGTAAAACAAAGTAACCACAACTTCTTACTATTCAGAAAGCAGTGGTATTCCTGTAAAGGGAGTACATAATTTAATGAAATTATTTTTATTAGGCAAGCCCAATTTTTACTTTTATGAGGCCAGGATAAGTAACATGACTTTCTTAAGTTCTTTTAAACACAAGCTGAACTATTCAAGCTTTACATTCACTTTTAGGATTAATAATGCTTAACAGATTGATCCTTGCATTTACCTAAAGCTCTTAATTTAATTTTAAGAATGTAAGAAAGATTTTACTGGGTCAGACCGATGGTCTATCCAGCCAACTTTTCTGTCTTCAGCAGTAGCAATAGGGAAAGCTATTCAGAGATTTAAAAACCCAGTTGTCCTCAGAGGTCCTTTCCTCTTTCTGTTTCCAGTACACACCACTGGGTGTCAGGGCTGTCAGAGGTACATCCTCACCCTATTGTGATATTGCCCATCCATTTGTCTAATTCCTTTTGGAACCTCTTGATGTACGGAAATCCCATGTGGTAGCAAATGCCAAAAGTCCATTACTTTGTGTTTAAATAAATTCTTAAAAAATTTGGTTTAGGCTGATATTCTATTATTTTCAAGTTCTCATGTTATAGGATAGAATGAACAGAAATTTTGCTTCTACCTTATCCAGAATTTTCATGACGTTGTCACTTCTCTTCCCACCTTCTCTTTCACTGCTGAAGATTCCCAATCTTTTTAATCTATCCACATAAGTTAGCTGTTGAATTCTATATTTAAGTTCCCCTTAGAGCTACATGTTTTATACAGAATACCAAGACATTTTTGAAGTTTTTGAGAGCTTCTCATCAACTGCTATACTGGCAAAAAGAAAACCAAAACTTTTCATATTATCAATCTGATAGTTGCTTTTTTAGCGTGACAGGTAACTTTTCCCTATTGTTTATGCATAGAGGTCCAAAAACTACTTCTGGAGAATACAGTTTGACTTTTCTCCTTAGTAATTTCCAACAACTGTCTTTATGTAATGTTATTTGTTAATTTAAAATTTAATATTTAAACAGTACCTCATTTTTGTCATAGCAGGCTAATATATTTAGCTGTGCTTCAGTAATACTTACACTTTCCTCCAGTGTGCTATTCCTTGAGTGCATTTATCTATATCTACAGCTCTTTTAATTATGTTAGGCTCTCCTGGAATGTCTTTAAAGTGTTGCTCAAAGACTCTGAATCATGTGTATTTGTTGCCTTCTCTTACACTCAGTATTTCTTCTGCTCTAGCAACTTAAATTGAATATATTTCACTTTCATTTGAGGGGTATTTTTTTCCACCTCATCTGCTAGAGATTTAATTTTACATTAGTAAGAGGTATTATGTACAAACACAGAAGCTTATGGCCACAGGTAACTTTTTTCTTTTTTTTTTTTTTTTACTCTCAGGAGAAAAATACAAGCATTGTTCTGACTGTTAGAGATTTATAGAACACAAAGGCCTCATTCATTCTCATTTCAGGGTCATCGCTGTGTGATCTTCTTTGAACAACTTGCAGATAAGCATCAAGAAGTCCTCATGAATAACAATGAGTAAACTGTCAAGGCAGCAGTAGTATGATTGAAGAGAGCATCCTCTAAATGCAATACATAGTAAGGAATGTGGAGAAAATTTCCATGCCTTACAGTTGTGATAAAATGGCAAGTGCCATTTTTAATATAATGGTGAACTGGAATATTGATTGGAATCAAGTTTTAAACAAATGGCTTATTTAACCAAGAAGAGAGAGGGGTTGCATTTTGCATAAAGCAGAGCTATGTGCAGGAAGCTTGGAGAATACAGCATCTTTCTCTGTCTCCTTTATTCCTCTGTGGGAGGCCGCTGTATAGCATTCAAGGAAATGCCTGATGGTGCTGCTGAGTTTCATATGAACACATTGACAGGATGCACAGTTTGGCACAATTGTCTATTTCTAATCTGAATTACAAATAGCAATGGTGGCAAAAATCCAAACGGACCTATACTGGTAGAATAATTCAAGTAATTATTCAGGAAACTCTAACACAAACACATTTAGTTCTTTATTTTCCTGTGGGGTTCAAAATGCTGCTAAGATCTCATGGTATGCTACACAATCATGAGTTCCATGCTGCACATGTAGATTAATAATATGGTGAGGTATCTCATGAGACTGAGACAATAAGGTACATACAACAAGGTTCTAAGGAGTGGTAAACTGGGTTTATTTAATTCCTGGATAAGTTTCATAGAAGTAGGACACATGTGAAAATTGGATGCTAAAGATTCCCATGCCCAGACCAACTAGGAATGTCATGTATACTAATTAAGCAAACAGAAACAATAAAATAGTTTCTATGTATTTTTGAGGTACATACAACTGACAATAAGACAGGTTTCCAGTCTCAGTGCCAGATAAGCCTAGTCAAAAAAGATAATTGATTGGTTTTATGCACCATTGCACACTTTCTAAAGGCATTCATAATCTATGGTTGATTGCATTTTGAATATTGCCAAAATGAATACAATCCCCTCACTGTTGGACAAGATCACAATATTTATATTGACAACTGAGAACTTTGAATAATACATGGCCCCATCATCTTTTCTATAAAATTAAGACTCTTTTATGTCTGAAATCAAAACCAGTCAAAATAGTTAGTAGGATTTTGACAGCATTTTTTAATTAAAATTGCTTATTTGTATAAGTTGTGCATTTGTCATATAAATATGAAAATACATTCTCACAGTATGGACTTGGATTCAATTAAATTTCCAGTTTTTCTTAAATGTTCCTATAGTAAGATGTCTGCCCTTACAAAATGAGATATAAGGGAAGTTCTTCATTTGTGAGACTGAGAGAAAAAAACAATGTTCCCATTTAAAAATTCTGTTTCAAAAGTTAGTGTTAAATAAGGAGACACCTTTCAAGACAAAAACAGTGACCACATTCATTTTACCATAGCACAAGCTGAGGGAAAAGTATGTTCTCTCTCTGAAAAATGCCCTGCTTCTTAGTCAAAATTTGGAATAAAAAGTTATTTAAACATTTCTGAGAGAACGCGGGAGCCATCACTATAACCTGTGAATGTCCCACTCAAGCAAGAATGCTGAATCACTTAAAACATAACAATTGACAGGCACTTCAAAGAATTATTATCAGGTTCAAAGTTCACTGTATGCATTCAATTTTTAAAAAAGTTTTTAACTGTTTTATTAAAATATCTTTCAATCTACTTCCTTTTTCCCTCCTTCTAATTGCAGAGAGCTCTGCTATTTGGGCATCAAGATGAGGGTAAGTAGATCCTAATTTTGTTTCCATCATTACTATTATGTGCTTTGAATTTTGCACTGATAAAAATAAGTTCTTTAGTATAAAGCTTCAGGATTTAATGATGGAAACATTTATTCACAGAAACCATAGTGAGAATAATTTTGATTGCTGGCTCCCAAGAAAAGCTCTACGTTATCTAGATATCCTACAACAATTTTGAGACCTAACTCAAACCAAAGTTGTAAGTGGAATAGGTTCACTATTGCAGTGTATCCAGTGAACAAGCAGTTACATTTTTCTCATGGAAGCCTTGAACTGAAATACCTGCCACAAGTCTGACAGAATAGCAATTTATATCCTCTATACTCATTGGACTTGAGCACAAATGACCTTCTCAGAGGAAAGTACACACAGAAGAACTGATGGAACTGGCATGTTGTGCTGATGCTGGAGAGCCTCTGAGACAAGGGGAATCCCTTTGGGTACTGGTGCCACTGCCCAAAAATTACGTCTGAGGGCTCTCCACATTCTTTACAGACAGAGGAAGAGGGCACTGGAATGCTTTGTTCACCCAGCAGATGTCAGAGCTGCAAACTGCATTTTCTGTTGGCTAGCTCAGTGTACAATCTGTACTGTATACTGATTTCGGTTAACTCCCTTCTGGACAACAGATTTTTCCACCATGGCAAGTTCACTCGAAATTATGAATTTCTGTAAGTGAGAGGGTTTTCACGAGTCAGGCACAGCAATACTAAGTTTTATAACTCTAATGTTTCCCTTGTTTAAAAGTCTTCTAGTTGTGAGTATTGAATAACATTTTCACACAATTACATTTCATAATGGGATTATTAAGCCAGGGATATTTTTATCTCTATTACTTAATTTTTTTTCTTTCTCCTTGTCTACTGTTTCTCCAATATCCTTGTGATACAAAATGACATGGGCTATACAATATAAATGATAATGGATTGCTGATGAAAATGTGTTGCTGAAAGTCAGAGTATAATGAGAAGCTGCACAATTAATGACTTTAAAGCCAAACGGTGAAGTGTAATTCTGAAGGCCATCAGAGCACTGAAGACAGAGGTGTCACACACCATGGTGCTATCAGGAAGGCTGCAAAGACACTTGTCCATGTTGCGTTCCTGTTCTGCAAGGGCCATGAGGTCTGACAGCCTTGATGAGGGGGATGAGGATGCTTTGAGGTTACAGAACACCCATTTATTTTACCATGGGATGTCTCAGGTGCCAGTTCCAAATATTAATTTGCATCACTTTTGAAATTCTGTGAGAATTCTGCAGAGCTATTTTCTACCTTTGTTGACACCATTTCCAAAACATTAATTTGGACTCCTTTGGTTGTTTTAGGCAGTATAGGAAAAGATCACAGAAAATTGTTCAGGATGTACTGTTTAATTTTAGCTCACATATTGTATGTTGGAGTTGTTTATGTATGTGGTTAGTACAGCAATAGAGAGGGGGGAGAAAAAGCCAGAAACCCCAAACCAGAAAGCTGTTGCAATGAATGGCAGTTCAGCCTGTTCTTATTTGTAGTGGATGTTTTTGCTGGTAATTATTTTGGAAAAAACTCAGTCTTTAACTACAATCTCATCTACTCTGGAGTTAAATATTCAGCACTGCTTACCAGTGACCTAACACTAGCACTAAAAAGCATATGTGTTACTGGCAGTTATTAATGTTCTAATAGTATATGGTTTAGCCTGTACTGAGAGTTAGGATGAAACTGTGTAAAAAGCTTGCAGATATATATTCTACTCAAGCAAATTCCCAGCACTGACAGATACAGAAAATCTTGTAGAAAACTATCACAGTACAGACTAGGCAATATTTGATTCCTGCCTTTGTTGAAAAAAATATTTTAAACACATGAAATGCTTTTTTTACAGAGGAGCATTTTTAGAATCTGGGAGTTCTGCTATGACAATTGTGTGTTTGTGTATCTGGTGTCTGTGTGCATATGTGTGACTAGAATTCTTTTTATTGCATGAGACATATACTTTCTAATGAAAAAATATTCCTAATCCTCAATCTACACAAAACAAGGAGCTCCCTTCTATCAATAACTTTTAACTAACAGCAAATCTTCTGTACCCTCAAGGCAAACAATCAGGTAGCTCTGACACCTGCAGCCACCTGATTGTAAGTGTTCACCTAAGAAAGAATCAAACTAGCCAGAGCCTGGGGAAATATAAACCCCAGTCAGTGCATAAAAATACTTCAGCTGGTGCTTAGAGATCGTGCAATCATGAAGTGCTACTTTTTTTTCCAATAAAACAAACCCCCGGAACTCAGGGGTTTAAAAGTTAACCTACTGTGGGGTTGGAGCAATTATCAGATATGCTTAGGAGAGGAGGTATAATATAGATTAAAGCCACATTCATACACCAAACTATTTGAAGATAGAACAAATGTCTAAGATGACAATTCCTTTTAAAGTCTACTGCCATACTTTACAGAACATATCTAGCACATTTAAAAAAAAAACATAGATTTTTCTGTAGGAGTGGAAATGGGCTCTATCCATATGTGATTTTATAAATTGTGCCAGTCTTTTTGAAAAGAAATCACAAATTCATGCTGACCAATCAAAAGTAAAATTGTTAAAGGTGCCATTGTACTTAGAATTTCAATTTCCTAAATGTTTTTTATAATTCATGGGTTTTTTTCAGCAATTCCTCTACATTTAACAGATTTCCAAAGGGTCCATATTGGATTCAAATTGTGTTCTGCTACACAGACTGCTACTTACTCAAGTTCCCTACCACTTTTATGGAAATACTCTCAATATTTTTCTCCCCAGTGCAGTTTTGTAAACTTGAATATTTATCTTTGTTAGTCGTGGGCCTAAATAATGCCAAAACATATCAATATACATACCATATCCCTACATATTGTTGCACAAAATCATTGTGAAAAATGAGAATGTGGGCAAAAGAAAATTTAATCTAAATTTATTATACTGTTTTTCTCTGATAGGTAAATCATTATGCCTACCAGCTGTAGAAAAAACCTCTGAAATCAGTAACAATTATGTAGTTTTGAAAATCTTGAAGTTCATGAAGCTGCTCTTCAAGTATCTCCTCCAGCTTTTCTCCATTCAGTGCTACCTGCTCCCTTCTTCTCCAACATGAACAAAAGAAGGAAGAAACAAAATCAGAAACAGCTGCAAAACATAAATAAGGTGTTTTCATTCTGCTGCTAATTGGAAAAATATGCAAATTTATCAATATGATTACATGAACCGAAGAAGAAAACTGTGGACTTGATCTAGAGGATCTGTTCAAAATCCAGATCCTATTTTCTGTGCAGGACAGTACTGCAATGGTGGCTTTCACCATGTACAAAAATGTACAGGACAACTGAGTGTTAATCCATTACTTGCCTTTGATACACTGCTATGGTGCCCAGAAGTCATTTGACCCTAACTCTTTTACTAGGCTTAGCTACTTTTTTGTAGTTTTAGCCCAATACAGGACTGAGTACATGGCAAGAATTGTAGAACAATAACAGTAGTAGTAACATAGTGTGTAAGTAATTCATCACACAGTTCAGGTCAGTAGAGATTTGATAGACTAAACAACAGTTGCAGGATACCAAAATATCAAATCAGTGAGACACACCAGTCAGAATTTTTCCCTAGGCAGAACCCACGAAGAACAATTTCAGTGCCAGGTAGCCAAGATATATAATGTATCCCATATTTAGATTAGGATGTATGATCAGTATTATATAAATAAAGGTTGTTGGTTTTTCTTTTTTTAATATAATTCAGATAGTAATTCTAAGAGTCCTGGTATTAAGATTACACTCCTTTTCCCTTAAATGAATGTACATGCAAGTTCTTACATATATAAATTCAAACTCCTCTTCAGTCTTTAGCTTTATTTTGTATTGCATATAATAATTTGTATCATTTCAGCAATTTCAGCACATGTATTCATTCATTTTAGGACATGTATTATCTTCGTGGCATTAACTGACCAATTAAGTTATTACATTTATCAAGTTGTTCTTGGGAATGCTTATGCTCTCTGGCCACTTTCTCTAAACTGTCCTGGCTCCATAGAGTGTTTAGGGGTCAGTAATCAGTGGATACAGACTCTCCAACACCCAAGGAAATTGATTCAGAACTGCTTTTGTGCATCTCTGTGTGATACAATCTTGCACCATATAAGCACGCTCTAACTGTTCACAAATTAAAAAATAGAATACTGGAAGTTTACATCTGATAATTACATTGGCAGATATTGCTATTAAATATTTTTTTGAAAATGAAAAGTTAAGGGCTTTTTTTTTCAGCATCTATAGGTTACAAAACACTTATTGACAGAGAATTCTCTGAATTAACAGGGACACTGGATCAGTCATCAGTAAGAACAGTACTGACTTCTTGTAGAGAGCTCTGCAGATATTCTTCTAGAAAACAGTTCTTACTTAAAGGTTAAGGTAGTCAATTTTGTTAGGAAGCCATATTAAAAGTTGTATACATGCATAATACATTTTTATGAAAAATACCATCAATATTAGTATATATATATGTAGTTATAGCTATAAAACATCGTGGAAGTACACATACAACATTTTTAAATATTAGGATGAAAATTTCTGAGACTAGAGTAATAGGATTATTTTCCATAAGGATGTTGTTTTCAGAATGTTGTTTACATGCCCACAAAGCTGCAGCAGACAAAAATACCTTCCTGACTATTAATCAGACTTGGAAGCCAAACTGCAGGAACACTCCAGCATGCAGAATGGCCAGGGAACAAAATAAAAGTTGACTCAATTGAAATGAAAGATATGTCCGAATTATGCTGATACAAAAATAAGACCAAGTATTTATAAACCTGTTGGATCTCCAGCAGGCTTGTCACATTAGTGGTGGTGGTCCTCATTCTCCAGGGTAGTATTCAATTATCAAGTCGGAGTGAAGCTGGATTCAAACAAGGGGGTTCATCCTTATGATGCAGTCTGCTGGGACAATTTTGCCATCAGATGCATCTGGACTGTTTTATCTTCTTTCCTTACACTCACTAATGTATTAATTTATATAACACATAATAGTAGAAAAAAATTAAATAATGTTTTCCAGGCAGCAGCCTAAGCATTCCAGTTAATTATTACCTTCAAACTGAAAATAGTCTGAACTGTTTAGATATAGAATCAACTTTGTATTATTTCTTGAAAAAAAGCAAAACAAAACTCAAAAAACACCTCCCAAAATTCTCCTCCTGAACCTGCTAAAGAGTCTCTGGGATGTTATCAGTGCCATCAGCAAGATTAATAGCATGAGTGAGAGAAGTGATTCAAATTCCTGAATGCTTTAGACAGCACTGAGTATGTGAAACATCTGCACAGGGCTTGCAGCTACTGGACCTACAAGAGAACTACACTCTTCTGGAGCAATAGCTGGAATGCAGGTGGGATATCCTACTAATCTTTCCTCAGGCTTCTGGCTTTCAATTGATAAACACTGATAACATATTTCCGGTTACAAGAACAAAAAAAGGAAATACGCATTTATCTGCAATATTTTACATTTCACTTTCCAGGTGAAATGTATTTAATAACCTCAAATATAGGTTAATTGTAATAATTTTTGTGTATCATTAGTATAACACAGGCAATTTTAAATTCATCCCAGACAGTGCTTTTGTTCTTTGATGAATGTTCTACACGTAGCAGAATTGCACAAACATGTGAGACAGAAAATAATTCTGTAGTTGAATCTATTTTCTTTTGGGGGAGGGGGCTGGACTAGATGACCTCCAGAAATCCCTTCCAATGTAAATTAATTGAGTCTATAAAATGTAGACACAGTTTTTAAAAGTACCCTTGTGGAAAAGCATAAGCACATTAATATTTTTACTATATAAATATGAGAAGGTTTATTAAAAAATATGTAGAGCAAGACAGTCATTATTCTGAGTAACCCAAAGGAAAAATTATAATTTGTTCACTTATGGACAGCAATTCAGGAACAGTAATAAAGAGGTGATAGGCTAAACATTTTTGGGAAAAAAACAATACCAAGCCAGTGTAAAAGATGGTGGCATTTCAGTCTGAAAAAGAAAATATTCATTTTCTGCTCAAGTTCCTTTAAACTCATTGGGGATTTTAAGAGAGAGCTTGCAAATGCAGAAAGAAATAGATATTAACTTTACTGAATTTGAGACAGTCATCCAGATTACCCATCCAGATTAAATCTATAGCTACCAATTGCTAATAGACACAAACACCTCAAAACCCCAAAACATATCAAGAAACCCCCTCACCCCATGTACATCACAACTCTGTGAGGGAATACAACAAAATACCTTCCAGAAGTTCCCTTTCTCTCTCTCTCTTTTCCCATACTTTATTACTGAATTTTCTTGTTCTATCCTGTTAATTTGACTAGTTGATAAGTCACTTTTATTATTAAATGTGACTTTAATAACTACCTTGCTTTTCACAATTCCACACTGCTAGCTCTATCCTGTTGATTGAAAACACTGAGCTTGAATGTAGAATGAAAAAAATACAGAACTCTCTACCAGTTTCTTCTTCTCCATTACAGTTCCTCTTTCCATGATTTTAAATACCCTAGAGCTATTTTTAGAAGCTAAAATAAGGGATTAAAGGAATTTCTCTTGTCAGTTTTATACCTTTAACATGTCTAGTGTTCTTACTTGAGGTTTCTATTTGTTTAAAGCTACCTAGCTGAAATAGAAGCCACCCACAGAATTTTTTCCATTAAAATTAGATATTTGCAATATAATACTTGTTCTGTAGCTCCATTCCTCCATCATACACACTACATTTAGCTTCAGTGGTCTGAACAAGCAAAGGCATGCACATAATTAATTCCATGAGGGACAGCTTATTCATATATTTGCACACAAAACTCTTGTTCTTTGTATATCAGTTACACATAATTTACAATGACTATTTCTGCTAACTTGAGTACTCAGCGTAAATTAAATTCTAAATAAAGCTCCAAGTTTTCAGACATATTTTTGTTGTAGCTTGATCAAACATTTTCTATTGTCCTACTTGCACATGAGTGCGTGCACACACCCACACTGGAAATGGCTTTTTCTATTCTTCAGCTTGTGCTATGCAGTAAAATGGTTATAAAAATAGCAACATGGCAACAGTTGCTTGCACATGTGGATGTCATAAACATTTTGTGCTTCTTTACAGCCAAACTCAATCCAAAGCACTGTCGCAGCAGTGGGCCCACTCCAGGAGCCGGCAAGGGAGAGGGGCTCTCAGGCACCAAGGTGATTTGCAAGTTGCAAGGGAGTAATACATACGGTGTGAATTAGCTGTAAATTAAATGCACAAGTGTTTTCTTTATAAGTGACATGTATTTCTGTGGAATTTCTTCACAGAAGGGATGATTAGACATTGGAATGGACTGCCCAGGGAGGTGGTGGAGTCTCAGTCCTTGAAGGTTTTCAAGGAAAGACAGGATGCAGCACTTAGGGCCATGGTGTAGCGGGCATGGTGGGTTTTGGTCATAGGTTGGACTCAGATCTGAGATCTCTTCCAACCTAATTGATTCTGTGATATACATACATGGACATAGGATCTGTGCTTAAAGAAATTATAGGAATATAGGGGAAAATAATAATAACAATAAATTATTAAAAACCAAACAAGGACATTTTATCTGGGTTGTGAACAAATGATTCAGGAGACAGCCCAGAGGCTCCCTTAGCCACTGCCCACCCGGGTCTCTCACTGGCCCACGCAGGACCCCTCCCCAAGTCCCGGCTCCGGGTGTGGATACCCCTCACTCACCATCGAGCTCCTTCCCCATCTCGAAGCCCAGTCTTGACTCTTGCCCAGGCTGGGGCTCCCATTTCAATGTTACAGCATTTCCACTGCATCCTGTTCAGCTCAGGAAGGACCTTGATGTGCTGGAGCATGTCTAGAGAAGGGCAAGTGAGATGGTGCAGGGTCTGGAGCACAAGTTTTATGAGAAGTGGCTGAGTGAGCTGGGGGTGTTTAACTGGGAGGAAAAGAGACTCAGGGGAGACCTTATCACTCCCTGCAACTGCCCGAAAGGAGGCTGCAGCCNCCCCGCCCGCGGGGCTCCGCCGCTCCCCCTGCGGGGACTCCAGGGTGGGCAGAGGATGCGGTCTCGCGTAACGGAGGGCGCGAAATACGCGTCTTTGAGCACAGCCTTCCCGGCTGTGGAACGCGGCAGCCGGGATTGGTGCGCTGTGCCTTCCCCGTTGTCGCGTCGGCGCTGCCCNCCAAAAACCAGTGACAGGACCAGAGGACAGAGTGTCAAGCTGTGACAGAGGAAGAAATAACTTCTTCACAAGAAGAAATCACAAAAAGGGTGATTAGACGTTGGAATGGGCTGCCCGGGGAGGCAGTGGGGTCACCGTGCCTGGAGATGTTTAAAGAAAAGACTAGATGAGGCATTCAGCGGCATGATTTGGCTGAGGCAGTGGTGATCGGTCATAGGTTGGACTGCACGATGTCAAAGGTACTTTCTTAAAGTGATTCCGTGATTCCAGGGGCGCGCTGGGGGAACCTGGCCCCAAGCCAAGCCCAGCTCGGCCCGTCCCGGCCCCGTCTCGCGATCCCGCCCTGCGGCCGCCCTCAGCGGGGCTCTAAGATGGCGGCGGCCGCCCCGGCCGGCGGGCAGGTGAGCGGGCACGGCNCTCGCAGCTGCTTTTCTCCCGAGATCACTTGGTGTTCCATGGGCAGGTTTTGCACGTGTAGAAACAAAGCTGTGGCCGTTCGTTGCAGATCTTAGTCCTGCCCGACATCTGCAGTGGCAGCTGGCCGTGCCGTGTTCTGGGCCAAAGGCAGGGTCCCCCGCAGCTGCTGTGTGTTTAGTTTTTATCCAGAGTGCCTGCCTGCCTCTGGGCAGAGAGGGGCACCGGTCCCGCACGTTTTCAAGTCAATTTGTGTGGGTTTAGTACACCCAGAGCACGCTGGAGTGGTTGTGCAGCCAATACAGGCCACTCTCCACGTGCTTATCAGTGCTTCCAAGCCATTTTGTATTTGTAAAGTTGTATCGATGTTGTGTTTTAAACAATAGCGAACATAATGATGTTGGGCACAATAGCTCACGTATTTAAGCCATTTTTTCTGATTTTAGTTTTTATCCATCACTAGTAAGAGAGACATCATTCTTATGTTAATGGTTTCATTGCTTTTGCAAGTTATGACACATCAGTAATATACTCTGAAAATAAAAGTCATGTCTTCATTTTTCAATATTAAATGTACAAGCAGAGTTTTCTAGATGCATAGTTTTAACAGGTTATGTGCACAGTTTTAAAGTAAAGTTGCATAAAATAAAGTTGCAACTGTAATGCAAAGTAATCAGTTTCCTTGTTCATCACAAGTACTGGGTTAGCTGACCTGAGTGAGAAGCTCATTCTCCGGTTAGCATTTGTTAATTTCTCACTTCATGCCTACGTACTATGATTCTCCATAGGAAAAGAAAATTCGTCTACGTATGGCCTAATCACCAGATTTTATCAATTTAAAATAGAGACTGGAAATTCAATACCCCTCTATCTCTCAGACTATGTTACAGTTTGTAAAGTGCCGTGGTACATGTATTAATTTTGGTCTACCCATTACTTTAAACACTGAGTTCACATATGTTACAACATAATGAATCCCTAGTGATGCAGCAGATTATACTGACAAATGTACTGTATGCTGTCAGGCAATAGAAAACCAGCTGAAGATCTGTGGCTATAAGAGCAACGTGGATGTCATAGCACTGTATCTGGCTAGACAGTAAGTAAAATGTTTCTTGTCTTGACTTTTCCTAAAAGTAGAATGCACAGTAAATGGTAATCTTTCATGATGCTTTCTGTATCAGGAACTCTCTGAACATCATTTATATGTGAAATACCAGTAAAGCCTATTCTTATGTAGTCCATAGATGTTGTGAATGAAGAAATGGTGAAGGTGCACTGACACACAGCAGCGCTGTGCTCACAGCTAACAGCCTCATCCCCAGCTAGATACACAATCTGTCTCCTGCAACCCAGAGTTGCTTGAGGGTTGAGTTCACAGAGTTGTACATGAATTTCTGCCATGGGGAGCAGAGGAGCGAGACTTGATGGGCTGATCTCTGCCTGTTCTAACAGGCTCAATAAGGCTGGGTGGAAGCAGTATCAAGAAAGCAAATGAAAGAACACGGGACCTGCCCAGTCTAAGAACTGCCAAATTTCTGACCTCCCTGAAGAAATGTGTTGCTGCAATGGCAAAACTCAGTGGTACCACCTTTGAAATTACCTGCATGAATGTACTGCTAAGAACTGAAGGAAGGGCAGGGCAACATGAAGTGAGTACAAGCACACGAACACTTATTTTGGGCAGGCAGGACTGATAAGAGAGCTGATCTCCTCTGAGAGCTTTATGAAACAGCTTGAGATATAGGGCAGATGAGGAGAAGAAGATGTGCTAGGTGAAGGAAAGCAAAGCTTTCATGAACCTGTGGGTGATCTAGGTTGATAGAGGTAGAGGTGTATGTTGTAGTATGAACATGCTGAGAGGCTGCCATAGAGGGATGGATACATGACAGGACATACTTCAAAGTTTTGGGAAAGCGTGCTTTGAATTTCTGGCCAGGGCACAATTCCAAGTGTTACATACCTGTCTGCAGCCTCACAACTGCATTCACTGCTCACATGGTTGATAGCATATAGAAAAACTAATATCATTCAATAACTCGGGGACAAGGTTTTCAAGGTCACTTGGCCCAATTAGCGAGAACAAAACAAAAACAAAAACACGGTGTTAAGGGATTTCGGTGTTGTCTAGTCTGTTCTTAGTGCAAATCATATGGTCTTGAAAATCTAAATGTGCTCACTAATATGTTTAAATACCTTATTGCATCTCTGGATAAAGTATTTGATGCTTTGTGAAGTAAAACATATTGTTAGTGTTAATTTTTTTTTAATGTGCATTTTAGAAAGAAGAGAAACAGTAAAATTTAAGGGAGGAGTTTAAATAATGAGAAAATTACAAGGTGCACATATACATACTTTTTAAACAATACAATTATTATACCACACATGTAAAGAATTAAGATTGTGTATACAGTCTTAATTGGTGTATTTTCTGTTTTTAAATGCTTAAATGTGTGCCTTCACTAGCTTTCAAGGTTGTTTTTTTTTTCTATAGAATAAAAATGAATGTTCACATGGCAGATGCAGGAGTTGACTGTCTTCCCATTAAACCATTTTGGTAAAGATGATGCAAGATGGATTCTTTCACGACTGGATAGAAGCGAACTCCTTTTATTCTGTATCAATTTATATGAACTTGAACCCCAGCCAAGTGTAGTATCAGATCATACTTTCTTTGCTGTTGGTTTGACATATTTGTCTGCTAGCCGATATCAGAAAATGGAAAAAAAATTAAGGTCAATCAAATAAGAGGGAATGAGTTTATGTTTTTAAGCCACTACTATTAAAGGGACATTAAACAATGTAGTTTGGACACCGAAAGCTGTCCTCCCAAGAAAACTGATTAACTTAGCAGTAGGTAGAAAAAGAGTGCTGCAGGCCAAAAAGGATCAGTTTATAAAAGACATACGAAGTCTGGAAGGCATGTAGGAAAGGACAGAATCTTTTAAAATGTTAGAGGAATTAAGCTGTACCTGGGGCAAATTAAATGCCTTAATATGGAAAAAAAAAAAAAAAAAAAAACCAACCAAAAAAAAACAAAACC
>VWZN01009182.1:128962-160748 GCA_013396955.1 Regulus satrapa
CTAGC
This sequence comes from Regulus satrapa, assembly GCA_013396955.1. Taxonomy (NCBI): domain Eukaryota; kingdom Metazoa; phylum Chordata; class Aves; order Passeriformes; family Regulidae; genus Regulus; species Regulus satrapa. The sequence continues at coordinate 128,968 of VWZN01009182.1, forward strand.
CTTTGGTAGAGCTCCTGGATGCTTAACAACATTTTATTATTTTGTACCTCTTGGGGACAATAGAACTATTAAAACACACCATTACTGTTCACTTCAGGAGTAGCATCCAGCTGCCAAAATGTTGCATTTTTCTTCCTGAAGGCTCTCTCGTGATTTTAGCCACTGCCCTGCACTGGATGTGTAGCATAACAACCATCCTTCATCAGGTGTCTTGGGAAGACACTCAGCTTCAAAAGATTTACTGCACATGCTGCTTACAACTGCAGCCTGTTGGGAGATCCAGAGTGTTTCTTTATGGGCTCACCTTGGGCTCACATCTCCCTTTTGGAATCCAAGATTTTTGTTACGTACTCTGTAAATTGCCTCAACTGATTTATTGTCCGCAGCTGATAACATCCTGCTGCTAGACCTCAGAAGACTCTCTTGTTCACTGTGTTTCTGCCCCATGTGGCAGAGGCACACTGTTTTCCTACACTCCAAATAGAGAAAACAGACAAAACTGTGGAGGAAGAAAGCATTATCCTAATTTGTAGAACTAAAATTGCATGACCTTGACAAGAAAGTAGATAGCTCAGCCAGGAATTGATCCCAGATGTTTGGTAAAACAAAACCATCTTGATCTGTACAGTGGTTGAATTTATTGTAAAAATGAGTAGCAGATAAACGCACCTTCTCTAAAACAAACCTACAAATCAGTGTTGTTGAGCAGGGACGTAGTCCAGGCAGCATCCAGATTCACAAGTGTTTAATATCAGACCTGGTTGGTGCCTTGAAAAATCTCTTTTGAATCGCAATTCTATTCTACTACCAAACGTACCTGCTTTTAGATATCTTTCTGAAACAATTTTCTCTTTGAAGTGCTATGGTATATTTTCCTGACTCAAGAATAGACTTATCAGATACATACATAATTTTCTTTCTGATTAACACCTTCTAGGAAAAAAAAAAAAACAATCAGTTAAACTAGAACTTTCTTTTGCTGCCACCATGTGGGTGTCTTACTAATTTTAAGTACAGTGATTAAAAAAAAAATAAAATTGTTAAAGAATTAAAAGTACTCCTCTGAATACATGAGCAAGTTTTTTCTATGTAGGAGAGGACAAATGATTATTCCAGCCTTGTTGTATCTTCAAAATACCTGCTAAATCCCATCAAGAACTGAGCTCTCTTAGCAGTCATATTTGTCCTGAAGAACATGAAATTGCATCTTGTAGTTTACAAATCTGTATAGAGTATTTTCAGACTTTTTTCTTCTACTGTCTCTTACTTGCTTCTGTAATACCATCTTCCTTTCCCTAACTGCTAAAGTGACATATTTTTTTTTTTACCCTAGAGCAAGTATTAGCCACAGCCTCTCCTCAGAAAAACAGATGACTGTAGACAGTAGCAGTAGTTGTAAAAATTATTAATTTAAGACTTTTTCCCCCTGCTCTGGTCTCAAGGTGACAGCCTCCTGATTATTTTTACTGCCTTAGAAGAACAGCATTTGTATAAGGAGATAAAACGCATTATTATGCCTTTTATTTAGAAAAGAGGCCCCAGCCCACAACACTTGCTTGTTTATTAGCTCATCTGTGAATGAGCCAGTTTCTATTTTAATCAGCCTCAGCTATCACTGTCACTAAACAAACTGATTTGGCATGTGAGCTAGGCTAATGTTCCATGCCTGGCAAAGCAGCAGCACAGGGTTGATACCTATCTCTGTGTCGCAAAGGTTTGGTTATACAGGTAATATGAACCTGAAATAAACATTTTAGCTAATTTGCTAATGGGCTTTTGGAGCTTGGCATCTCCAGTCGCAAGGAAAGCAACCGAGACCCAGGTTCCCCCGGAGTTTAGGCTCACTGAAACATTTTTCTCTTACGTTTCTTGGGTTTTCAAACTCATCATCTGTCAAAATAACAGAAGGCTGTGTATTTGCACTTTATAGTCTATTTGTGGGATACAGTCTTTTATCAGCTCTGATAAAGTCTTAAGTGTCCTAAAGCTCATCTGATATTAATAACTCTGTCCTCCTACAAATTTTGTGTCTTACATTCAAGCTCTCACACCTAAAAGACCATTGTTATTTAAAATAGGCACCACCTAAAAATATGTAAGAAAATCAAAGGCAATCACTTCAGTGTTTTTTTCTGTAGATCTTTAAAAATAATAAAAAAAAAACTTTAAAGGTTTGGAGTGCATGACACCTTTACTCAGTCCTTGCTTGTGGTATTTCGCATATTCTGCGGTTAGTAATTTCCTGCAGTCTATGCTTAGATGGGTTATTTCACATGTGTTAAGAGATTACCTGGCCTAAGAACAATTTGAATTTGATACTTTGTATGAAATCTTTGGCTCCTAGTGACCTGTAATTTTCCTGCCTTGCAAAGTTGTTCTTTTGCTGGTTTTGTTTTTTTGTGACATCGTTGCTTTTTTTCTGTACACGTTTTGCAGACCTATTCCAAAACCCTCTGGCGTATGACCCAGACTACCGGCTTTATGTGATATACTTCCTTCCTTCAGTTCAGCTCCTTGACAGGAAGTGTAAGAATTGCTTTTCTCTCTCACAGTTGCTTTTGATTTTAACCAGTTTGGAAAAATAGGTGGAATTATCCTATTTGTTCTTGTACATGCATTTGTTGATAAAGAAAGAGAACCAATGAACAAGATACCTGTTTTTTGTAAGATTTATCAGGCAAAAAGAGTTTGCATGGCATAAACACTTCTTCAAATGTTTTTGATTTCTTTTTCTTTTAAAACTGTATAGGTTTTTCTCGTATCTTGGTCTGTTTGGGTATAGATAAAAGCCTGTGCTTAAAAACATGAACCTACCTCTGTGCATTCAGAGGCATCTGATATATTCATTCAAAGGGGAGAATGTGCTTAAGTTTGGATAATATCCTGAGCTGTCTACATGTTTCTGTACAGTTTAAGTGTGTATATGCACATTTCTTGATAAGGTAAACACACACCAAGCTTTCAAATATAATAAATATTCACAAGTTATCAAGAGATCTTTCAGAGCTTGTCTACTTTAAATCGTACAGAAAAAGAAAAAAAAAATTGTCTTGAGAATGGCCAGATTTTAAATCAGTGAATCTATAAACATGCCACAATGTTCCCAGAAAATCACCTTTGCTGATTTTTATCTCTGTGTTTGGAGAGCCGTGTGACTGACAGGACTGAAAATTACTGCAGAGCTCTGAGAAAGTAGCTGATTTCCTACCTCAGCTCTGTGAGAAAGTAGCAAGGAAAAGCCAGCACCTTCTTGAACGGGGACTGAGCAAGGCAGATGCAGGACATCTGCAGGTGCTGGGGAGCTGTGCAGTTGCTGTGAGGAAAGCTGGTGCATGGGCCCCAGCAGGTGCCAGGGGCTGATGAGGAGTTGCTGGATCTGACCAGGTGCCCATTTGCTCACAGTCATTTTGCACAGGTACCTCCACTCTCCTGAGCACTTGCTCTTGTGCTTAACACATCTGTCAGGCTGTTACTAAATATCACTTTTTGACTGGAGAGTGATGACTGAAGCTTAATGTGCTGAAAAATCCGTGTTGCATTTACATTTCTAGAAACACTTCCATATAACTTCCTGGATTTCAGCTCCTAAACAAGTTTTGCTGTAGTCAGTCCCGGATTAAGACCTGAGGCAGTAATTTGTATCAAGCTGTATCCTGGACTATTTGGTGAACTATTTCTCTAAAACATTACAAAGCTTCTTCACCATCTGTAGAACATTACCAGCACAGTCCTGGCTGTCTCCTTTCACACAAGACATGTGCTCATGTTCCGTTACCTTCAGGCATGACTACTGCAGTTCCTTCCTAATTGGTGCCCCAGACACCATGACTCCAAAACTTCCCTGAACTGAAAATGCTTCTGCCAGTTACTTGTTCTAAAAGTTTAGCTGACTTCTGTTCCATAGCTGAAGTACTAGATTAGTATAAGGTTCATAAATATAAAGCTACCATCCCCAATTTTATTTAATAGCCTCAAACTATTTGTTTAAAATTTGAAGGTATTTCTCTTAAAGGGCAAAACAGGAAAAAAATCAAACTTTTATTTTGATTGCACTCCTAGGGTTTTCTCTGTAATTGACCACTGGGAATTGAACTGGCCTTAAACTAGAACTTGGTTTTGCTATTCATAAAGACAATTCCAAATCTGTACTGACTTCTGCAAGAGATCTCATTTAAGCAGCACAAAAAGTCTTGCTTTAGCATCTTCATTTAAAACTTCTGATCCTATGCACTCCGAAGAAAATACTTTGTACTTTATTCACCCTAAAGCCTCAGAAAGTATCACTCCATGTTCCCATTGTTAATTGTGTAATTAACATCACTATTNTGCCTCAGAAAGTATCACTCCGTGTTCCCATTTTTAATTGCCGTGAAATTGTGTAATTAACATCACTATTGTTAAAAACTGCACAGAAAATATATGAATCACCTTTTGTATGCTGCCTTTTCAACTGTCAGAAATAAAATTAAATTTTTGTATCCCTTTTAACAGTAGTTACACAAAGAGAAAGGGAGTCAGCACTTCATCTCTATAACCCCAAAAGGGCTTGGGTCATGCAGTCAATAGCTTTTGGGAAGAGAGCAGATCCATCCCTGGGGACTGCGGCGGGATCTAGCAGACACACTCAACCAGCCAGAAGACCGATAATGCCCTCAGGTATTTGCAGTACTCAAAGGAAGGCAAACATTTGTAGGTCATTTGAATTAATCTGATAAAACATTACTGGTTTTAATAATAAAATAAAAATTATTAAAAATTCAAAAATAAAATCAAGAACTCAGCTGGTTTGCTTCCTAAAGTAAGTAGTCATAGCAGCGGCAGGCAACAAATAAATCCTTCTACTGAGAGTATTGTGGCAGATAAATACTAGTTACACCCTGTAGTTACAGAATTGTCTTTAAAGATAACTGAATTTTTTTTTGTTAGTATGAGTCTTGTGTTTAGTTTTACTTATATTTCAAATATCTCAATACATTTCTGACTCTCAGTGCTCAGCATCATAGAGTTTTGATGCCCTCTAGTGCTTTTACAAGATAATCTCCTAAAGAAAAGACTTGCTTCTAGTGTTCTAAATTTTACGTGTCTTGCCTGGTTTTGCAAGCACATTCATCTTTACGCTTTCCAAGCTGAGAATATTTTAATCATATCTTATAATAGCATATAGAGAAATTTTTAAAGTTCTTCAAACATTCAGATCTGGAAGACAACATGATCCTGGCACAAGAAAGCAAGGGAATACCACGTGAAACCATGAGACTTGTATCACAATCCAGAACCAACTCTGAAATCTCACACAATCTTGTCAGTTGTTTTGATGTTTTCAAGATAAAAAAACCCTACCATTGTGCATAGATAACTGAAATTGTAGCACTTAAAATAGTGTAGATGGAAGTTTAGAAAGTAATCAAATAACTGCAAGTTATTTTAAATGTCTATATCACAATAGTAAAACTGAAAGCACTGCATTTAACACTGATTTTGAAGAGGTTGGGAAAAGCAGAATAGTTTAAACATATTTAATAATTTGTTTTGGTGATGATTAATAAAGCAGGTAGACAGCTGTCTTTATCTCTACCCTGCAACCATACATCTACACACTGGCATCATTTTCTGGAAAAGAAAAGAAAGCCTGGATGTGTATGTCTACAGGGAATAAAAGACAAGATACTTAAAACTACATACACTTAAAACCCAGCAAATACTTGCTTCTACAGTAATTTAATATTACCTTAAACATTTCAAATTGTGGGCTAGTTTTCAATTATTTCAACAGGCAATTTAGGATCAGGATAGCAATCAATTCTCAGCTACTTGAATTGCTGTACAGCCATTAACATCATAATTTGAACTTTCTGTTATAGGTCAGGAATTTGGAAATAACACAAATAAGTAAGTAATGTTTCCAGTCCATCTGTTTCCTTTTGTATCTCTGAAGCATTTAAGTTCATCTTCCTATGCCTAAAAAATACTCTAACTAAAGAAAATGTCCAGTAAAAATGAGCTTTTGAAATAGTTTCAGATCTTTGTATTCAATATAGTTGCAACTCTTCACTAGGTTTGTTGTTTAAAATTTAATATTGAAAGGTATTCCACATTTGGAAATGGGTACATAAAAATGCTATTTATTTGTAAGATCAAACACTGATCACTAGAAAAAGCATGCTCAAAGTATTAGAGCATCAGAATAGCTGTTCTGTGTTATGTCCCAGAAAATGTTCCCCTGACTGGCTGTTCAAAAATACTCTCTGGAAAATATTATGACTTGTAGAATGAAACTGTTTTAGTCTGTACGTGATGGTATTTTTATTCTGCTCAGTTTCAAAATCATAGAAATAAATATAAAACATTTATCTCTGTGTCTGGACTGAGACAGGAGAAAGGTTGCATTTTAATGTGATGACATTTTAGATTTAGGTATCAGGCTTGGCTTTACTTTCTAGCTTTACACATGAAAAGATCTGAAAAATGCATTGACAGATATAATAAGAGCCTACATGTAATATAGTTTAACAGTAGTACTCTGAGCAGAGCTCTTTAAAAATCAAGCTAATTGCTGCTGAAGAATTAATTCTTACCTGCCTTCAGTGCAGTGAGCTGTCCTCATTGATGAAATGGATGTACAGCTTTATGGAAATGCTGAGGCTTTGCAAGGAGCCTTCTCATGACAAAGTGCATTATACTCAGCGGAGTTAGTCCTGTGTGTGAGCTTGTATGAGGTGTGTTACTACAGGGACATCTTTAAGAAATAGGTTCTTTTAAGAAAGAAGTTTTCATATTGTATGTGAGTTGGAAGGTTTTAGTTTCTTGTCAGTGCTGCTTTGATGTTGTGAAACTGCTGCTTTTCTCTCCCAGACTGCAGCTGTGGCAGGATACATGAACACAAGCTGACAGTGATCTGGATTCAGAGCTTGGAGAATGGATATTTGCCTGTGGAATGGTTAAGAGATCCACAGTGAAATAAATGTGCATTTCCATTAATGGGTACCAAATCACCTGAATAATTTCCATTGAATCAGAACATTAAAACTATACAATTATAACTTCTGTGGGAAAAAAAAAAAAAAAAAACAGAAAAAAATAAGCATTTCAAAGTCTACTATAAATGTTTTTAAATAATTTGTAGCATGATTTTTTTTCTAATAGAATGACATGACTCTGACCTTTCCTCATTTTGTTTTGCTTTCTTAAATTTTGGAAAACCTTCCAAAAATTTTACAATTTTTAAATCCTCCCTCTTAGTGTCATCATGACTACTATTTTCACTTTCCAGAGTGTGTGTTGTAAATTAGATCTGAAGTGGTTTGGAAATGTTCAGGTAATGGACTTGCTTTGCTCTTTTCGCAGAGTACCATTTGAGGACCCCGAAGATGCAGTTTTAGTACGGGCAACAGCAAGATCTCTAATGGAATTTTCCTCTGTAGACTGGAACAAAGTAGCCACCTGTCAAGAAAGACGGCTTAAAAACAAAGCAGAAGAGCCCCTTGAGAAGCTGACCGTCCAGTTCAGATGAGAAAAAAACCTATTTCTTTCTCTAATGTCAACCCCCATAAGTAGGTTAACAGCTCACTTAAAACAAGTACACAACAACACGCGTCTAATTAAGAGAATTTCCAGAAAAATAAATGTCAGTGTAACATTTCTTTTATCATATGTAGTATAGAGAGTGAAGAAATTAAGATAACAAATGATAAATAGTGGCAGTGTTATAATAAAAGTTGCTTGAAATGCAATTCTTACCATAATTTTGTTATCCAAAAGTACTGAACTGAACACTGATTTTTAGGAAGGATACAATTTTAAGGATAAATTCTTTTATTTTTATAATGCACTTCCTCACATATTTCTTCTTCCATTCTGTCAAGGCTTAAAGTCAGTGATCTTTTCTAAACATATCAAAGCCCTTCTTTCAGGTTGTAGCTTGTCTTCTGAGTTCTTTCCTTCTCCACTAAGTTAGCACAGAGCCACAGGACAGTCTGTGTTGGCAGGGATCTCTGGAGCTTATCTACTCCAACCCTCCTGTTGGAAGCAGCTCCGAGATGAGGTTGTCTGGTAGCCTGTCAGGGGGAATCAAAGATTTCCAATGAGCACGGCCTCAGCACTGGGAGAATGAAAGCAGGATTGGTGATGGGGATTTTAGCCCACTTCTACAACTCTGACTCTTTTCCTGAAAGGATGTCATTTTCAGAAGATACTTGAAGAGCAACACACACCTGTGAGCCCCAAAAGCTGGGAGTGGAACAGGGAGGCAGCAGCACTTCTGCATTCCCAGACCTCAGAGTGGAGGGTGACTACAGCATGACTACACATCTGAGTTCCAGGCAGGCAGCTCTTGCTTGCCAACTGCCATGAAGTTAAACTTGCATACTCAAACTACAGGAGGCCCCTGCATGTCAGATGAGGATGTCACTGTGTTACAGACACAGGAAACAGAATTGCCACATAGCCCCCTTCTTTTAAAAAAATTCCCTTTATTCTTCACAATCTACTAATCCTTGAAATTAAAACACAGGTACATCCCCTGCACAGTTGCATTTATGTATCCTCACTCATACAGCTTTCAGAATATTAAACAAAAACTTTCAATGTATTAAATAGTAAAAAAATTAATAGCATTTTCGCTCTGTTTTGAGGATGGTCCTTACTCCTCTAATTAGAATACTGCTATGTTTAAAACACCACCAGTGATTCAGCTGACAATAAGACAGTCTCCAATTTCACTATCCTTATGCAGCAAGTGGTATTTTCAGTTGTGGCATTCCCACTGATTTCATGAGACACAGAAATAAACCTGAGTGAAAAACAAAGCTGAGGGAAGCTATTTTCTAGATATGGTATTTAGCTGAAAGTTGAAGTGAAATCCCAGTTATATCAATGAGATATATATAATTAATTTTCTCACCTAATTCACTTTGACCAGTTCAGCATGAACTATAGTAAGCATTTTTTGTTAATGAAATAATTAATAAGCAACATCCCACTGTGCTCTAATGCATCTTTCTTTACTTGTCTTGGGTTGCAGTGCAGGATGTAACCAGATGTATTCTATCACCATCTGCTGAAACCAGGTGGAGCAGTGTTCTTTAATCTCTTCCATGACCCATCCCTCACAGCTCCAGGGGAGACAGCCGCTGTTAATGGGCCAGCTGATAAAACCAGGCGGGGCAGGTTATCTTTATCTCTTCCATTGATGGGCCACTGAGTGACGGATAAAATGACATCATCCCATTGGNACCTGAAAAATTATTTAGAATGCATTATTTTTATCAGTCAAAATATTTTGAGTAATTCTGGTCTTACTTTCATTGGACTTTGGAATATTTCTGATCAAACCAATTGTGAAATACACATTTTACTATCAGCTTGAGACACCCAAAACAGCAGTTTAATTTATTACAATTGCCACAAAATAGACATTATTGTTGTGCTCTCACTAGTCAAAAATATTTATAGTAATGTCATGAAATGTTGAAAGTTCAGATGAGTATCTTCAGAAACTTAATTGCTACTGAATTCCTGCAGATAAAGCTTTATAAAGTGCTGGGGAAAAAAAAAGCAATTTAACAATTGGCCTTCCAGTGCATTTAACTACAGGTCTATGCACTTGCAGAAAAAAAAAAAATTTATGATTAAGAAATCTTAAGTTTGCAAAACATGAATAATTCAAATCCAATGCTGTTAATTTTTCACTAAGTGGTTCATTAACCACAGAAACTTTTCTAGTTTCACTATGCTTATTGTTGGTATACATACAGATGGATCTATGCCACTAATTTTTAGCAGATAATAAATACCTATCTTGACAATTTACAACATAACCTGGAGTATTTATAGACAAAGTAGCTAGTATTCCATCTTTTGATGAACAGAGACATTCTGTCTTGTAAAGGAAGTCTTGCATAAGCCATGCTCCAAGAACTCAGACATGGTCAGAATAAAAAATTCTTTAGTACCCTTCAGAACTCAGTCCCTTCCTACCATCTTCTTACTCCTCAGAATCTTGAATTTTTTGAAGATCAATATCATCTAAGGCCGTTTCACTTTCCCGTGGACTTTCAGATTGCAGGGCTAGTGCTTCCATCTCTTTGGTTAATTCAGGTTCTTCTGATCCACCAGCAGGATGATTTGGATCCACATCTTTTGGAGGATCTGGACCAGCATCTGACTGTTGTTCACTTGTAGAACTACCCTCTACTAGTTGCATTTCATCTAAACAAAAGAGAAATCACACAAGTAATAAACACCAAACTCCTTTGCAGGCAAACATTTTTATTGCCGAAGAACTTTGCATCAGTTACAGAAGTGATTAATCTAGAAAATCCCCACTTAAAAAATCCAAAACACTAAAGCTTTTTTTAATCTGGTATAAGGTTACTCTGAAACTATCCCTATAAAAAGCTCTCATTAGTTAATCTTCCATTTATGTCAGACTTTTTTTTAAATTATTATTATTATTATTATTATGGAAAGGAGCAGAGTCCAACACTGCAGTTATTTTAACTTTCAATTCAAATACACTTTATTGACACTATTTTTATTACCAGCTTTTCAAAGAATGGCTGCAAGCCAGTTAAACACTGAGTACAGGTGGGGTTTATTTTAAATAAAAAAGGCATGGACACGACTACATCAAATGCATTTCTGCATAAAAAAGACTGAATAAATTATGTGCTTAAAAACAATAAACTTCAGTTGAAATGAGTCATCCTAAAATTTGTAACTTGACTGCATGGAACAGAGTAAGCTATTGCACCTTTACCCTTCAAGCAATGTTTTCTGAGAAGTTTTTAAGTAACTTTTTTCCCCTGATTCCACTAAGTAGGGCTTGCATGGTAGGAATTCTGAAAAGAAGGAGAGGAAAGTCTAATTGGGAGGAGTGGTTAAATCTGGGTTTCTTGTTTTCTGTTGTGATCGACAGCCAGCCAAAAACAGTCACAGCCCTGCCCAGGGCTTACGTGGCACTGAGCTAACAGCCCTCAGCACAGACTTCCTGGACACTCACCCCTGTACACTGGAAACGCTTCAACTCTTGGGTTTGCCTGCAGTTACAGCTGTAGCGTTTGTTTTTTTAATAATTACTTTCTTGATGTACAGGATTTGCAGGGGGTATCACCAACTTCCTGAACTAAAACTGCTGTTGATATCAAATGCTCTTACACACCGCCACTTACAAGGTGACCTGAAGCTCAGAAGACTTCAGTGTCTTGCATAACCTGATAAGGCCTACAGTGTGTATCTGTATCAATTAAGGAAGATTAACATGTAGATAGTGGAGTAGAAACATAACAAAAAATGTTAGCTTCCCTTTTTAGGCAGGGAGGAAGAAGTGCCATCCACCACTATCCTGCCCCTCCTTCAGCAAATATTCACCTGCATGGGTGTGTGTTTGGCACCAGTGTGAGGCACCACTGCTCACAGCTCCTTATTGCCTCCAACTTCCACAGGCATCCTGTTCCCATGCAACAGTGGGATCAACAGAGGAAATTGCTGAAAACTTCAATTATTACTATTTTCTGCCCTGCTATTCTGAGTACAGCTGAAGTGCACAACATTACAATTGTAAGGCAACCATGATTTGTGCAGTGCACTTCTACAATCCTTGAAACAAAGAAATGGAAATCCAGTAAGTTGTGAAAGAGAAGAAGTGATTTCATACCCTACTTGCCTATTATTTCACTTGGAGGAACATGGGAAGGCACAATACAGTGCTTATTCAGTTATTATGTTTTAATTATTTGTTTCTTGAAGGGAGAAAACCACCATGAGCAGTTTAAAGACTAGAGCTTGTTTTCCTCACATTCGAAGCAAACAACACAATTAACTTGATACTGTGATTATGAAGACAAGTATTATGGGAAATTTAACATCTCCATTAACCTTTGCAACTGGAAGGAGCATGCTGCTTGCTTATTATCCAACTTGTCCTAACACCTAAAACAAAATGTAGAGCAGCATTAAAGTTTTGCACCAGCTTGATTGAAGAGCTGGATTTTGAGACAGTGCAGTGTAAATCAAAATGTTTTCCTTGTAGGAATCTCTGTAACTGCATCCTTAAAAACCACGTTTGGAAAGTATACAGCATTTGTAATTTGAAAGGCCAGAATCCGAATAAACTCAGCTTTGGTGTTACATTTCATCAAAGATTTTTCTCCCTGCCTCAGCTGTTATAGTTTTAAGATCTGTTAAATTGCTCTTTGTGATGCAGTCAACAAAGCATTAGTTTCAGCAAGAGGACAACAGATCCTAACCTTTCTTTTGCTTCTTTTCTTGTTTCCTTTTCTCTTTGGCGGCTTCTAGTTCTTGTTTCTCATGGATTTCCTTCAGGACCTTGCAGACTTTTTTGTGGGTAAACCAGTGTATTTTCTGGCAGTTCTGGTCACAGTACATCACCTAAAAGTTACCAGAGTTATCAATTCATTTTCATGTAGTAAAAGAATAGACAATTTCCTTACATTTCTTAGTGTAACAAGTTAAATGTCTAGCACTTAACTGTATTTTTAAGGAATTTGTAAGGTTATATGAAGTGATTCTAACCCATATAAGAATCTACAAAGAGCATTTCTTTAATTAACCCTAAACATACAGAAATTTTACTTTGTTCATTCTTAAGCATACACACTTGGAAATCAAAGTACTCTGTCCTACTTGTGAATTTCAGGCATCTTTCCCAGAAGTAATGGCTTGAACATCTTTAGTGCAGGCATGCGTGTCATTCCTCTGAAATCTACACAGTAAACAGGGAAGCATTCAGAATCCTAATCACCTCAGTGAAACTGCTGTTTTTGATTCTTACCATTTTACATACTGAGCATCTTTTGTCTGCTCCCTTTCCCCCACAAGTTGTACAGAATTCAGCATCCACAAAACCCACTTGGCCAGTAATCGCTTGTGTAAGCACAGAAAAAGCTGTGGGGTCAGAGCCCTGAAAGACAAGAGGTGGTAATGAGATTAAATCCCAGCACTGTCGCAGAGAGGGACACGCAAGGGAAGACCAGGAGTGATTAACACAAGCGTCGGACTCACTGGAACTGCTGCAGCAGTAAAAACACAAAACCAAATCACAGAACTTCAACTAACATGCACAACTTAAGATTTATCTATAGATAAAATTTTGTATATGAAGTTAACTTAAGCCCTGAGCTTCTGTAGTATTTCCTCAGTAAGTTTATTAATAAACCCCAAGTTCTTTACATCTGTAAAGTTCTTTACATCTATGCAGCAGATTTAAAATATCCAGTCTCTGTGCTGGCACCAAAAAATAAAGTTTTATTTGTCACTGTTGTGCTCAGCACACGCAGGTGTTACAGGCCAAATGGTCAGAACTCAAAATTTTCAATTATTTGCATATTACTATTACTACTAGATGTTATTTGCAGCATCCTTCCCAAGCAGTATGGTTTAGGTGACCATACATTAAAACTATTCTTTTGGGCAATGATGTAAACATTTAAAGAAAAAAATGCCAAGTTATTCTGGCTGTTAGTCCTTAAACTGTTAGACTACCATGGAATATGTACAATCATAACTACTATGACAACACTGAGATGCTCAGACTGAGTCCAAGTAACTGTGCAATGGCAAAGGTCAAAGGCTTCCACATAAATAAAATATAGCATCTCTTCCTTTCCTGTTCTGCAAAATGGAGAGAAATCCAATGGAATGAACAGTCATTGCTTTAAAGGCAGAAAAGACTGCAGGCTCTCCTAAGAAAAAAGCAACAGGAAGGAAAATGTTTACTCAAAAGCAAGTTGTAATGCATCACAATGGCTTATGTTTTCACACTGTGTTTATCTTCCTGGCTTAGACAAACAGTAGAGATTGCACTAAGCCTCAGGACATTTTAGCAGACCTGGAGCCACTTAAGATGGAGGCTGTTTTAAATTGGCTCTGAATAATCCAAACACGTCACAAGATTGCTCCAATTCCCCAGTGCCTACAGGTGCCTACAATATCTTGCTCTCACAGATCAGAGAGAACATGCTTAAAAAGAACAGCCACTCTGTGTAAAGTTTATAATGAAGAGTGTATTAGCAAAGACGTAAGAGAACAGCTGAGGTTATGTTTTTAATTTGTAATTTTGGTTTCCTTATTTAGATATAAATTTTGCTGCGCAATGCATCATCTTGCCTCTCCCTCTCTGTGAAAAAAGAAACCTCACAGAACATTTCTCCTTTTTCTACCATCATATATTACCAACTTCTTGTGTACAATGGAACAAATGAATGCATTACATCTAGGAAATTATTCAATCTTAAACTGAATTTAGACATCGTGAAAACAGACTGCAAATTAAACTTCATTTTTGTCTGCATCTACCATTTCAATAAGTGAACTTGCATAGAAAAACTGAACAGACATCCCAGGGGAGGAAAAGAAAGCTCAGAGACAAGAAAAAATTGCATCAGTTTTCTTTAAAAGCTGAGGTGTTTAAGCATTCATTATGAGCACATGAAAAAAATCCTAGTTGAAGTATTTTAGAGCATTTTCCTGCAATATGTAAAGTCCAGCTCCAGAGAGTTTAGGGACATCAAAACCCTTTGCTTAATATAATATGTTGCATAAACTGAGGACAGAAAGGTGTCTCAATCTGGATTTACTATGCAAGTTACTGAGAAAGGATTTTCTTGGCAGGACAAACTTACTATTTCAACAGGAGCAATACTTCTCACAAGTTGCTGGAGCAATGTAGCTTCACAGTAAGGAAACTTCCGGATACTTTCTCGAATTAGCTTCTCTTGATACACAGGGAAACCATCTTTATCTCTCCCTTTCAAGAGGCTGAATTTTTTTAAATGCATGCAAAATAAGATATCACATCATAAATATTCAACAACAAACACATTCAGCATGCTATACTCTGTCCCCTTTCAGATTATAGAGAATAATTCATAATAATTTGGCAACTTCCTATGTTAAGTTCATATGTTAAAATGCAAATGAAAGTGTTTTTATCCTAATGCACAATCACGAAATACACAATATATAAATGTATGCTTTAAAAGCAGGACTTACTAATTCAGCCACAGAGAAAAATAATCATCTGTAGGTAAACTATCTACTATTTACATCTAAAATATCAAAATGCTTTGTGCTGTTTAAAAATGATCACTGTAATAACAAACACTGATAAATGAACAATACCTCAAAACACAAACTCCACTTCATTATGTTTAACAACATGTTACAGTCCTTACACCTATTTTTTTATGTGGCTCACTCATGGACTATTCAAATTCATTATATGAAAGCTGACTTCATAATTTATTTTCAGTCTTAGAGAGGATTTCAGTAAAAATCCACAGAGGGGAATGTGATCCTTCTAAAACTCAGGTCACTTATTTTGATATGTGACATCAGGCAACTGGTTTGTGACTCAGTAGATTTTAAAGATCTAAGTGATTTAAGTGTGTAAAGTCTCATCCAGAGTCTGTGAGATTTGCATTTCTCACTTAAGTGTTTTTGAAAAAAAAAATCTCAACCTGCGTGATTGCTGGAGAGCAAAACGGCACGAAATGCTCCCAGATGAACCATATTGGACACTGAGAAATTCTTCCTTCAAGCCTATCACTCCCGTCTTTTTCCATCACACATTGCTGTCTGCTGCTCCATGGTGTATATGAAAACACCAAGTTCCAACCAGCTCCACCAGAGCTGAAATTCTAGAAATGTCTCTCTTGTACCCAGGAAAGGACAGTGTCACTTCAGACAGACAAAAAAGGAGTCAGCGCCACCCTGAAGAAACGCACCTGGGATTATTTAACAAGTTATTTGTCATAGCCTTTATTCAAGCCAATCCAATCTATTCCTTCACTTGTCTTTTTCCTGGTATCTGTAAGGCCAGGGCATACTTGTGCTTTCAGACCTCTCTGTAGAAACACTCACCTTTTGATAAAGCCATCTAGTTTATCCTCTCGCTCTTGTAAAAATGTAATACATTTCTGGAAGATGCAACTGATGTAGTGCATTTTCATGGCAAGAACTTCATTCATGTCTTTCTGCTTCATGCATTTCTCACAAATGAGATCCAGAACCCTGTAACATTTCTGCAGTGCTTCTACTTCGGCCAACAGAGGGTTCTCTTTCACCAGCAACACAATCTAGGTGAAAGATTGAAGAAAATGTAATCCAGTTAAGACTCGTGCACTGGCATTAAAGCTTATATATATAGCTCATTGTAGCTAAATTTCAGTGGAGTTTCTAATATTCTTCTACTTCCTTTTTATGTAGTCTTCCCTTTCTTTTTCCAGTCATTGTTATTCAGTATATTGTAATTCACAGTTCCCATACAAGAAAACATTTTAAATTAAGACTGGCATTAAAAATAACAAGTTTGTTGGATTTTTTTTCTTCTAGAATAAGAACCTGAAGAATCAAAATTACTTCTAAAGAAAGTTATAGAAACTATCATACTCTATCCTAAAATCTCTTTTCTTTTGAACACTGAAAAAAATTTGACTTGTATAATTTAAGCAGTTTCACAGAACACATCAACCTCACATAATTGTGGAATAGTTCCTGTAGCTTAGTAAAGCACTCAATAAAATGTTCTATGGAAGGAAACTATGCCCTACCCAGTTAGCTGCCACTGGTGCAACTACTGTCTGTGTACTACAGGTACCTGGCTGGAAACTTAACAAGTTCTGGACTTTGATTGGCAAGCCTAAAGAATTTGTACTTGAATTTAGGTGTATTCATTTCTCTGAGCTACACTGGAGGAGCAAACCACAAAATACATTATCGTCAGCAATATCCTGGGAAGTAAAATAAATATTCTCTTGCACATACTTTGAGAAACAGCAGCAGTGGTAGATGTTACTGTGGCGAACCAGTGATGAAGGTAGGAAGATGCTGAGAAAAGCACTGAGAGAACAATGAGATTTTTGTTAAGGTAGGAAATTGTTCTAGTTTCCACTTTGAGTGGGGCTGAGAAATAAAGCCAAAAAAGACAGCTGTTTATGGTTACTGATACAAGAAGTAAGAATATATCAACTTAAAGGTGTTGGTTCAAGAGTCTGGTGTATACAGAAACTGAAATAACTTTTTAATCACATCTAAATGTTGAGCCTGGTTCTTCCTCGTTTTCAGAAGTAGCTGAATTTGTAGATAATTCAGATCTCAGCTGAACTCCAAGAAGAGCCGAATGTTTCCTGACAAAGAAACAGCTCTCACACCAACAAACACATACAATTTACACGTTACTCCACCTTAACAGGATGCATGTTGGTAGTAGTGATAATTTTATGCAGAGGCCCAGCTAATTTTACTGGCAGTTTTGGTTCTTTGTCTAAGCCTTGTGGTTTAGTATAGTAGTCCAGCCTTTCACGTGGAAAGAAGTTGTTGATGACAGTCACACAGTCATGTTGACCTAAAGGCACACAAGAAAAAACCACCAGTGAAATAATAACAAAAAAAGCCCAAACCAACAACAAAAAAAAAACAACAAAAAAAACCCCCAAAAAACCAAACAACCCCTAAACCTAAACCTGACAAGTGAGAATTACTCATGTGCAAAGGAGCTTAACATGATATATTTTGCACTGCAAAGAGGCAACTCTTGCCATTCTCTTGTGTGTAGCTTTAATCTTCAGTGTTATTAACTTACTGACTCCCAGCAGGGAATGCCCTCATTAAAATTCATTTTGAATATCCTGTCCCCTTCCTGCATCCTCTTTCCCTGGCAAGCCACAACTAAGAGGATAGGTATTTCTCTCCCAAATTATACTATTCTAGTAGTCTCATAGTGGTGTTATAGTTTTTCAAGATAAGGTTTTTCCACTCTGTGCTTTTAAAATTAATGACCTTTGCATTGAGACTCCTAAGTTTTCAGACCTGAAGCAGATATTACTGTATTAACCTAAGGTGGGAGAAGTTATAAGCACAGAACATGCTTAAAGTTTACCAAAACTCAAAGGACTGTAATGAAAGTAACAAGGTGAGAAAAGTTACACCCTCTTCTTGTCTTCTACTTCTGACAATAGAATGGATTACCTGACTACAGGAAAAGTAAAATGTATCTTTTCTAGTTCAGGACCACATTCTTTAAATTGATTGATTTGTTTTAGCACTAATCCTATAATCAGTAGAAGACACAGCCAACCAAATTCTGGCATTTAAAATCCTCCACTGTTTTATAAGAGACAGTTCTGAGCTAATAGAGCACAGTGTAAGACAAATGACAAGGGAAGGGAAGAAGTATCCTCACTTCCCACACACAGGCAGATGAATTACTGTTGATTGGACAAAGAATAAAAAATTAATAGGAACAGATTCCAAAGTGCAGACTTTTACAGAATAGTGTATCTCAGTATGCCTGAAAATATTTATGCTACTTTGGTGATGTGATGAGATTTTAAACCATAATTCTCAAAACTTATGTTGGAGATCATATTCCCCATTCACTCCATACAGCATCACATTGGAAAAGACTCTCCAAATCCAGAGGATAATTAGGAAGAGTTCTCTGATACATTAAATGAATAGTTAAGGTTTTGCTGCTCGAACCTCAACCTCTTCTTCTTTAAAACAGCAGAATGAGATAAAATGGAAACTGAAACTTAGCAATAAATCACTATTCAAAGAAGTAAATCTAAATGGCAAGGTAAGGCTTGAATTCAGAACACCAAAATGTGAGATAATTCTCGGGCATTTTAACACCATGAGAGGGTTGTGTTTGAAAGAAAAAAACAGGACCTCATTTTTGGTTTTTGGGAAGCAATAGCTGTGCCACTGAAAATGACTCCACTTAACCTCATAATATTTTATAAATTCTCCTTGCTAAAGAAGAAGTGGAACATTTAGCCAGGAACCTATTGTCAAGGTACTGTCAAGCAAAGTAAAAAAAATTTAAAAACAAACAAACAAAACAAAAAAAACCAACCGCACAACAACAGCAAAAAAGCCTGTTGCATGTTTTTTCAGGAATAATTCCACACACTGGAATAGCAAATCTTTCTTATTCTAGTGAAGTTCAGGTTAGTAAGAAGTGACTACTTCAGAAGAGGTTCCCAGACTTCTCCTTCCCCCAGAATCCGGGGAAAAGGGCAGGGGGTGGCTCGCTGCCAGCACACAGCTGCAAAGCTCAGCTGAGTTCCTGACTGCTGGCACCAAACTCCTCCTTTCCCACAAGGAAAGCTCCAGTTAGCACTTGGTGCTGCACTTCAGACCCCTCCAATGTGACCAGCTTCCTCTTACTATTTCCAAAGTGGTGACATTGCTGAAACTTCCACACTTGAAGAGCAGCACCTGTTCTCGTAGGTAAGATCATCTGTGTTTTTAGGAAATTAGACATGGGAATAGAACACAAATTGACTCTTACACGATTAGATGTGGAAAACAAAGCTCAACAACGTGGCAGTTCAGCACGTGTCATGAAATAATATTTCTCTAACAAAAAGCATCAGAATCTAACACTTTACTTCTTTAGGAGTTTAGGAAATGACAATAATTTTCATCTTACCCACAAAAGCAGCCATCTGAGCTGCTGTCCTTCCCACAGAGTTGACAACATCAGTTTCTGCTCCAGCCTCTAACATCATCCAGGTGATTTCTTTATTGCCTGAATTTGCAGGAAAGATATGAGGAATGAGCAAGAACAAATCAGAACTTACAATTCCCTGTGCTTCAGAGTAACATGTACTGAATGTTGTTAATATCCTTACTTTAAGCATGGATTAAGAGAAAGGCAAGTGCTTATTNACTGAATTTCTTAAAGACCAGCAACAAAACTGATGAAAATGAATGTTGCTAATATCCTTATTTTAAGCATGGGTTAAGAGAAAGGCAAGTGCTTATTCAGAGTTCCAGCAGATGCAACTCTGCTCTGTGTAATGCACATTCAGCTTCCCATGGAGCTTATGGGAGTCCCAGTCATGTAGCTTGGTCCAGAGCTTGGTCCCTCTGGAGAGAAGTATAGAGGGAAATTCTGCTAATCTAGTTTAACAGTTCCTCTACATCTGCTACTCTAAGAAGAAAAACACATTCAGGACTATGCTGTAGCAGAACACAGAGAACAGAACAGATTGGTTTTTTCTCCACAGTGGGAACTGGGTGTTCAGACTGGGCTAAATACCAAGAAAAATGAAGCTAAAATTTGATGGAAAGATAAGATGACTTAATTGGTGCCCTTCAGAGACTAAAAAAAGGACACTTGTCACCACTCCTGCTGGTTCTGCTTTCAAAGGAATTCTTACTTATCAGTTTTTGTGCAGATGCTAAGTACAGACAAGTGAATACAAAAAGGGGATGGTGGATGAAAATGAATGTTTAAAAACAAAGTCACTGCGTCAGTACTGCTCATGTACCTTTTGTGCTCACAGATAACGGACCCTAAAGTCAACATTCAGAAGCTTTCACCCAGGATGCCAGGTTAAAAGATCACCTGAGAGAAAATGGTCAAAACCCAGCATGTTCCCCAAAGGTGCAGTCATTTAACAGCCTCTAAGAGTTTGTTCTCATCTATCTGCTGCAGCTGTGATATTGCTCAATATCACAGAACACTGGAATTTCCCAAATCTTTTTACCAAAGTTGTAGCTAAAAAACAACCTGATGATCTAGTTAAGGTTCATAAATACACATAAGCCTTTTTTTAATACTTATGATGAAAGAAGGCAGTTTAAACTCTATCTGTTAAGAAACCTGACTCTCCTAGAAACTCATTTTTGGGAAGACATAAGTGGCCCAGTAAAGAAGGTACTTTAAATAACCTAATATTCCCAAACTAAATTTTTTTTCCCAGAAGTAACAATGTATTAACGTAGTGTCTTTTTCTCACTCAAGGAAATTACTGTTCCTGCCACCAGGGAAAAAAAATAGCAAAAGGAAAGCTGCAGACCACCACTTGAGACCAGAGAGATATAGACAGCTATAAGCACTCTCATGAAAAAAAAAAAAAAGTATGAGGAGAGTGAAAATTACTGTGGGAAAACATGGTTTTAAAACCTTCTAAATACATTTTTAAAAGCTCACATGATAGTCGGAGAATAATGTAAGAGAAAGACAAATTTGAAAAATACTGGACTGAGACGTCTCAAATACTACCAAAAATTACTGTTACAGCATCATTTCCAGTGTAACACAGTCTAAGCAAACAGAATGCATCCCACTGCATAAGAAAACTGTCCCGGGAAAGTGAATGTTGAGATCTCTAACAAACAGGACAAAGTAGGTACAGGACAAGTAGACTGTATGCCTCAAACTGCTGAACAAAATCAATTTTTATATGAGCCTGAACAGGGGCTCTCCTGTTGCATTGCCCACAGGGTTCTTCTGTCATGACACAGTTCCATGGTTCACATAAATAACAGCAAACCTGAATAATAAAAGCATGTCAACACTTTTAAATTATTAACTTATGGCAAATTGTACCCATGGATGTAATAAAAATCAGTGATCTGAGTTTGGTAAGAAGTTACCTGAAAGCCCAGCAAACATCAAGGCAGTGTACCCATGCTCGTGTTCATTGCAGTTGACATCAGCTCCGTGTCTCAAGAGCAATCTGCACATGTCCACCTTCCCTTTGTAAGCTGCGTGCATCAGAGGGGTCATGCCATGCTGGCAAAAGAAAGGAGAAGCAAGTGGCATACAAAAAAGAATGTTACATCTCTTGATCTTCATACCACTGATCATTTTTACTTGGCCATACATAGTCAATATAACTACCAAAGCCTCAAGTAGTATTTTATTTACAAGAAACCTCACAAAACCCTAATGAAAAAATACGGTTACTAACATGCAGCAGATTTCCATGTCAGTTTTCTGATTATGCTGTGCTATAGATATGAAAACAGAGCAGCGTTGAACAAATGAAAACCATTCACAGTCAATTAATCATTGTCCTTTTATGTAAGACACTAGTGTTGAAGACAACTAATGTTTCTGCCAGTTGGAAAAGCTTGGTTTAGAAAACTTGTCAGCTTCCTCTGTTATTCTTTTCTCCCTTGCTGTGATGTATATGATAAGCAGCAAGAAAATTAGAAATAGGCCATTGTTGTTTTAAACATTACGAAGATTTGCAGTCTCTGGAACCTATCTATTTTTAGTCATGATTACTGTTAATTTTGCCATCCACTTCTCCATCCTTTTGGCATTGTGTCCCGTGACCAGCCAGAGCTCTGAAAGCCCTCATAACGACACACAGCTCCTGTCAGACTTTAACAAACCTGTCTGGTCTGATCCGCTGCCCCAGTACGTAAAGGATTCGCTTTAGCATGGGAGGACTGAGGTGTGATTACCAATGGAAAGCTGGGCAAACCCCAGGGGAAATTTTCAGAACCAGGGTGAATTGTTAGTGCAGGCTCTCTCCGTCTTCAAGGGCAGGGAGAAGCACGCTGCTGTTTGAGAAAACTGGCACTCCATTTTCAGAATACAGTATGCTCTTTCCAACATGCTGTTTATCTTCACTTAACATCAGCTCAGGATTCACAATGCATGCCAGGCAGAGTGCCTTAGTTTGTCCCCGAATAAATCAAAATGGAATTCTGTTCCTTTCTTTGCCAGTCAAGCCTGTGTGCTTGAGCACATTCATGTACACCATTCCTGCAGCTCTGTAAATGCCAGATAATGTGATACTCTGAAATAATATGTCAGTTTGAGCCTTAACATATTTCTTGTTTCCTTTTATGACTGAGTGAAACCCAAGTAAGTTTAATTTACCAGCATAATTTTCAAAAAATTTCTAAAGGTGAGGGAAATTGGAAAAGTTAAAAGTAAAATAATTTTAAGGTATTACAGTTTCATTACTCTCCATCCTAACTGAAAATAATAAAAAGTGCTTACTTGATGCATTACATTTTAATAACTCACATATTTTGGTAAACTGCAATATAAACTTCCATTGAAGAAACAAAATACCTAAAGAGATCACTTCATGAATATGAAACAGAGTGATTTTGCTAGATTCCATTAGGGGTGTCACAAATGTTGAATAAAGACTTTCTGTCCTACTGTATAAAATATTATATATAATATATATTATTATATTACATTTCATAATGTTATATCAAAAGCAATTTTATAGGCCAATCCCAGTCTGGAGCCACAGTAGGGATTTGTCTCCTTTATCAGCCCAGAAAGATATTAAGATACTGCAGTAAGGGAATATAAACACAGCACAGTTTTTGATGAGAGAAGGAATTTTTAGAAAACAATGACTTTTAAGATTAGTTATATCTTGAAACCCAGTTGTTTCAATTAAGATCTGAAGATTATATGACAAAGTAAAGAATTGAGTTTGTTTTATCCTCTCCTACCAGAAAACTGTCTTTAAAAATCCTTTGATTAAATTTTGGAAGTGTCAGGCTGTGGTGTGGATCAAAAAATATATATCAGGCAGAAAATATGTGGACAGTTGCTATAAAATTGGATTTAAAGTCACATTAATATCAGTTTTTCACATTCACAGCAAACAAGAGGGTCAGGCTAGACACAAGTTTATCTGGAAATGCTTGGTAAATTATGTCCCTACACTGAAACGGGCATGACAGCAAATACTTTTCTCAGCCTGAATGTCAAAGACAGGTCCAGCAACACTCTGTTTCCTCACAGATTACATTTGGATTGTCAATACAATGTACTTAGAAGACAAAACCTGCAGATGGTTTATTAAGCATACAGATGAAACAAATTTTTGTTACAGTACGAAACAGCAGATGAAGGACCCTTTTTCTAGCTGTTACCATGCAACATTCTTCTGACCAAAAAAAACCTTGAGCTTTTTAATCTTATTCCCCGGGGACAAAAATGAATCCTTCCCAGTTTTCTTTTTTTTTTTTTTTTTTTTTCAGGTATGTTACATTGTAACATTTCATCTCTTCTGCAGGGCTGTGAGTGTTCCTTGTATGGTGAGACTTACAGAAGGAATAGAGTTTGCAGTGCCTTTAAAAACTACCTAGCACTTCTCTCGACTGGGTTCTCCAGCTTACCAACCAGCAAGGCCTCCCTTGGCACAACACAGCTCTTGGCACAGCCAGCCCAGCCATTACAGACCATCCTGCCCAGCTCCTCATGCTGAAAATAACCCAAAAGCAGACTGAGGAACGGGATTCCAAGAACTGCTGCCACGGTGGGGAAGTCAATTGATGAAAAAAGCCCCAAACAACAAACTGTGGGGTCGGTGGAAGGGCAGGCAGATGAATGCCAGAAGCAGGAGGGGCTGAACTCCACCACCAGACACAGAGGAAGCACAAAGCAGGTCAATCTCTCTTCAGCATCCAGCTGAGGTTTGCTTGAATGGGATGAATAAAAACACATTTATAAAGATAAACTGAAAAGCAACCTTCTGCCTCCTAGGAACTACAAAGGAAGTTTCCAACAAAACTCCTTCATCAACCAGAGGAATGGGGAAACACAGGACAGGTAGGGAACAAGAAGTGGGACAAACAAACAAAAATTACACAATCTATCTCCTGCTCCAGCGACGTGTGCATATTTGGCACAAAATCTCTGCATTTTGTGAACATTTAGCCACTGTACTGACTATGTAAGAACACAGACATCATGTATATACTGTTTTGTGCACAACACAATGACAATTCACCACTGAACTAGCCACATAAACCTGTGTTACTCGAGTGAAAAGTGCAATCCAGGTGCTCCCAACGTCCCCACACTCACTTCACCCTTCTTAACCATGGAACCTTGCCAAGATGTGGCATACAGGCTGGACCCCACTGGAGCAGTCAATCCCTCAGCAGGTACTGGGGTACACTAAGACATCACATATGTGAGTATCAGCTGCATAAATAGAGCAGGAAAAGTAAAAAAAAAGGAAAAGGAAAGGGCTGTCAAAACCCTAGCTGAAAAACTGCTGTAGACACTATGTTAAACCATTCACCTCTCCCTTTCCCAGTTCAGTTTCCAATGAGAAACCCAGCCCCACACTAACACAGCAAAAGTGTCTTATTTTACCCTTTAGATTCAGGCAACAGTTCAAGTCAGAAAATTAAAAACAAAACAAGCAAGTCTAAGTTTGGCTTTTACTTGAGACAGTATCTGGGACACTACTAAAAGTGATGTAAAAAGAGCAAGGCAGAAATACTTGTTGATGTGTATCTTCAAAATCAACTCTCTGGTACTGAATGCTGCTAGTCTAGAAATACAACTTGACCTTTCACTGGATGAAAGCCTTTAGAAATGCCACCCTTCAAGGTTTTGAATAAGATTGCCCTTATACATCTTAAATTTCCTAAAAGTAGAATTTGGAAGAAGATCAACAGTTACATGCACAAATACTTTTAGCCGTAGCTAAGTATGGACTGATTAGAATAGTAAATACTGTTCAGTAGGTGTCAATCACAGCTGTAGTTCTCCTTTACAGTCATCCTGCTCAGCTGTTGGTTTCACATATGTAACACATTAGATCCCTCTGATGATCCTTCAGTTCATCTGCAGCGATGAAAAGTTAAAGCCTACATCAATCAGCAACCTGAACTGAAACCAGATAATTCTTACTAGCAGTGGAATTTTCTTTGGTTTGTGTATTTTTACTACGTAAAAAAACTTCAAAAGACAAAACCTCCTCCTCAACAAAGGGCAGGGATCTGGGCATTTTCTGCTAGCACAGGATGTTCACACTAGAATAGCAGGACAGGTTACCTGAAGAACCCTTCAGTGAACATACTCAGCATGGGTGAAGCTACACACATCTCAGCCATGAATAAGTAGACTGCTGCTGTAATTCCCAGCAAGTGTTTGGCTCTGTAGCGCAGAGGAGACTGTTTCTAAATGATGTATCACTGAACCGAACGGCTCAATTACCAAACTGGAGGAAGCAAGTAAGGCTGCTAATGCCAGATGATAGTCCTGCGTGTAAGAAGATTATGAACAACCTTATAGTTACTTTAAATAAAGAAAAATTATGTACTTTCCACGTCAAGTCTGTTGGCTTGCTCTGCAGAAAATAGGGCAGAGTGCTCTTTTGCAGTCTTAACTACCAATATGACCAGAGGAAACTTCCACAGTTGGAAAGATGGTGTGCCTCCTTGAGCCTGCCTTTCTAGAACAATCTGAAATATTTTAGCCACATGCTGCAGATGAAGTTCCAGTCAGCAAAGTGCTGGCAAAAAGTCACAATATTTACAAGCTCTGCATTCTCAGGGAAAAGAAAAGCTCCAAACGCTTTCTCCCATACTAAGTTTCCAAATTAACAATCACTCCACTTCAAATGGGACAAAAAATGACTAAGCAGTGTGCATTTAAGTTAAATATATTTGTGTTTATTTTATGTCCATTTCTACTGCCTATTTATCCTAATGTTTGAGGACACCTGAACTTAAAATGTCCCCAAAGTTTTAAAGTTGCCAAACTGTGAAAGACCCCTTTTGCAGAAAAGCCACTGCATTTGTTTCCATAAAGACAGGATTAAGCCTAAATATCCTTCCTTTCTTCATCTACCTACAATCCACAAGGACACAACAAAACAATTTATTTGGTCAGAGAGGGTGCTGAGAAAAAAAAGAAGGAATATATCTGCTGGATATCTCCAACCTTCCAGAAGATGGGCATCTGGGAAACTCATTTGAGCGAAGGGATCTTACTCTGTGCTGACACTTCCAGCAGAGCTCTGCAGACAGCAGGTGAATGGTATGAGGGAGTCTTGGAACAAGGGCAGGAAAAGCAAGCAGACTTAGAGGAGTAATGTTTTATTTTTAAATACATGGACCAACAGCAGAAGTAATGCTGAAATACTGCATCCGGATCCTATGTGTGTTTCTAAAGAAAGAAGCCGAAACAACTGGAAAGGATTTGAAAAAGAGCCACTATTATAGGTCACTTATTGCAGAAACATAACTTTAGGCAAGATACTTAAAAGGTCACTGCATCTGGAAGATGCTAAAATGTAACTTGGTCCTTGTCTAAAGGTACACAGAGAAAAGACAGCTGATTGTTAGTGGTTTTTAATCTATAAGAAAACAAATCCAAGCAGTTAATATATGGTCAAACAAAAAATGAAAGGAACAGATTGTGTGTGTGTGGTGCTTTTTAAAATTAAGAAGTACACCTTATAACAGCCCACTTTTGGATGCTGTGAGTTCTTCAGCTTGAAATTATTAAATTGTGACTGGATGCTTGCTGCAACACAGCTAGAAGACAGAATTACATTAAACCTGTGCTCATTCTGCGGAGACTCTCATGTAAAAAAGTCTTTAAGGATGGAAATGAGTTCCTAACTCGATTGAGCTCCCACTTCAGTACCTCAGCATGCCATCTTCAGGGCTTCCTTGCTTCTTAACATTAATAAAATGAGTAACAGTAGTAATATAAATGTGAATTTCAGGATAAGCAACTAAGGCAACAGAGAAAAAAAAAAAAAAGACCTGATGCACTGAGAGCAGTCTCCAGTTGTGGCAACAATGAATAACAGATGAAGCTGATGCTTAACTGGGATTTCACACACTCTTACTTATGTATAGACATTAGAATAACACATTGGAGTAAAAATGGGTTATAAAAGAAAAACTGTAAAGCTGACATGGCCGCTGGATTTAAGAAACCTAAACAAACCTGTACCCTCTCCTGTTCAATATTCATGATTACACACCATTTTTGGGGATAAAAAGGAGTCTGCAAGAAGTCCATTGCCTAAACTTTTAAAGTTTTATCGGCCTTATGTGTATTTAGTCAGATGTGAGCCTTAGGCAAACACTGTTAATACTATTTCTTCTACGCCAACGGCCTGAGGCATAACTCAGATATGTTTTCTTTGAATAAGCCACATCCTCTCAACGCTAATCCTGGATGTTGCAGCAAGGCTGCTGTCATTCTGCATGACTTCAGCAATTACATTTAAGGAAAAGCTTCTGACTTCCACGCAATAAAGTACAATTGCAAGCATACTTATACTGTGTCTTGGGTTCCTGAAGTTCACTGTAAAGCTTAGTTTGACTAGTTTTACAGAAACTTGTTGAAATTCATACAACAGAAATTCAGGTTTAGACCAATCAGAAAATGGATCCGTTGGAGGAAAAAATAGCTAATAATATCCCACGAAGGTATGGTATAAGAAGTATCAATTTTTCTCCATTCAGCATTCAAGAGATCACATCTACAATATACCCTGTCCCATTCTGAGCCTTCCAGTGCAACAAAGACATGAGATAAACTGCAACAAAATCAATGGAGTACCACCACTACACGGCCCGAGCACTTGTGCAGTGAGGAGAGGCTGCAGGAGCGGGGCTTACTCAGCCTGGAGAAGAAATGGATTTGGTGGGACCCAACAGCAGCCTGACAGAGCTGACAGGGAGATCATTGAGAAGACAAACTCTTCACTTGTGGTGGCAGGAGGGCAAAGAAACACTGAGCCTAAGCTAAGGTTCAGACATAAGTGAAACACTTTTCACCGAAATCACAGTAGGAGAGTAGAACAAGTTGCCCAGAAATATTGTACAGTCTCTGTCCTTAGAGACTTACAAGGCCAGACAAGTCAAAATTCAGGGCAATCTCTTCTGACCCTGAAGCTGCTTTGAGCCAGAGACTGAACTAGACATTCCCAGAATTTCTCAGTGATTCCTATGAAATGATAAAGCTGTGAAAAAACCCCAAATTAACATTTAGACTGATAAATCACACATGGATCTAACACACAATGGGGAATTAGTTTTGCTTGCACATTACATTTCCTATTAATATTGCATGCTTTAGAAAAGCATTGTAAAAAGTAAAAAAAAAAAGAGGAAGCATGAACATCACACAAGGTTCCTTTCTCCACGAACTAATTCCCATCCTCAGGTAGCACTTCAGGATTTAATCTTCTACATGTTTACCTCACCCACCAGTATAAAAGGCTGTGGTTCCACTTCTGTCGGAGTTACTCACCCTCCAAGTATGTTTATGGTTTGGCAAAGACAGGGATTTGAGCAATGAGACCCAGGCATGGGATGGGGACAGGCGCTGTGTCTGCCACAGAGGGACTTCTGCTCCTCAAGGGGACAAGGAGTCCGGCAGCACCTCCAGGTGTTTCGCTGCAGCGTTTATCTCACCTTACAGACAATGCTCATGCAGGAACTTGATAAAAAATACAGTGTGGTACTTTAAGTAACACTAATCTTTAAACTTTCTCAAAAAAAGCGGTAAGAACTCTTCAAAGGTTCATTACTCAGCTGCAGGATGGAAATAGCTTAAGAGTAACTGATCTCCAGGGCCATAGCAATTGTTGTTAGAGAAATGTTACTTAACAGCATGAAGGCTTTCAGACCTAGCATTTTCCTTATAAAACTCAGCATAATGCTTGCAGTTTTGCAGTACCTCATCCAGGCAATTGACACGGACATTCTTGCTCCCCAGTAGCCTTCCAGCCTCCTCAGTGTTTCCTTTGAATAAAAATAAAAAGACACAGAGAGAAAAGGGGGTGATAAATAGAATAAACTGAGAATCTGGAGGGAAATGGTAATTTCCATTTCTCATTAAAATCAAAATATTTCTATCTTAACTGCTTGAGATGTAGATAAACCACCAATAAATTAATTGCACTTAGTGAAGAAGCTTAGGAGTGAACAGTGTTACCTTGCACAAGCTAAAAGCCAAGAACTCACAACATCAAAGAGCAGTTGGCATGCATGAACTACAAATAAATCCCCATTTTTGGTGAAGCAACTGGCCTACCCACAGCAGAATGGGACACTCACATGTCTCATCATACACAGCATGTGAACGGCTCTGAATGAGTATAATGATACTGAACATTCTAACACATTTTGTACTTCCATCTCTTTTGGAGCATCTTTTGTCTAAAAGAGCTGTCTACATCCTAAAAAAGGAAATTACCTCACTTCAAAGTCTTTTTATTTTGAATGAAACATGCTCTATCATTTACTCACATCATTTTTCCTGTTTCAATTTGAAACTTGCAATGTATCCCATTCACAGGAGTGGAATGGATTTGCTTTTGGTAATAGAGAACAGAGATAGAAAGGACAAGGACCCAGGTAGCTTGATTGTTGACATTTCTAAAAATTGCCAAACACATACGTAGACTGAAGTCTGAAAAAAACCAAAATTCCCAGGAACCTGTTTTTCAATTCTACTCTCCTACTATTTTTCAATGTTAGAAGCTTCTTAAGAACTGGAACAGTTTCCAGAAGAATATCCCAGCCAAAGAACAAACATCAGTAAGAGAAAGTCTTCAAGGTGTGATCTTCAAGTAAATTTTAATACCAGCAAAGTTGCATTTACAAACTCAAGAGTTCTGTATGACAAAACACTGAAGGATTTTCAAACAACACACTAAACTGATGGAAGTCAGACTTCTAGAATTGGCCAGGGCTAAAAGTTGGAGCCAGGCTCCTCATAGTGGTGGCATGGTAGGAAGCCAAGAGGTAACAGGCAGAAGCTGAAATAAAAGGAAGCTTCAGACTGGATACAAGGAAAAATATTTTCACGGTGAATCCAGTAATGCAAAGAGGTTGCCCAGAGACACTGTGCAGCCTTTCTCCTTGGAGGTTTTCAAGAGCTGATGGGACAAAGCCCTAAGCAATCACACTTGACCTCCCAGCTGATGTGTTTTGAGCAGGAGGTTGGCCTAGAGACTTCGTGAGGCCTCTTCCAACCTGAATTATCCCATTACCCTAATCAGAAGCACCAGGTAAATTAGACAGAGGTGTCTGCAGGACCAAGGTCTGAAACTCTTATTAAAGTGAGTTCTGGTCCACAATAAATTCACTGCTGACTGTCCTACAGTTGTGTCTCTGATACAGAGGAATATTTTAATACAGTTGAAACACCAAAACTGAAGTAAAACTTTCATGGGTTCAGATTGCCTGGAAACTACACATAGAAATGCACAGAACACAAACTGGTTTTAGTCTGCTTCCAACTAATGAAAGCTGCTCATGATTTTCAAAATACCAGTTGGAGGGTAACTATTTATTCAGGGTTATGAAATTCACATTGCTGGACCAGGAAACCCAAATGATAGAAAGACCCCTGGCGACAAGCAATGTGTGTGACATTCACATGAAATGCAAAATCACAGAATGGGTCAGGTTAGAAGGGGCCACAGTAGTCTGGTTATCTGGTCCAACCTCCCTACTCAGGCAGGCTCATCCTAGAGCACATGGCACAGAATTGCATCCAGACAGTTCCTGAGTATCTCCAGTGAGGGAGACTCCACAACTCCGCTGGTTAATCTGTTCCAGCACGCAGTCAACTGCACAGTAAATAAGTTACTCCTCTTATTCAGGCAGAATTTTCTGTGCACCAGTTTCTGCCCATTGCCTTGTGTCCTGTTGCTTGGCACCACTGGGAAGAGCCTGGCTCCATCATCTTGACACCCTTTCTTCATATAGGCAATGATCCCCTCTCCTCTCTCTAAGAGGACAGTAGAACACAGCATAAGGGATAGTAAAATACAACCTTACAAGGGGTAAGAGGTGTAACAACACCCCAAAGAAGCTCAGCTTCTGGCAATGAGAGAATAACGAGTCTGCAAAGACGCCCTGGTTTGGCAAACAGCACATGGGGGAAACCATACATCACGCTAGAAGACCGGATTACCCCCAGGAAAACTTTTGGGGTGTTTTTTGGCAGGGGACATCGACACCAATAATCAGGCAAACGTCAACAGACATTGCCAATAAGATGCGAGCTTTCTTTGGCAGCTACACCCGCCCAGCCGAGCTTCCCCAGCCCGGCTGCACCGCAGCGCGCCGCCCGCCGCGCTGCCCGGGTGAGGCGGGCCCGGCCGAGCGGGCGGTAAACCATGGCAGCAGCCGCTCTCCCCGGCACGGAGAGGAGGAAAAGGGGACGGCCCGACGGCGGGGCGGGCGGCCCTCAGCGCCGTGAGCTGAGG
>VWZN01009182.1:161224-229007 GCA_013396955.1 Regulus satrapa
CGGGGTAGGGCGGGCGGCGGCGTCGTCGCAGCCCCGGTGTGGGTTCTGGAGCCCGGGTTCGGAAATGCCGCCGTTGGCGGGATTGCGGGGTGCCGGCGGCGCGGGGTCCGCTGCGGGAGGGCGGCGGTGCGGGCTGCTGTGCGCGCCGGCCCTTCCTTGCGTGCTCCCGCTTTCTTGCCTTTTTATGGCATCGGTTAGTTGGGTGTTTGGGCTTTGTGCTGTTTTATTTTTTTCTCCCAGGCAGGAAGAGCGTTTTGTTCGGCTCCACGGCGGCCGAATGGAGCCGTGGTTGTGGCACGGTATGGTGTCTCCAGGAGGAAGCGGGCGCTGATGGATCGGGAGGGGAAGGAACGCGCTCGCGGTGTTCGGAGCGGTGACTTTTGTTGGCGCCTTTCTAAAATTAAACTGTTGATGGAAAAAATAATCTTTGTTACAGATCCAACTTTCCACTATTCCAGCGGAAGCTTGGTAGGCACAGGGACAATCCTGCAGATTCCTCCAAGGGACAGAGGCTGAGGTTAACAGCTTTGATTTTTGCCTGTGTTTATACCAGAGAAAAGAACAGGACCCTGGTACTTGGGTGCTGAGTATTACCTTCTTTCACCCCACGTCTTCAATGTATATATTTGTATCCTTCCCTTTTCGGAACCCATTTTTTTCCTGTAACTAATTTTTGAAGGCATGGCTTTAATCAGCAAGCCGAACTTTTCCTTTCTTTGGTTATTTGCAGGTCATTTCATGTTTACTTATATATTGAAATTTCACTTTCTAATACTGATCTCGTTCTCTATTTTGAGACCTGTTGTTGACTGACTTTCAGAAATGGTGAAGTTGCTCTCATAGAAGAGCATGCTCTCTGAATATCACGTATCTTCGTAACTACTTGGGTAAAAAAAAAAAAAAAAACCCAAACCAAAATGTGATACTATTTTGTTTTAACTGAACAGTCAGATTGTGTACGTTTCCACGATTTTAAAAATCATAGAAATAGTGTAAATAAAAAAGATGGGTTTGGACTTCAGATTATTACAGATTCCCTAGACTTTTTTGGGGGAAACAAAAAATGTCTTGAAGGAAATGCCATTGAAGCACAAGTGCTTTTAATATTCTGATCCAGAAAATGATCCCCACGTAGTGCTAACAGAAGTGTGTCACTGGCTGAAATTAGGGTTTAAGTGGTCTTTTGTTGGTTCACTGCGGGGTGTGAATTTTACCTGCTGTGAACAAATTTTGTGATACTACAGTGCCCAGATAATCTCTGTGGCACTATTAAATAGCAAGAGCTTTCAAGCTTCCTTTTGCATTAAAAAAAACCAAAAAAACAAACCAAAAGCTGTCATGCATTCAGCACACAAAAGTATGCATATGGCATTCCTTGTATTTAATATGAGAATGTCATTTTTGCCATCCCACCCTTGTTCACGGAGTGAATGGGCACACATGGTTTTTCCTTGGCAGCCTCACTGGGTCTCACTTGGTGGCTAAGGCTACAGGAGTGCTCCATCTGCACAGGTAATAAATTACTTTCAGTGCTAGTTAAAACATGTTTTTCACCCTTACCTGGCTTCTGTGTGACCTGTATTACGCAGACTTTCCGTAGTCTTCAGTTTATCCTTCTGCGATTGTGATGAAGTGGCATTGCCTCCATTTTAGGAACATAATGTGAAGCTTAGAGGCAACAAGTGATTTTTTTTTTTTCAAGGCAGCGTAGGGAGTCAGTGTCAGGGCAGGCAGCTGGAACATGAAAATGTAGGTTCTGTGCCTTTGTGTCTTGCCCCTTAATGCATTTTCTTTTATCTGCTGAATCTGTTTCACATATTTAAGATGGGTGTATTACTGCTTGGTAATTAAAAATGTATATTTTGGGTATTACAGAGGGAGAAGGAAAAAATTTTAACCTCATTGTGATTCAGAATATTTTTTGGATTTTAAATTACATGTTTGCATATTGAAAAATTCCCTCTTTCCTCATCAGACGATACATCTGGTATTTGGGATTTGTGAAGCAGGAGCCAGTGGTGACATTTTTCCCTGGCTGTTTGCTGGTTTTACTGCATGGAGGTGTGCTCATGGGGATTTGTGGTAGCTATTGTTACCAATGTATAGGTGATCCTAAGTGCCTGTGTGCAACTGCCAGGAGTAAGATTCAGGCAAGAAGATAACAAGGATTTCTTTAATTAAGTAATGTTCATTTTGGGACAATGTATGGTGCAGTAACCTTTTGCTTGGCTCAGTCTGGGGAGAAGAGGCTGCCCCTTGCCTTGGAGAGCGCACCGTGAAACTCTCAGTCTTTGGACATGGAAAAGAGGGAAAGGAAACGCTGAATTGGTTTTGCGGTTTTCTCTCAAATGACCTACCTTCTCTTTTGTCTTGGATGGTTGCCTGAATTCTGGGTATATGCTCTGCAGAGGTCAAAGATCCCATAGTCTCTCTGGGTGCCTGTGCCTGGCAGGGTCAGAAACCTGTCTGACACATTACATTTTGTCTGGGGGAAGAATTAAATAATATGTCAAACAAGTATGCACAGTTCTATGACTTACTTCCCAGCTCTCATCTTACTGGTTCAGCTAGGGATTTCCTCAGCAAGAAGTGGTGTCTTTGTGTTTACCTTTATATTTGGCAGCCTAAAGTAAAGCTGGTAGGCTTTTTAAATTTAAGTAAATGGTGTGTATGCAGCATCCCGTGATTATAACTTCCATAACTGCTTGAAGGAGGACTGCTTCTTTCCTGCTTTAGAACCTGCTGCTTCACGGTTTTGTTCAAATCCCAGGCCCCAGTTCCTGCTTTGGGAGCCAATGAGAGATTGGTTCCTGTTCAGCCTTGACAGACCTGTGGTGTCCCCTGTCATTGTCTTTTTGCAGAGCTGGAGTCTTAGGTGTTTTGAGTTATTCCTATGTAAAATTTGTTTCATATTTTTGCCAAGTGTGTTTTTGTAAACTGTCTCTGTCTTCCTGCATGCCCTGGGCAATAGGAAATCTCCTTCAAGTGGAGCTCAACCTTGCAGACAGACCCCCACTGGGTTTTGGTCCTGCTGTCTCCAATCCTTATAATTATATCCTGGCCAAAGTTAAGAGGATCTAATAGGATTATTCATTTAGATCAATTCAAGTTCATGCAAGTTCAAAGGGTTTTTATTGCTAGAAACATCCTCTGTTTTTTCCTCTCAG
Organism: Regulus satrapa; assembly: GCA_013396955.1. Lineage (NCBI taxonomy): Eukaryota > Metazoa > Chordata > Aves > Passeriformes > Regulidae > Regulus > Regulus satrapa. Next base: position 164,392 of record VWZN01009182.1, read on the forward strand.
ATCTCACAAACAGTAATCTGTGGATAAGTTACTTCCATTCCTCCCCCTCCCGCCCGTCCATAGCCCAGCTGATTGGCATTGTATAACTCTTTGACTTTCTTTAAGTGTTCTTATTGTAAGGGATGTTTTTTCAACTTTCAGCTGTTTTTGGATCTCAGGGCAGCCTTTGTTAAGATCTGCCAACGTTGCTAAGGCCTGTTTTGTACCAGAGGGTAGATTATAAAACCACAGAAAAAGAACTGAAACTGGCAAGTACTGATGCATGTTTTTGAACATATTTGGTGTATCCACAATAGGTACACGTAAGGTATTCCTGCAGCTAAAATGCTAATTTGAGACCTCAATAGAGATCTCCAGCTGCTTACCAATTCCCTGTGAGACCTTGCACAAAGTTAGGCTTTCTCCATTTTGAACTTTAGGAGCATATCCCAGGACTTGACTCTAGCTGTATCCAAAGTCTGGCAAGATGAGGCTTATGCTTCTTTTGTCTCTTGAATGCTGACTTGCAGGATTCTAACACATGTGGGACAGAAGGACACACAGTTATTTTCCAAAAGATGGTGTGATCCAGACTATGGGATGAACATGGGTGAGGTGAGCAGTGTTCTCCAGCAGGAAATACGGGTCAGAGCAGTGTGAAAGTACCAGTTTGGGGCTTGAATGTCTGTATAATGGTAAGGAGCTCCTGTCTGGGCTTAGTAGTGTGATTTAACCTGGGTGTTGGTCTCCTCCAAGACGACTTGATTGAGCAGAGCCAGCTTTGGTGGTTTTGCTCCTAAAATACATCCAGAATACTAGTCAGCTATAGAATTTTCTTGTAAGGAAACTCTTCACGAATTTATTTGCATATGTTGCAAAGTGCATTTTTGAGCATATGCTTTTATTTTTTTGTGTCTTTAAATGCTAATCATGCCAAGGCAACCAGAATCTTGCCACAGGGAGTTAGGATTAACAGAGCAAAGAAGAAATGTCAAGGTGCTCAGGTATTGTGATCATGGGCAATGTAAGTGGCTTAGATGAATGTGCATTTGTAGCACCTGGTTAAAAGCTTCCATTGCTTTCACAACAAAATCAGATATGTGTACCTTTTTCTTCTTTTATATACCCATCATAGGAAAAAAATAAATTGCTCTTTTGCAGGTTGAGTTCACATTCTCTTATTTGTTTGTTCTAGGTGATTCTAGTATGAGCAGCTTGCTCAGGCAATACATGTTTTGTGCTTTTCATGTGTAGCTCTAAGTCACTGTGGTTTTATTGAATTAAAAGAAATCTAAGCCTTAAGCAAATTGTTTCATTCTTATGAATTCCATGTAGGTAGGTCTGTGCATTTTTTGGATGTGATGGCATGCAAGCAGCTTTTTGCTGTTAAAGACTGAGATGTGTTTAGTGACGGCAGAGCCATATGTGTCAGAGTATGCCTGAACACCTTTGCAAGACTTAAGTTCTTTCCCACTTAAGCTTTGCAGGTGGTAGCAATAACCCAGTAATAGTGCAGCTTCTGTAAGAGTTGGTTCACAATGGCTTCTCAGATGGTTGTTCCTAAAATAAATTCAAAATTTCAGAGATGTAAAGTAAATCAAATTACCTAAAGCTGCAAAAAAAATATATCTCTGTGTAGTAGGAGATTACAAATTCCACACATGCTGTAGTTTTTCACTGGTTTTGGGGTTCATGAGTGCAATACTGGGAAAAAGAGTGTTAGCAGAATTTCATCAGTGACAGTCAAACCTTTTTTAGTGAAGAATGGTGGAAGCACTTGGGTTAAACATGTAATTAGATCTAATTAGTGAGCAATTTTTTTAACCTCTAGACAGGATTATTTAAATTATGCTTACAGTCATGTGCAGATAATATGTACCTCTTGGTAGGCTTAAGGTTATTGTTTAGGACAGAGGAATTAGATCATGCATTGAATGGATGTGTGCTGTTAAATTCAGATTACTTTAAGAGACATCATCTTTTATTCCTCATCTTATTTTCTGTCCTCATTCCTCCTGTGCAAATTCAATAATTCCTATGTCTGTGTCACTCGTAAGGCAATAGGCTGTCACCCACATCTGTCTCTCTGCCTGAGCTTACACGTGAAGTCATTCCATTTTGATATTTTATTAGCAATAAATCACCTGTGAACTGCCATGGTTGCCCATTAAACTGTGGATTTGAATTCTGAAATGGTTTCTATTTCCATGTGATCCAGTATTAATTAAAAATTATTCTTCCCCTCAACTGCAACAGTACTTACATGTTAAAGTAGTAACTATCTGTTCAAAGATAAATAAAACACTCAGCTGTCAGTCAGAGGTAATGCCGGTGTGTGAGAGGAGAATTTGACAAATGGAAAAAATCTGTTTTTTCTCCCTAGGGAGACGTCTGTGGAGTGCAATAATCCTCTGCTGTGCCTGAAACCCATTTTGAATTTGCTGTACTATGGTTCTTAAATGTAGCTGTAGATCTTGTAAGAGACTGCAAAAGTCAAAGTAAAAAGCCAGAGCCCAGTACCCACGTGCAGTGGTTTGGTGGCCATTTTACTGCACTGTGGTGCTCTTTACTATTCTTGCATGCTGTACAGCTGAGAGCAGAACACACTTGAGTTTCAGGGTTTAACTTGAGGGTTTAACTTGAGTTTGTGATTTAGCTTTGGTCTTCTGTAGGGTGTGATTTTATAGTGCAAGTGCAATACAGCTCATATGTTCGTAACAATTTTCTGGTAAGACTTCTGACTTGGATTGCTGTTTGTGTTGGGGGTGGTTAAATCCAAGTGTGGCAGGTCATGTAGATCAGATTGCAGGACTGTTCTCACTCCATCTTTAGATACATTTTTGGTGGCTAAGTTGGTTTTAATAAAGTAAAAGGTCTTCCTCGCTTGTGACATATAAAACAAATAATCACTCTTGAGTTACTTGTTTTCATTTTTAAATTACAACAAGTCAGGAAAATACTTCCAGGAAGTAAATCAGTAATAATTCCTACTTTGTCTGTGAGAGCTTTTAGTTGCTGTGTGTCTAAGAGCTTTTGAAATTAGAAATGTGGGTTATTTCTATTACAGAAATTATAGAGTGAATTTTAAAATGTAGAGTCCTTCATATGTACTTTTGCTTTGGCATTCTTTATAAGAATTTACTCTGCAAAATCTGAGCTAATTTTTAGCTTGAATGGAGAAGTTTTATGTAGAGATCGCTTACAGTTTTTGCACACTTATAGTGGCAGACAAAGATTACTGCTTTTATTCAGTCTGTAAGACGATGGATTACCTCTAGTGAGAATTAGGACTGAGGACAGACGGGTCAGGCAAAGGAAATGCTAGACACAGTCTGGGACAGAGGTTGGCCGGGGACACTGGAAGGAAGCATCTTCTGTGATGTCTTGAATCTCAGCAAGTTACACCCTCTGCAATTCCTTCAGCTACTGCAGGCAGAGCAATTAAATATGGCTTTGGGGTTGTACTTGCTTGTAATAACTACTGTCTCATGTTTTCTTTAGATGTGTTTTCATGCAGAAAAGAAGTCTAAGCTGTTCAACGGTTTGTAATTTGCAAGCTAAAGTGCTCCTTTCATTTTAGGTTTTGTTTCCATAAATAAAATCCTCTAGTTCTCTAGAAATGTTTTTAAGAGATAGGATACATTCAGTGCATTCAAGTTATACATACATTAGTCATTTTCTTCTGATAAGGCAGAGGGGTGAAATCTTGGGAAGATACTACTGAGCATTAGGTATAGGGCTTGTACTGTATTTTCACTACCATTTCATGACTTGAGCAACAGAAAATTAGAAAAACAAAGTATGTTATTTCTTTTAAATGCTTGAGGAGAAGTCAGCCCTTTAGGAGAGGGCATGGTGAGTTTCTTTTTAATCTACAACCTTTTTTTTTGCACCAGTAGTGATATGAGTTTGGTTTAAGTCTGGTTGCTGGTTTTTTCCATGTCTCTGCATCTTTCTGAAACCTTTGTCTTACGTCTGCTTGTGACTGTGACCTGATGATCCCAGAATCATCAGCCAGTGCTATGGAAAGCCAGTGTTGTGCTATTGAATACCATATTTTGCCAAGATGTTTGTGGGTTTCGTTCTTGACATTTTGTATGAAAAGAGGCCCCAGTCAGTGTGCCTCCAGGGCTGTGGGAATCCTTGGCTCTGCTCTTCCAATTTATCATCCTGCCCATCAGTCTCAGCTCCCTTCTCAGCATGAGAAAACTCTTACGTCTGTGCTCAAGCACATGCATGAGGTTTTTTGCCAGGTTTTGACTTCAGCTATCTGGTTTTGTGGGGCCTTGATAAAGGGCTTCTTGAATTAGAAGATGGAAAGGATGCACATAATTCTCCAGAAGAGCCAAGGGAAGGGCTTTATTTTCTCAGTTGTTTTATTCTGGTTAATTGTTTATTGGTGTATGCTGAAAAGTGCCTTTTTCCCAATGTACTCCTCCATCAGTATGTCAATTTGTGTTGCTGTTGTGTTTCCAGGATTCTTCATGGTGACAGTGGACTGGTTGGTTGGTGATTCACACTGCTAAATTGTCAAGGCATCAGACTCTCAAGTGTCTCCTGTGAGGAAGCTGTGCAATTCTTGAACTTTTATCTGTGAAGCCAAATGTGTCAAGCCAAAGCATTTAATGAGTAGCCTGTTTGATGCCAGGTTTAGTTAAGTATTGTAGTGCCTTCCCTAAGGGCTGTATTTTGTAGAGGTATAGGAAGGCCTCATTCTTTCCCCATTTTCCTTTGTTCTGTCAGTTTAAACAATTGTTGACCTTTTCAGTAGGTATAAGCACTGCAAAAGCAGTGTTATGGTATGAGGAGACAACATAAAGTATTTTGAAGCTGAGGGAGAGCAAGATTTGGTGATGAGGACAAGAACAATAGGCCATGTTCCCCGTTTGTTGTTTCCAACATACTTGTTACAGTATTTTTTTGTAATCCCCAAATAAATTACTTAATTTATATTGAAAACTGCGCTACTAAATTACTGTGTAAAGTACCTAATTATGTTCCTAACATTTGGTTAGTAAAGGTTCATATTGGCATATTTTTACCTGAAACATCAACTTTATTTCTGAAGCACTGTCAAGAACAGCAAAAAACCAGTTATTGCAAAGCCCCTAATTGAGAGTCATGTTGAATATCTGCTGTCTTCTGTTTTAGAGTTGAAAAAAAAATAATTTAGGTTGTCACTTCTACCTTTACATTTTTATCCTCCCTTACCAAAGAACATAGGCTAACTTTATTAGTTACTCAGCTCTGCAGAGTGTGTCAAACTATGCAGAGGAGCGTTTGAGGTGAGATCCGAATGCGTTGGTCTGCATTGCCTTCAGCGGTCATTTCACTGACTTGGAGAGTTTGGCTGTATCCAATGACTCACCAGCCCTACATTCTAGGATTTAGCCAGGTTAATTGCCACGTCTTTCTGAAGCCTCAGAGGGAGGGACCAGCCAAGCCTTTCATTGTGGTTTCTCAGTCCAGCAAAAAATTAGCTGTCTCATTAGTAAACGTTTTAAATTCTTCATAGGAAGTGAGTTGTAGAAATCTAATGTAGCTTTGACTGGTGTTTTTGCTCTCTTGTACATATGCATGTATGCATACACCTACAGATATGCATTCCAACTACCCTTACTAGGTTATCTGCAGAAGTAGGTTGCTGATATTGGTCTTTCCAGTACATGAACGTTGTGTTGTAAACAAGAAAATAGATTTCCCTATTAATAGTGTCAAATACCATTGTGCCGGGCTGACGTTGACAGAGGCCAAACAACCACAAAGTGGATGCATGCTTTCTCTGAAGGAAGCAAGGCTGCCTGGCATAGTCATGCTTTATGCCCTTTAAACAAGATTCTGAGCATATCCTGGTTAGAAATCCATAACTCCTGCAGTAATACTTGTCTTCAGAAACTGGGTTGGGAGTGGGTGGATGGCTGTGGTCTGATGCTGAGACTATGCTCTCAACAGATTTGTGGTATGCTGGATTTTGAAACTTTTCAGCCAATGGTGAAAGCTCTGTGAATTATTTCAGAAAGGTAAACAAGCAGGTCTACTGAATTAGCTATAGAACTGAATAGTATACAAATAGTGATTGCCTTATTGTTGATTTTGGGTGGGTAACTAAATTCCTAGCTCTGCCTGAGATGTTTATAGGTATCACTGAGCTCTAGACTTTCACATGGATGACCAGTCTGCAGGTGTGAAGTTTGATCTAATTCAGAAACCTAAAACGTGTCTTAAATCTGAAGCTGTTCACCCATCTCCCTCTAAGGTGGGCAAGTAGAATATTTTAGAGAAGCTATTTTCTGAAAGTCTTTATGGTGAAAATAGGCAAGAATTGCAGGGTCAGATTAGGTGTTATTCATTTTTAATGAGTCAGATGTACCCTATCTTTGGGTTCTGAGAGTTGGTTGTTTAGTCAAGGAAAGTCGATAGGGGTTTTGGCTTAGCTGATTGCTTTCTAAAATGATCGACAGTGGAACAGGGAGTGTTCCTCACAACCAGTAGCATCAATTAAATTGCTGGGTTTTGCATTGAACTGAGCTGACTGACAGCTCTCTGTGCTTCCATTACCAGTGTGTGGGTACAAGGCACTGCCCACGTGTATTCAGCGCTGCCTGCTGCCTCTGTGGTGGAGTGGGGTAGAATATTATGTACCTGCTCTGATCTACATCTACAGATGTCTCAATAACTTCTACTAGCTTCTTGTAATATGATTTAGCTGTTAGGAGATGATGCTAATATGGGACACAAGTTAGTGACATAACAGCCTTGTTGCTCTATTTTTTTCTACCTCAAGTGATTTATATTGTTGATTTATTTGACTTCCTTTTGTGGCAGTGTTTCTTAGTACTGAGATTTTGGCCACCTGTATAGATAAATGTATTTTTGAGAACTGAGTTTTCATCTGATTGCAATTGTGATCAAAATTGCATATAATTACCAGTTTTTGAGAAGCAAAATTTAAGAAGCATTCATAATAGCCATTGCTTGCAGTGCTCTGTTTATAGATAGATTGTGAATTCTTTGGGCTCAGTTTGATGTCTTTCAAAGTCCTGAATACAGATTTCCATCAAAGGCGTATTCTTGGTTTTACGCATTTATATTTTCAGATAAATCTTGCATTTAATGTCATTTATGTTTAGATACAGGATGGAAGAAAATTAAGAAAAGCAAAGTTAAACTGTCAAAATTGAGAGAAGATTCAGTGCTTTAAGAATTTTCAGGACTATGTCTGTATATGATATTTCAAAATAAGGGAAACTTTGCCATACATGATTGCTTGGCGTTTGAGCTTTGGGTTACCAAACCAAAACTGATCTCCCAGTTCTGATATGTGAATAGTGTCCAAGTCCAATACTCTATAATTAGCATCTTCTAGTAGTCCACATGTGAATGGTATGATGGTTTAATATCTAATTTCCCCACCTAAAGATAGTTGCTATTACATGGGATTTCTGATTAAATTATATTGCGAATGTCATAAAATTGTAAATGACACGTAACAAAGTAAAGCAGTTGCAATACACAGTTCAGTCACAGTACCAATGTGATGCCCATTACCAGTCTTGACAGTATTCTCTCTGGGCACCCCCAGTTTTTGGGAAGGAATATGTGGCTTGAATCACAATATATCTCAAAGATTTTTGCTCTCTGAAGAAAACTAATTTGAATGTTTTCCCTCATCTTAGAAAAAGCAGCTGAAGTCCTCCTGCAAAATTAGTAATACAACAAGCTGACGCAGGATAGTCCTCTTGGGATTTTTATTTACTTCTCCTCTTAACCCAGCCTTACTTAGGTGCCACCCGGCTCTCAGTGCTGTTGGCCTAATACTCTTGGGTGGTGTATGCTGTCACGGGTGACTAATGCTTGTCTTGTGTGTTTGTGGATTTAAGAGACAGCCTTCTCATATCCAGGCCTGGCTTATTGGGAGAAATTTGCCTTGGGTCCATACTTTCATCTCTGGAAGTGGCCTGTAGTGTTGGTAGGTGAGAAAAGAAAAAGAGAACAAAAAAAAAAAAACCCCAACAAGAGCAATATAGGTAGAAGGGAGTGCTAGATTTCTCTTTCATGTCCTGTCAAACTCACAGCAATTTTCAAGCATAGAAGTTTGTATCATTCATGTGTTGGATAGTTCTGGATAGACTCTACTTCTCTGAATTCATCTAAGAGCTTTCCAGTTTTCATACAGAGGTGAAGAAATCCTTTTCTGAAATAAGGCTGAGAGCTCCAGGATGGGAGCTGCCAAGCAGTGGGTAGGATAGCAAGTGTCTGCTCAGTCTGTAATAGCTATTTTTCTGACTCATCTAGCATAACAGTTGATTGTGTAGGCACCCCATGCATGGCCTTTATTCCCCCCCCCAACATGTAACTTGGATGTGAATCAGTATCTATTGCCATGGGATTATCTTAGCTTGATCTGAGAGGAGTTGTACCTCTTGTAATGTAATACCATTGTTTAGAAATAACTGCAGGCTGAGGCAGTCCAAGCATTGGGCTCCAGGAATTTATTTAGCAAAACTAGTGTGTTGTGTCAAAATATTCACCTGCTCTGAGGAGGAGGCAGCAGCCACAGGGAGTATGGGACTAGTTTTGGTAGGCAGAGTGACACAAGTCAGTTCCAGACTCTTTTTTTTGTCCAAGTGAATACTGCTAAGAGCATAATCAGTGTTAGCTGGTATGTTTGGAATACTAGATACGGTGCAAAGTGTTGTATGTTTTCACTGCTGGCCCTTTGTGCCAGAAAGATCAGAATTCAGATATCTGGAAGGTGATTCACTTCCCCTCAGGTAAAAAAAATCCCAGGCTTTATCTTGGTGAACTCCTTACACATGCTTTGAAGAAATAATTAGGGAGTTCTGCATTGAAACTCGCTTTAATGATTAAAGCAGTTGTTCTATTAAAATCAAGGCCTTCACCAATTGCAGGTGTGTAGGAGGTGCGGCTATTAATATAACCCTCCTCCCATTACTGTATTTACTTCATGAAATAATGAACTGCCAGCATCTGGGGAGGGCATTGCTTTCTGGAGAATGCACAGATTGTATTTATTTATTTTTATTTTTAACCTTACCCCCCTCCGTTTATCAGTTTTCAAGTGCTGCAGTGCTGTGTCCTGGAGGCACTTGTTATGTCCAGTGCTTTTACTGCTTCTCAGAGCTTTGAGGTAGCAAGAAGAATGGAAAAGGCACTTCTTCTGATTTTATTGTTGATACAGAAATTGTGAGAGTAGGGTCACCATTGTAAAAACTTCCAGTGGGCTGATGAAAAAAAAACAACCCAGAAGCAGGATGGACTTGAAAGAGGAGTGGTACTCTACATGAGAAAGCTGATCTTCCTGCCTTCATTACTGCACTGTTACTGTGTTGTCCTGTGTCTTAACAAGCTTTGTTCCTGGGAAGGAAGCCTCTCTGGTATTTTTTAACCATTTTCTTTCAAATACCTGCATTTATTGGTTTATTAGAGGCCTGGTTCAAGGAACTCTATGAAGGAATTTCATTAATGATGTCTTGCAAATGTACTGTGAACGGTGGCTAAGGCAGTTCTCCCCTAAACATTAATGAAGGATTGAGCTAAATTGCTGCAGTACCTTTACAGTCATGTTTTTGCAGAATTTCAGCTACACCATTTTTCCTATAACAAAATCATCTCTATGGCAGTTCTATTTTTCAGGAGGATCAGGACATCCAATGTCTCCAATTTGAGAACCCTGTTTTATAGCATTTACACAGTCCATTGAAAGTAGTGGCTTGTGTAAGGAAAAAACTTTGTTAGCTTTGGAAGAATTCTGTCTTTATTCCACTTGTTTTCTCAGTTCACCTGACCCCTATCTCTGCCTGATGCTTTTTATCACCCCCTTCTTTTTCTAAGAGGTTTTCCTGCTGGCAAGGTATGCAATCTTGGAGTTGACATTTTACCTTAAGATGAATGCTAATTGGATATGAAGTGATCTGTAGCAATACACCACCTCCATTATCGCAGCCTATTCCAGTTAAGAGTACAGCACCTAAGAGAGCTCTCAACAGTGAGAAAAGCTCCTGCTAATACCTGGTTCTTAAAGAATTACATCTAATTCCTCCTCTTTAGTTGCTGGAAGAAATCTTGTTACTGAAGGACAACATTTTTTGTGTGTCAGCCTGTGTGTGTGATTTAATTTTCTTAACTTGTATTTCTGCCTGTCAATTACTAGGAATTTTTTACTCTTTTTTCTTTTCTTTCACTGGCTGTGCAATGTCTTGCACATTTTTAAATGGCTCCTTTTGACAGGACAGAGAAGTCCATTGTCTCGGTGCTCAGTTTGCAGTTCTCTTGACAAGTGTGAAATGCACGGAAAGTACTTCAATAGCATTACTCATCTGAGCCACTTCTGTAGAAATTCCTGTTTAGTGACCTCAGGTATACATGCTGTTCTGAAATAAGTGCAGTGAGGTGAATTTCTAATGCAGTGTGTGATTGTACATTCATTAGTGGCAGTGACAACTGTTTCTCAAGAAACATCTTCCTGTGCATCTCAGTTTAGCTGTTAGATGATGTGATTTATGGTGCAGACTTCGGTGAGTCCGTCTTCTCATTTTTTCCAGGTTTATCACGTCCTTAAGTGCCATCTACGTGTCTGCCAAGTCCATCTACATGTGTTTTAAATATTTCCAGTGACAGTGACTCTACCACTTCCCTGGGCAGCCTCTTCCAATGCTTCCAGTGAAGGAAGTTTTCCTACTACCCTATTTAAACCTCTCCTGATGTAACCTGAGGCCATTTCCTCTTGCCTTGCTGCTTGTTACTCGGTAGAGACCAGCCCCACCTGGCTGTGGCCTCCTTTCACGTGGCTTCAAAGAGCAGAAAGGTCTTTCCTTCCCCCTCCTTCTCCAGGATAACTCTTCACAAGCTGCATGCCAAATTTGTTCTTTGAGAATTTTTCTTCATCTATTTGTTTTCTCTCTCCCACTAAGCAGGCTAATAAGGAACAAATACTTTTATTGAAGTAGATATACTTTTTACTGTGAGCCAATACTATTCTGTGATTAAAAACCCCCATTTTTAAAAAAATTTAAGTGCCTTGAGAGCTTCTGAAAGGCTCTTTAGGAAAAAGCAGAGCTTGTGGTTCAGCAATATTCATATTTCATGTAAACATTAAAACCCCATGTTGATTGTATTTACCTTGCAGATTCTTATGTTACTGTTTTGTGCCTCCATGTTGAGGCTGTAAGATCAGGGAAGGGATTTTAATGTGGCAAGAGCCTGGCTCTGGCTTTATTGTTCCTAATAAACAGCACCTTTGGCTTAAAGGTTTCATAAACATGGCAGCTGGTGCCGCTCTAGGCAAGTCTGCAAGATAAACGTGGTTGTCAGTGCTACACTTCCTGGTGATTTGTGCCGTGGTTGAATTTACAGACCTCCAGCTTATTAGTCACTTCTTTAAAAAAATCCTTATGTTTTAGGAACAAAGGGCACAGTGTCCCTGTGGAAAGCAGGAAGCCTGATGAGGATTTGTTGAGAACCTGTGTCTGCATTGCATCTGCTCTGTCTTCTTGTCCCCTTATATTTCTCTGTTCTTCTCTGCTGGTAATGATTTATAAGTTTTCCACCTACAGATTTTGTTAGCTCATAATCTAGCTGTCTGTTGCTTTTCAGAGAGCAGAGACAGCTGCTGGCTGCATGCTGACATGTTTCCTCTCTGGCAAAAGTGCAAGGGCAGCTCTTCCTCTGTGCTGCTCAAGTTCAGTAATTTGCATTTAGTGGAACTTCTTGGCTTGGTGCTAAAAGGGATGGAAAACCGTCTTTTACCCCAAGCCTGGAAATGTAACTGTGAGAAAATCAAAACACCTAATAACATTGCTGGATAAAAAAAGACCCAGTAAAGCCTTTTAATGTCCTGGATATTCTTTGGGGGAAAGAACCCTTGATATGTGGCTTGGGATGTTTCCTTCATAACAACTCTGCCCATCTTGCTTCTATTTTATTTGCCTTTGTGATGAGTGCCCCTGTCTTACATGACACCTTAGCAAGGGAAATAATTCCTGCCAAGCATCTGTTCCTGTGAAAGCCGGTGGTGCTGTGTTGGTGGTGTTCTGGCAGCTCTCTCCATCTCCCTGTCAGTCAGGCACCATCAGTGCCAGTCCCCACAGCAGCAGCATCCTTTGGAGCTGTGCTGCTTGACCCCCCCCCTGAATCTAGTGGGCTGCCCAGAGGGTCAGTGCCTGCCCCGGGGAGCTGTGTTTTGTGCCCTGCACACATACAGCCATAAAGTCTTGGTAGTTTTTAATAAGACGTAGTAGTTCTTTTTCTTATGTTGTATGGCATTGATTCCCTTCTCTCTGTAACTAGGGCAGTGAAGTGTTGCTGCTGTGTAGCAACTGTTCCCAGATTCATCTGGGCATGTTAATGTTTGAAAAATCTCAGATGATTCTGATATTTTGGTCAAAAGAAGTGTAAAATGATTCTTAGAAAAATAGTGTTGCTTTGAATAAAGGTTTTCAGTATTTTAATTTTTTTTTCAGTGTGAGCAAAATGTTTCCAAGAACAAATGGTAGAAATTTCAGCCTTACCAAGGCTTTAAATAATTCAGGAGTTAATCATCATAAGAATTTCCCTGTGATGTGGATAAAAGATTGCATTTTTTTATCTTATTGAGTTCATACTTACTGAAATGGTGAAGAAACTTTTACTTCATCTGTTACAGGTTTTATAAATTATTTTATTAATTAATGCTGGATTTAATAATTACAACTGTTACAATTGTATTAATTGTGTCAGGATTGGTTGATTAGAGTAACTGCTGTATAATACATGTCTGGATATCTACAATTGTAGATGTCCCTCAGTTTTATTTTAACTGTTTAGGGTCTTTAGCATGAAAATGAGGAACAACTGTAGAGTAAGCTTAGCTCCTGGACTTCAGGCAGTTTCAGGAGAATATGCCAACGCCCCAGTTTATGAATTCTTAAAGTATGAGTCTGCTTTTTAAAGCCTGTTAACAAGAGTGGAGTGGGATTTGGTAAACTTTTAAAGTCATGCTTTTTAAAGTTTTTCTGATTAGTTTTGTAGCTGCAAGTTAGTAATTAGCAGGCTTAGACATTTTGTGGTTTGTATGGAAAATGAACCCCTTGTGGGGCATAGTGCCAGGTTCTGTGCTGTTCTGACACAGTACTTGAGTACCGAGCAGTAAATTGAGAGTGAAGCTTCTGTTGCTGAACCTCTCCCATCTTCTGGTGAAGAGTGGAGTGTCTGAAAGGAGTGAGCTGTCATTTCCATAGCTCTTGCTTGCTTTTCTGCTGACAAATTCATATGAATCCTGGAGGATATTGGGCTGCAAGACACAAGGTTGACTGGTGGTTTGGGTTTTTTTGGAGGCTATTCCCTTCCTACCCATATCTCTCCTTAAGATCCTTGCTTCACTGAAACCATTATGACTTCTCTAGCTGCCATTTCAAAATTGGCCATTACCTTTGAGCTGCCCAGGTTCTGTACCATTCAAAATGGAGAATATATGGGATAGTTCAAGGTGTTATGTGATTTCAAGCTTTTACAGCTATCTGACACCTGGGAGGCAGGCTCTGATGCAATCAAATGTACTGTGCAAGTTTATATGCTGCCACTCTGAATTTACAACCTTCAGTCACCACTTTTGTGCTGTTGTTGGTTTCTTCTTGATAAAAAAACCAAACCCAAAAACAACAACAACAAACCCCAAACAAACAACAAAAAAATTGCATTTGTAAAAGCTTTTGTAAGTTTCAAACTATTGTCCAGGCATCTCTTGTGGTAGTAACAGAACTTCAAAATCTCATTTTCGGGAGCTGATGCCATTCTGGATTGTTGCATAGATCACTAGGTTGGTTTTGCTCAGTCTCAAGATGCTGCTTCTTAATGAACAATCCTGGGCCAGTGCTTGAGGCAGTGCCTTATAAAGCCAGACTCTCACTTGAGCAGATTAAAGCACAGTACATTTAGAGCTAAATATAGAAGAAGGCATATCCTGTGTTCCTATTAATTAACCATTCAAGAGTCTCTTCTGTTGCACTGAACCTCTAGTCATTAAATCTGCCCCAAGTTGTGAGCCCTGCTTTAAGTGTTTTTTAAAAAAAATCTTTTCCCCAGCTGTTGTAAAGGACATATTTTATATTCACAGGCAACAGTTAAAATCCCTAGTCAAGCTTCAGATGCACGCAAGTTTTTTTGCAGCTTAAAAATACACTGCATCCCAGGAAAGAAGTCGGGTGTTAGAAATTCAGTGTATGCATTTCTGTCTTTTCTGGAAACTGGGAAACTGTACCAGTATGCTGGGTTGAAGGCTTTTGTGTGTTATTTAATGAAGTGGGCATTGTTGACCCCAGGCTGACAGCATATTTGTGCTCTGGAAGAGCTATGAAAAGTGGATTCTTGCAGTTCTTACCTGCTGTGTGGCTCACCTGACACTGTCTTTGCAAACCTCTTTGGGCTTCTCTTGACATCTGTTGCAATGAACATTTTTAGAAGAAGGTGTCAAGTGTCCAGGCAAAACATAAAAACAAGTCCATAACACGCAGGTGAATGTTGTAGATCATTCTCCTTACAGATAGCTGAAGGTCAGAAAGACAAAGCAGATAAGTATGTCAAATCTAGCCAGTCAGGGGCTGGAGGCTGGGCTGTTGCTTATCTCTGTAGACTGCTAGATTATCTGCCTAATTAATTTGTAAAGCACCTCCTGTTCCTCTAACACTGAGCTGTCTCATCAGAGGAAGGAGCATTTTGAGCTCTGCTGTGAAGGCACTCTTGGATCCTACAGCACTTTGAAAGATCCCGTGATATCCTGGTTTGCCGTGTTTGCCTCCCTTTGCAGATGAGCAGAACGTTTTTCCACAAGGCTGTGAAGTGTTGCATTTGTCTCAAAGTGCTCCTTGGTCTGTTACAACTGCAGCTAGCTTTAAATCTCTGTGATGAGTGAGAATCTCAGATGAACTGCTTGTTGTGTATTTGTGTTTTTATTACTTACAGGAAGCAAACTCAGTATTGCCTCTGAACTTTACTGGCTATTTCCAGTTCCTGTACCTGCATGCAGAGTTTTTGACTGGATAAGTGGTAAACCTAGACTATAAGGAAGTGATTTGCCAAGCAAAACATCTGAAATGCTGCAAAAGTGGCCAGCTAGGGATCTTGCCACTAGAAGTCTGATGAATGGGAGGTGTATGTTGTATAGGTGGAACATTGTTAAGAGAGCTGAATGAACTTTCAGGGGTAGAGAAAACACTACTTGGATAGTAATGTGTAATTGATGGCTTTTTTCTCAGCCATGGAGCTTGAGTTTGTTTTCATTTGGGGTAGGAAGCATGTTGGCATATCTGTGTTCTTCTAAACTAGACCTGCAGAGTCCACAACAAAGAAGTAAAAATAATACAGATTTCTGTAAAGCTGAAGTTCTTAGAAGAACACGCTCAAAGTCTTAGATGAGAAGGCTCAACTTTGAACAAGCAATTCATATGTAACAGTGACCTAGTGGCCCACAGGGTGTGAAGTAGGTGGCCTCTAACTCTCAGGGCAGGACAGGGTGATGACCTGTGGTGATTCCTACCTTCCACAGAGCTTCCTTTTAATTGCTGCTGTTTGCATTCAGCTCTCAGTTTAGCTGTTCTTTGCATAAGCTGTGTTTTGTGTGATGAAACTAATTATATCCAAAGCTTAAAAATAGTTCTGTTTTCATTGGATACAATGGTATCACTATATTATCACTTCCCAATTTTTTGGCATTGTGTGTTGAGATATGCTGTAAAGGTCTGAAGTAATAAAAGCCCAGTATTTTTACTGTTGTGTGATGTGCCGTGTAGGTCCTTAACTCTGTATTTATGCTCAAAGTTGATGGGGCGAGGGATTTGTTTATCTTCTGTTATTTTTTTCAACACCTACATGCTTTTCAGAACTAAAAGTTGCTAAGATACAGTGATGCTCATAAGAAATGTTTGATTAGAATTTGATGGTTAAAGCACCATGTTTATGGTTAGATCACAAAGTCTTGTCTTGAGCTGGACAGTGCGTAACCCTGGGCATCCGTCTGCGTGGTGACCGTGCCGGAGGGTGACACCTGTGCCATGCTGAGCCTCACCAGGATGGTTCCCAGCCCTCTGCTGAGTGGCTGCTGTGCCCCCAGCATCCCCATGAGCTGCATGGGCACTGGTGCTGTACCCCTGCCCCAGGTATTTCAGCCGTGTTACTGAACCTTCCTGTTCAGTTTTGAATCCTCACTGGTTTTTACAGAGATGCCAACAGCCAGGTTACGCATCTCATTGAAGTTATCCTTGGATTGCAGTGCTCTTCCTCTTAAAGATAATCTGAATTACTCTTGGAATATGTGTTAAGGACTTTTCTTTACCTTTCATATATTGGAATCTTGCTACATTGAGTCTTTATTTTGCCTTTAGATTAAGCTGTTGCTGTAAATGCTAGAGGATAAATATGTTTCCCTTTCTTTCTCTCTCCAGAAATTTTATGAATAAGAATCAGAAGCCGGTGCTAACGGGCCAACGGTTCAAAACTAGGAAGAGGGGTAAGCTGCATTACAGCTTTGCTTTCTTTTCTTCTTTGTTAAAATTACTTGAAACAGAGCAATTGGAATAGCTTAAAGTTTAGCTAAAGGATCTTTCTCCATTTCAGCCGTGTTAAGATTGAAGATGTTACTTTTAACTAAGCTCTGTGAACTCTATTATTTTTGCTGTATACCCTAGGACTTTACTTAAAATTTGAGTCAATTAGCCATGAAGTCCTATGGAGATGTTAAAGATTACATGCTAAATGGATTTATAGTATATTTACATATTATAAAGAAAACTTGTTAGATGTTTGGTTTGGATGTTTCTTAAAATATCCTTTTCAACTGAGAAATCAAAATATGAGCTTTTATTTAAAGGTTGTACCTGGGCTTTTTTGGTTTGATTTTCATTTTTACTTCTTTGATTCAAATCAATGCCATGTCTCTTAAGTGAACCTGTCATATCTAAAAAGCAGTTTTCTCACCTTCCTTATCCATGAGGTGGTCAGATCATCTCACTGGCCCTGCTTTCAGGTCACAAGGAGGTCAGAAACTTCATTTTTCACGAATATTTATTTCTCCTGTAGTCTTTTTTTTTCTAATAGTTAAAATAAAACAATTGTGTGAGTCTCAATTTACTCATTGTGATACTGATTTTCTGTAAAGATGACCAACATTTTGTTTCATTAAGTACAGCAGAGCATCAGTTTTTAAAAAAAGCTGAGTGGTGCTGATTGTGCTGACCATCCAGGTATTCTGGCACTGTAGGTATTATCTAACCATGCTCACTCATATTGTACCCAGAATTCATTTATTGCAGTTTAGGTGGCTGGGATGAACACCTAAAAGTTTGAGGCAGAGAGACAAAATATATGTAATTAAGTATTTTATTCCCTTCCTGCTCTCCTACTGAAAAAACAAAACCAAAAGTCTGGTTTGGGAAGAGATGGATCACATTTCTGGTGGTCTAATAATAGATTAATTATTACAGCAGACACGGGTGGGATTCTGTCTGTCATGAAACAGGCTTTTTCCATCTTGATTTCCCTGTTACTGATCAAAAGCTAACACCTTATCTAAATGTCTTGTGACAGAAGATGTAGATATGAGGATTTTTGTAGTGTGGATGAGAGAAACAAAGAGTTGGTAACCTTTCTCAGAAAATCTAAAATTCTATCATAATCTAAAGAGCTGAATGAGTGTCTAGATATCTAGGATGATCACGAAGCTTAGGCAGGAATTGCAAAATAGTTTGGTTTCAGTCATGTTAAAAAGCAGTGCCAGCTTTCTCTCGTCTTTCCTCCCTTACACCCAGCACTTCTTCAATTTGTTTCACTGGTACAGTCTCTTAAATGCAAAATGTCTTCCCTATGACGCACGTACAGTGTTTGTAAGGATAACTAGTTAAAAAGAAACCAGTATTGTTTGTAATTAAATATCATGGTGCTCCCAGTAATTAGTGGGATTAACTTTCTATCAGCACGATCGAGAGCATTATGCAGTAGGAACTATGCACTGCATTAACTCTCAACCCTGTAGATATGGCCAGAGCAGTGGAATTAAAAAATCCCTAAAGAAATCCATGTCAAATCAGCCAGTAAAAGCACTCAGATATGCACACTGCTGGTTTGATCCCATGTATTTTTCAGTCTAGGTCAGTCAGTTGTGTTAAATGTTATCTGATAATCTTGTCTTAGAAAACAATTTCTCTCTCTCTCTCTCATAAAGACTTTCACCTTGTGTTTTCCTTTGAGTTGGCATAATCTGTTCTAATACAGATTTGGTCTTTGACTCCTATTTAATGAAAGCAATAATTTGAATAAATAAAGATATTTGATTTGCAATTCTGTGCCTATCCCTTGGGTTTCTGCTTACAGTGATTGGAAGTAGCCCTAGGTAACTCGCTGATTACAAGGAAGAAAGAAGAGACTTGGAGGGTGGTCTGAAAGACTAGCTGGGGTTTTTCTTTTTGAGAGAGGTTACTGAAATGGGGTTGTGGATGCTAAATGGCTTTAATATGAGCTTTTTAACGTGCAAACGCTTTTTGGACTCGAAGTATAAAATATCTTCTTTAACAGTGGGGTCATCTTGGTTGCTTTAATATTTTAATATCCTGCTTAGAAATTTGTAGATACCTGGTTCTTTCTAGAGACAGAATGTTTGAGAAAGAGAAATGGCTTCAAGGTGTATTTATTCCCTTAGGTTTTTTTTCCATATAGTTTTGTATCACAGCAGTGTCATGTTGGGTTGTTGTGTTTTTGACTTCAGACTAAACTGCACTATTAGGGTTTTTTTAATGCTGCGTTTCGGTATATCAGGGAGTCCCAAAATGTCACCCAGGTAGGACAGAGTGCAGTAGCTGTGGTTTGACTGTGATATTTCAGTTTTTGGAAACTGTACTGTGGTGTGTAACAGGCAGGCAGGTAGGGAGTCTGAAGCATGCACATGCTGGGGACAGTGAACTGCATGTTTTTATCTGTTTGTGTCCCATGGTACTCCCTTTTCCCTTCTGCAGATCCCTGAAGCACTGCCATCTCAGCAAGGTGTGACACTGCAGTCAGGCATCTAATAACATTAATTGCATATGTGAATTCTTACCACTGGTCAGCTAGCTGCAACTAATCTTGGGTTGTGAACAACTTCTGAGCTTTCAGAAGGCAAAAAAGAATAATAAAATGTTTTTCAATTTAAAGTTTGAAAGTATGCTTAGCATGTAAAATATCTTTGAGAGAGAACCATGAAGGAAGAGCTTGTAAATCTCATTCTTTCTAATTATATTGATTAACTGAAAGAAAGAAATAAGCCTTGCATGTAGGATATATAGTGGCAGACATTCAAATAACTTTTAAAAGATTTGAAGGAAGAAAAAAGATGCTGTTATTGGAATAACTTCCAAGGGAAGGAGGCATCTCCCAGTTCCTATCAGTCTAGGCAAATAAAATGGTTTTGTTAATTCTTGGTATAATTTCTGTACCTGTTGAATTTTCCTTTTTCACTGACTGTCAGCAGTAGTTGGTGTCCGGCCAGTACTTGTGTTTATGGAGTATATTCATGGAGATAAGAATTTTTTCTAATAAAAAGTCAGTGTTAACACCTTTTTATTACATTATTTGGCCCTTCTTCATGTTATCTTTTTTCTTCCACAGAATTACAGTTGGGGCCCTTCTGTTGAAGTGATAAAATTAATTATGCACAGGGCTATGAATGTACTTTGTGATTTTCTTGGAAGCAAAAGATAGGAAATCAGGGTCTGGAAACATCCTGAGAATGAAAAGCTGTGTGTGTAGCACTGCTGCAGTGGATATTGTGTACATCACATCTGCAAGCTACACCTGCCTCTGCTAGCCCATGATTGGAGCTGTGCTTGTTTAGTAATTGTGCACTTGACAGCTCAACAAACTGTCACCCCTTGTTGGTGATGGCTTCTCACTTACCCTCTTGTACTACATCAGCATATTCCTCTTCAGTACATTAGCTTGGTAGGGAAATGTTTCAATAAAATTATAAATCGTTTTTCATGCAATGAATTCAACTCCCGTTCCTGTGTAAATTTTTAGATTGTGATAGACAAGAAAATAGTAGGGTACTACAGATGAGAGGAGGGCTTCTGGGACAGGGGAAGAATCTATTTAAAATAGCAAAGAAATATTAATCATGCTATTTGTGTTTGTACTGAGCACAGTGTACCCATGGTACCAAGCATATAATACCTCCCAGTTTAGATTGGAACATCTTAAATTTTTGTTCAAAACACATTTGAAAAAGTAAAACAGGAATTTTTTTTTTTTTTAAACTCAAGACAAAAGTCTGTCTTCTTGCCTTTTTTTTTTTAAACTTTTCAAATAATACGTACTTATTTGGCAATCCAAAAGAGAATAATTGTACTCAGATGCTTGTTTATGGGAGAAACTGTGTTTTTTGTGCATAAGTAAATCTGCCTGAAGTACACATACTGAAGTACTTATTTCAGTAAAAGACTGGTTTGTCTGTGGGTTAGTTGGCTGATTTGTTCTTTGTTTTGGGTTGGTTTTTGTACTTCCAAGTCTGAGGAGAGCTGCAGCCGAGTGTTTGGTCACAGGTCTGGTGGCTTGAATGGGATTCCAGTAATAGGCTTCTCTGTAGGGATTTCACTGGAGCAGAGGCACGTACTTCAGTTCCACGCTCAATGTTCTGGTTTGTCCCTGATGGGCACGCCCTGCAGATAGGAGAGGTGGTTTCTCAAAACACAGACTCAGCGTTGTCATCGCAGCCAAAGTCGAGGGAACACGGCTGAGAGCCTGAACCATCTCCAAGGTCTGGTGTGAAGTAAAAGCCTGGGAAGAAGTCATTTGCAGTCCAGAGAAGGGGCATATTGAGTATTGAACCATATACTATTGAATGGTAAGAGCTTGGTAGTGGAGAATCTAGGTTGGCCTGAGGTTTGTGTACATCACTTCAGGATAGGGTGGGTGTCCATGTAACTCTCTGTTTTGGTCTTAGGAGGTCAGATTTGGGGGATGGGGAAGCAATCCATGTGGAAATGGGTAGTAGACTGAATAAATCACAAAAAGCTAGGCATAGCAGGGGATTTCTGGTAAACAAGGGGATGCTACAGTTTTCCAATGCTTAGTGCTTGAGAGACAGCCTTTGAAATGCTGCTGGCTGTGTGCTGCTAGGCTCCTTGGACAAGTGGGCTAGTCCCCTGAGCTTCCCAGCAGCCTGGGACACTGAGTGGAAGGGACTGCTTTATGACTTCCAGGTATAGTTGCTGTGGAAGAAGGGGATGCCTTGGGAGTGGAGGAGAATGTGCAGGTGATGTACTGAAGGTGCTAGAATGAGCACACCCCAGGTACATGCAGCAGAGGAGAGAGAACTTTTCAGTATGAGAAATCGAAAAGGTATCAAAAAGTAGGAATTGCCTGTAAAGTAGTTATTTAGTTGCATGAAAGTGCTGTGGCAGAAGGGAAGAGATTAGGGAAGAGAGGCTGTTAAAAAGCAAGGGTCTGTTGTTGAAGGCCTGGGATGAAAAGCTGCACTGTGAATAGCAGGGAACAGAAGCCTGCAGCCAGAGGATGCATAAAGGCCAGAACAGAATGTCACAAAAGGCCTGCAAGAGTTGCAGCTGGCATGTCCCAGACTGCATGAGCACATGTTTATACAGAAATTTATATCCTCATTTATCTTTGTAAGTAGGAATCTCTGGATTGATCCTCTAGATATAATATTTGAACTTGGATCGGTGTTTGTGTCAGCAGGTGGTAACAGCCCTGGGTTTGAGTGTACAGAACAGCTTGCAGTTTTGTTTCTGAAGTTCAAACTTCTGAACAGTTACAGTAACAGGCATTTTATTTATGCCCTTATATAAAGACGGTGCACGTTTTCTTAAGAAGCTTCATATGGTCAAGGTAAGCTGTTAACTGCATGCCCAAAAAGGCAGCAGGAGGTATGGGTAAATCTACATAAGAGTTTTCTTATGTAGATTTAAAATTGGAGGTGCTGTTGTTTCTGTTGTGACTAATGACCTTGACACAGGGACATTGTCTGGGGGTCAGGCTGTGCCTTAATTGAATTCAAGAAGAGACAGCTGTGAATTCAAGAAGGGACAGAAAATGCAGTGTGAATGCTGTGTTCCTAGTGCTGCTTAGGTCTGTGAATATAAAAGATGAATTCTTGGTTACATTCTGTTGCCTTAAATGTTTATTCAAAACTAGTTTTATTAATAACTCAGTCTCCTTTTTTATGAGGATTTGTCTTTTTGGAAACATTTTATTTACCTGATCATAGTTACTAAAAGAAAAACAGCAAGAGATGAAAAGTTAAATGCTCATAAAATGAGAATATGTACTCATAGCTTGGCATTCCCTTTATTCTGCTCTTAGATTTAGCAATGCACAGTGCTACACACATGGGATAATATCCTCAGCAAGAGAAGAGTATGAAGTTTGAAAACAGTTTCAATAGATGCTTTTTGCCTGTATTTATTTATTGCCATATGTTTGTGTGTGTTTTGGTATTGGGAGATGAGGAGGAGAGGGAAATCCAGGATAAACACTGCAGAATTTCCAGAAATTATACAAGCCAAACAAACTTTTGGTGTGTTGACCAGAATGAGAAGAGTGTATTAGGTGCCATGGTCCTTTCAATTGCTGATACAGGATTTTAACAAGTTTAAAAAACTGACACTCTCTCTCTCTCTTTTTCTTCTTTGGTTCAGATGAAAAGGAGAAATTTGAACCCACAGTCTTCAGGGATACAATTGTCCAAGGCCTCAATGAAGCTGGGAATGACCTGGAGGCTATAGCCAAGTTTCTGGATGCTGCAGGCTCACGACTTGATTATCGCCGCTATGCTGACACACTCTTTGATATTTTGGTAGCTGGCAGCATGTTAGGTAACCTGCACAGTATCTGGCAGAGAATTTTGATGATCAGCCTTGCTTGCTTCTTTCAAGATGCTGTCCTCCTCTACAGTGGAAATGATAACCTGTGTTATAATTTCACTGCTTGCATCTTATAGCACTGTTTGTTGTTTGGTATGCAGTAACACCTCGATACTTTCTGGATATTGCTCTGAGAAGCCTTCAGTCTGAGCTAAACCAGCATGTAATTGCAACAGCAAAGAGAGAATAAGAGAGATGCTGACTAGGGGAAGCAGAAGGATTTATTAGCATAAAAAGGTGTACTCCAGGTTAAGAGCTGCTGCAAATCTTGCTTTGTAGATGTTGCAACAAAAGGTAGCTCAGGGAAGTGAAGGATAATGAGGTATGCTTTGTGGATGTTCATGGGACATTTCTACCCGGTATTAGTGGTGGTTTCTGGCAAAAGCATACTTTTCACTTTACTGTGTTTTGAGTAAGTTATCTCCTTTTACTGGTCATGTTGCTTTGACTCCTGCTTCCTGCTCTTTGGTATGTAAGAAGAAAAGATGTTTTTGTAAAACTTGAGGTAATGTAGAAAACAATAACTAGTGCAAATACCTAAGAAAAGAACTCTCAACAAAATAAGCCAGCGTTTTGAATGTTTACATGAGCCTGGTAAGCATTTTAGGGGTTAGCAGGATGTTCCAAGTACTCAGATTACTAACACTGTGCTAATACTTTTCTAACTTTGGGAAGAATTTACATTATTATGGTGTTTAAAGCAAGAGTTAAAATAATGTATAAGGATTGTGTGCCAATCCATACTTATTTGATCACTCTCAGTGCTCTCAAGACCACCTGAGGGTGAGCTGAATCACTCAGTCTTGTGAGGACTCTGTGATCTACGGTGCAGCATATCAGCCAGGTGTCCCTTCTGTCAGGTGCCACCACATCTTAGCAGTTTGATCTGTCGCTGTTTTCTCCCTCTCCCCTGCTAATTGTTACTGTGGCCTTTTTGCCTGAGTGATATTAACGTAAGACTTACTAGCTTTATTCAGTCTTACATTCTTTAAAGTAAGCAATAATTCCTTGCCTTTCTTTTTCTCCTTTCTTATAGCTCCTGGAGGCACACGCATAGATGACAATGACAAGACCAAGATGACCAGCCACTGTGTATTTTTTGCAGATGAAGATCATGATGCCATCCGAAATTATGCTCAGGTCAGTAAAGGCATAGCTGATTACTGTTTTCCATTTATGTGTCAAAAGGGATTATAGTGGAACATCTGCAGACTGTCTAGGCTGCACTAGACTAGCTACAGATGAATTGAAGATCCAGTTAATCGTTAATTTGCCCTAACATATACATTTTAGGTAAGAAAATAGGATGTCTAAGATAATCTGATCACAGTTGGCAATACTTTCTGTACAAAAAGCAGTCTTGCTTATCGCAGTCTACCATTGGTTGAGTCTATTTCTAGACACCACCCTTATTAATTTTGTTGACCTTTTCTTTCAAAATACTGAAATATTTATATGACCACATTTTGATAAACACATAAACTGTGTCAGAAATGCAGCTTTTATAAGCAATGGTGTGGCCAGCAGAACCAGGGCAGTGTACATCTCCCTGTAAGCAGCACTTGTGTTCAAATGCTGTGTTCAGTTTTGGGGCCCTCGCTGCAAGAAAGACCTTGGGGTGCTGGAGAGTGTCCAGAGAAGGGCAGTGGAGCTGGAGAAGATCTGGAGCACAAGCCCTGTGAGGAGCAGCTGAGGGAGCTGGGGGTGTTTGGCCTGGAGGAAAGGAGGCTCAGGAGAGACCTTCTTGTGCTCTACAGTTCCCTGAAAGGAGGCTGCAGCCAGGTGGGGGTGAGGTTTAGATGGATATTAGGAAAAATGTATTCACTTGAAGAGTTGTCAAACATCGAAGACTGCCTAGGGAAATGGTGGAGTCACCAGTCTTATTTAGAAGATCTGTAGATATGGTAGCCTAGGGCCATGGTTTAGTGGCACTTGGCACTGCTGGGTTAACAGTTGGACTCTATGGTCCTAAATGTATTTTCCAACCTGAACAATTCTATGAAGTACATGAATGACAAAAAATATAAAGCTCACGCCTCCAACCTTTAGTTGCATAACTAGTTAGGAGTTGGGCATATATTCCAAGAGGTTTCATTTTTCCTACATATGTGATGTATAATTTCTTCCTGCAGGAATAAGGCTTGCTTAAATAGGCCTATGAGAAATTAATACAAAAAAAACAGTGAAACCTAAAATATTCTTGAAAAGAAGCTAAGTTTGCATGACTCCTTAATGGACGGTAGTAATTATATGAGAAAGTACAGTAAGAAATCTATGGAAAGGTCAAAGCCACCATGCTGTTCTGGATACCAGTAGGATTGCATAAAAATGCAATACCCTTACAACTCCCCTGTGTAAAAAATCTGTTGTTAATTTAGTATGTATTTATCCTTTTGAATCGCTAGATACTATTGGAATGCTGGAGACAGCGACTAAAATCTAAAAGCTGCTGTCACTGCTAAGGTGTCTAGGGTGATAAGTTCCTGGAAAGGTACACAGTTGATTAAAAGAGTGCTGGGATCAAAATCTGCACTGGTCTAAAAATGTTTGCTTAATAGCAGAAAGCTCCCTTAAAAAGCATTTTAAATAATCCAAATTAGTGAAATATATTTATTTTTGGAAAGGGGGTCAATATTTCTTATGCATTGGCTTTATGATCTCTTAAAAACTGTATTCTGCTTCAGGAAAATCTCTGTTATCAATAAAGTTACTGATTATGTCTTCTTGAATTTTAATATTTTAATGATCTTTTGAATAAAAATTGGCAGTGCCAGTCCTCTAAGGAGAAATTTAAAGTAAGAGATTGCATATTAAAAAAATTGAAAGGAAAGCTTCTCTTCAGTATTTGAAGGAGTGGAATTTTCAATGGATTCTCTGCACTTCAAACCAAAAGCCACCAAAATAAATGAACATTTTGTAAATAATGCCTGAAGAGATGTGTCCTTTTATTGATCTTGCCATTTTTTCATGCATAAATAAAAAATTCTTACTGTACATACATACATACTTACTGTACATACTGTACATAATACAGCTCTTACTGTATTATGAAAATGTGGAGTTATTCTAAAATAGTATTTAGATTTTATTTTATCTATAAGATATCTAGAAGGTAATTTTTTTACTCTGTCTCCCAAATGAACCAGTAGTGTGGCTGGTTTTTGTGGATTTACTTATGCAAACAATTAAAAGTGAAAAGTCTTCAAGTCAAAAGACTGAAGTTAGTATTGATGTTTTAGCAGATTATTTGCATATGAAGTCATGCTTCTGTCATTTATGGAAAATTAAAAAAATATAGAGAATTTTGTTTGGAAATATTAACAAGAATCTTACATTTTCATCTTCTATGTTATTTTATCAGGATTCTGCGTGTCTCTACTCAGTATGACCACACTTGATTTTCCACTTTTTCTGAGCCAAAATACTACCAGTTAGGATGTTTGGATGTATTTTGAGTTCTGGAAAGTGAACTGAAGCTTTCTAAACCTAATTTTTCTTCTTCCTCCATCCAGTGTGGCATTAATGTCATTTGTTCCACACATAAACCTTTTTACCTGTGACAGTGAGTCATGTGCTTTGTGCCTTTGTACAGCAGTGCTAGCGATGATTTGTTTGTTTAATTTCTTATCTATTCCTTCTTCACCTTGAATGCACTCTGCACCTGTGCTGCTGCTTTTTTCATAATCTGTGGTTGTGTGATGGGTTACAAATGATCAGAACTGGAGAACAAGTGGTTCCAATAACATAATTGTTGTAGAAGCTTTGGCTAATGTTCTTGCTCCTTCTCTGACAGTAGTGTATTTTGTTGTAAAAATTTTTATTAGTTGATTTGTCAGTATATTGCATCTATTGAAGATGTCCAGCATCCTGACTGCCTCACTGCATCAGCCTCCAGCTGAGAGCTTCCCCAGCACTGCATTACTGGGGGAAGGGTGCAGTTACCCTCCTTTTCCTCCTCTCCCTTGCTTTTATCTATGCACAGGGTGAAAAGTAGAGAAAGAAAAACATTTTGAGAAATGTGAGAAGATTCAAACTATAGTAAATTCTCTGATTCAAGCATTGCTCTATGAAGTAAGAATCACCAAGTTGAGAGAAGAGTGTTTCATGCTCTCCATGTGGCAGACAAAACTAGAGAAATACCATTCTGCAAGCTGCTTATTTCCTTTTTTTTTCCTAAAGAAAGTAATTGTTACGCTTTTAAAGTTAATCTGTGTTTATCTTTAGGTCTTCAATAAACTCATCAGGAGATACAAATATCTGGAGAAAGCATTTGAAGATGAAATCAAAAAGGTAATGTTGATGGCAAGCTTTATTGGAATGCTAATATTTTTTACAATATTTCTAATAGAACTGTATATGTATGAATTCAGTGCTGTTAGGTGTTTTATTTAGCTCTACTGGAAAAGAGGGATGGAACCTACATCCTCTGGAAGCTGCTTTACTCTGCAAATTCAGCTGCGGGGATACTGCAGGAAGTGCTTGATGTAGAGTATTTCTGATTTAATGATTCCTTTGGTTGCTCTGATCAAACTCACTTTATTATTCCAGACTTTTTTGTGCAGAAGTTTGATACACTTTGGGATATACCTCTTAATGAGAAGTGGTTTTACTGTCCTGCAAATACAACATCTCTCAGGTTTTTTTTCGAAAAAACAAATGCAGATCTGCTATGTAGAATGTCTCTTGGTATATGAGTATTAAAACACGCCTGCACTGTGGGATGAATCCTAAACGCAATTTTTTTGTATTTGAGGCCACAGATATGTGTAAGAGAAAGTCATCACTGGTGGCAGAGTGTTCAGGATTTGCCTGTTAGACTGTAGTGGCTATTTGTGGATACTAGTTGGCTTTTTTGGTGATACTGAATTCTAAAGAGACAGGAGAAGCCAGGGTAAAAATGTTTGAAAAATAACAGATTTATTTTGTCTATTTTGAGTAACAGATGTAAATATCTTATTCTAACAGCCTGAATAGGTAATAAGCATTGTACTGTCCTGTAACTAAACAGGCATGCTGGTAGTGGCAAAGCTGTCCTGTGACTACAGTATCGTATTTCTTAAACATAAAAATGTGTTTTCATATTATTTAAACATTATAAAGATTGCTGCAAGGGTCAGATGAGGGCACATTTGCAGCTTGCTACCTCACCAGCACTTCTTGTGCCTAAATTAATTTGGCTCTGATTTATACATTCTTGCTCATACAGGAAATTATTTTTACACTTGTGGCCAGCATGCCTATCAACTGATGATGATTACTCAGTACATCATTCTAAAGACCTAAATTTACCTCTATCCCCACACAAATCTAATGTTCCTGCTGTTAATTACTGTAATCACTGACATGAGAAGCGCTGACTCACAGCATTCAAGTTTCAGAGAGTGCTCAGCATATTAAGCAAATGCCATGTCAATTCAAGCCGCCTCCGCTCATTTCTGTAACTTGCTTGGCTTTGCATCCTCTTAAGCTTCCAGAAATTCACTTTCCCCTCTTAGTGACAAGATGAGACTATGGTTAATACATAATAATTTAACTCTTAGTGAAGGAACAAGTGCCTCTGAAGTGAAGTTTAGCCACAGGCCAGCTTGAGAGAAAGCAGCCATTTGAGGTGCACTGTGACTAGAGCCAAGCTACTCATTGAAAGCCATTGGAACATCCTAGCCATGCCAGTGTGGGACCAGAGCAGGTTTGTTCATCTTGCAGCCTTCAAACTTCATTTTTATGTGCATGCTTTTTGGATAGCTTTCAGCATCAGACTACATCTTGTATGATAAATCATGAGATGAGGTTTGCACAGTGGCCCTATGCCATGGGGAAATCTTTCCATCTGCCCTTCCATCACCACCACCCATGGTGCTGGTGTGAAGCATGGTGTGACTCCTGGGGATGTGGGGTTTATGCTTTTCCACAGTTACTCCATTTTTTAGGGCTTAGAAACTAGGAAGATGGTTGTGAACTGCATCTCCTATATACTGCACCTCCTGTGCAATGTGTGTTGTGCCTGTGTATTGCACCTCCATTGCCCTTAAAACCCTTCTAGGTGCCTTTTGCTTACCTTCTGCCTCTCCCTTCTTGTGTGAACCCACAGAGTGGCTGTTTTCTCATTTACGAGGCTGCAGGGTTATTAACCACTTAATCCTTTAATCCCTGCATGCTGTAATTTGTACAGGAGTAGCTGCTCATGAAGGGCCAGAAGATAGGTACATCTGCATTCCCAGGTGTTTCTGCTAGAACAAAGACTACTGCAGTTAGTCAGTGGTTAGATATGTAAGAGAGTGACTCGGTGTTTTTTTATGGGTCATTGTCCCAGCAATGAAAGTGATGTTTCTGGCAGACTCATTAGGCAGATACAGCACTTGGGGGAAAATTAGCTCTTCTCATAGAAAAAGACATACTAAAAAACCCAAGGCAATACCAGCAGTTTCACACTAAAGAAGAAGCAGATGGTGTCAGTGGGACTTTTTTCCCAAGAGATTATCTTTGATAGCAATATTTGCACAAGTATTTGTGCAAATATATGCTATATGTCTTCTAGATCACAGCTTTATTAGGACATTTTCTGCCGTCTTCCCCCTTTTTGTCTGTATCTAGATTTTAGTTGTTTTATTTCTTAACTCTCTCTCCTCAAAATTGCCAGTTACTCATTTTTCTAATGTCATAAGCAAGCTATGTTTTACATCTAAATTATTTTGTGCAAGCAATTTTAGCAGAAGACAAAGGTGTTTAGATGCATTACTCACTTGCTGTGTTTTGATGTAGGCAGCTTAAGTTCATATGAGCAAGGCCAAATGTACTGGCATAGACCCGTTACATTTTGCAAACATTTCAGTAAAATTAAGTTCCAAACTTGAGTTCGTCTTTCTCTACATTAATATTTCCATGGATGAAGAATTCAGTTATTATCTGTCTATTTAGTATGATTGCATGTTTAGGTAATTTTCTATATAAAGTTCTTAATATCAAAATTGGGATGAAGTACAGATAATTTTATTTTTTGTCTTAACAGTGGTAAATATTACAGAGACATGAGAGGATGTCAGAAGTGCTGAGAGATGTTGTGACGTCTGCTATTTGTATTCTTACTTTCTTAATGAAAGAATTCTAAATTAAGCTAGGAATTAGGAAATAAGAGAAGAATAAGATTCTGAGATTGAATAGGGAGTAAGCAGAAATGCTTTAAGTCAGCTAAATGAAAGGCAAGACTCAATCAGCAAATATCTGTTGCTGCATTAGCTGCCTTCTCCATTGCTGACAATTCAGTGCTGTCTGCAGATGTGACAAACTGTTAACAATAGACCAGTTTCGATAATGAAGACATAAAAAGACACCACGTTCCCTGTGTGGGTAGAGTTCCTTAATTTTCACCATTTAAGATTTCTGGATCACAAGAGCTGATGTTTTTCTTGTGTGCTTTTTAATGTTGTGAGCATTTGTTTACTTGTGCCCATCTTCTGTGCCCAGAAGTTGTGCTTAAAAGAGATATTCTTTAATGACAAAAGCAACATGGAACATCACATTAAGTCTGGTCTTGGGCTTATTGGTATTCTGAATTTCTGCTTATATAGTTGGGAGTTCTTACAGATATGGAAATAGAGAATTGTGAGCCAGAGCTGTGCTTTTTATGCCTGGAATCAGCTTGTACTGAACGAAAGCTGTAATGTCTGTGCTTGGCTAACAGCAGGGGAGCGTTAGCTTGGAGAATGTTCTGTGGGTGGTTAGGAGCTATTCCGAAGTGTCTTGGACGTTTTGTGACTTCCCTACTGAGGTTTGTAATTGTAATGGTGAAAGAAGAGTGGTTAAATTAATCAACAAGAAAAATCTGCAGCAATAACTTTGAACTGAAATTTAGGTTCTGTTTCATGTTTTTAAAATGGGTTTATGAAAGGATTTGGGTTTTCCTATGACCCAGTCACCCCCTAAATTATGTTTCACAATTGTTGGAAAGTATAGAATAGTATCCTTAAACAGCAGAAAAGGGCAAGTCTAGGTTTGAGCTGCTTTTGAAAAATATTAGTGAAACAAAAATCAGGCTAGTAGCACCAGCAGTACTTTAATTAGCAAGGGATGTGTAGAAGATGAGGGTTCTGTTTAAGACATACTGCAGTGAGATGCAGTTCGAGAACACCAGGAACCACATTAATGCTAAGAGATTTGCATGGAGTGTGTTTCAGAGGAAGGAGAAGATGAGACTGCAAACTCTATAGACATGTGATTTCAGACCTTCCAAAACATTTGAACAAATACACATTTTTTCAAAATTAGAGTTGATACATTTTTAGGCATCCTTCTCATAAAATCTGTCTCCATCTTTGACTGCAGCAGAAACTTTGGCTTTGCAGCTGGGTTCTTGCTTTCCTGGTTCTAATTCGACATGAATGGGTATAATTGTTCATGATTTACATGTTACTGATAAAAGGATGGAGGCTAGAGCTCAGAAGTATATCAAAATTTGGTCTGTTACATTAAAGTGGTCAACGTGACCATTTTTTGATCAAAACTCTCATCTATTGTTTATATAAAAACAAAAGAAAATATTTAAGTGGGAAATCTGAAACCGTTTTCTCTTTTATTAGCAGTCTCAGTACTTCCAGTAAAGGTCTAATTCTGATTTTTTTTTTTTCTTGTGCAGATCTCATTTTAATATGGTATTATTGATAAGGCTTGTATAAAGAAAGCTTTAAATCCACAGGCTTCCAGTTTACACTAGGATTATATTGAAATTCTGTAAAAATGTTCTGTTTTCCATTAAAGTGGCCCTGGAGTTCCTCTGCCTACATCATTATACACACCAGTTAGTTGCTGCATTTGGAAATACAGCACACCATTTGTTTCTCATTCATATATTTAGAAATAATAACTCCATTCTTCTGCATCCCACATTTTCATACAGGTTGAGTCACAGTTTACTGAAATAAAATTGTACCTTGAGAATATGGTAGTTTCATAATTGTTCTTTAAGCTAAAAGTGTATGTTGCAGTCATTTGGCTGAAGCCCAGTGAGAAAAATTCCAAGTGATTTGTCTGTGGCTGAGTCATTCAGGCCTATGTGAGCTGTAATTTAAAACTGATGTTATTATGTAAGTGCTACTGTATGAATGAGGGGTTTTTTTCAGTTCTGTTCACAGATGCAGAGCAGAACTATTCATAAAATGCTGCATGAGAACTAATATCTTCATTAGTTACCTGGATTTTTAAGGCATCACTGCCTTCAGAAAGCTTTACAGTTGTTGATAAGCTGTTCAGATATCTCAGAAAAGATCTCTCACTGTCCACGGTAACAGACAAGGAGAGGGACATGTGTAATATTCTGTATGTGTAGAATCTGGTAATTAAGAAATACCCTTAATGTGGAAACATGGTGGGAATTTTCTATCAAAATAAACTGTTTTGCTTCAGTTGCTTTTGTTACTCATTTAGAAAAGAAAAAAGGGTGTCCTGACAGCAGAAGGTCATGACACCTTTTTGGAGGAGTGCCATTTCTTCTTCCTTTTGAAGAAGAAAATGAGAATTCCTTTTAATTCTTGAAAATTGTATCTACAGTACTTTTTATTTTTTCCCTTCTTCTGTGGCAATGGTAAATTTGTAAGCTGGCATCTGATGGAATCAGCAGCTTTTTGCATTGAACCAAGCTGTCCTTTATTGTCTCACCTCTTTTTTTCCCATCACCCATATTGTGATCACTAACAAAACATTAGGAAAACATTATTGTTAACACTAATGCCATTGACAAATTCTAATTTTGTGTGGCATTTTTTTATAATGTAAACCAAAAAGAGCGTCATGTACTTCATCCGTATGCTCTCAAGTCAATAATTTGAACATATGAAATAAAGATTTTAAAAATAGACATAATTGCCATTTTTAGAATTAAAAGCTGTGTATGTAGTTCAGATACTCCAAGATTATGAGATTTGTGATTTTTTTTAATCAAGCTATTTGTTTTCTCTTGTAATTAGTACTGGGAATGGCAAGGTCTTAAAATAGCCTGTGTTCCTGTTTGTTCTAAAGCTGTTTGTCAGCTTTATCAATAGTGTCTGAACTTGAAACATAATTCTTATCTTAGCCAGTAAAAAAATCGAATTTTGTAAATCGTGATTTTGCTGTGTTCTCTTCCCTAAAAGAAAACCAGGAAATTTTCCCATCCTTTTATGGTTTGCATGAGCTGTAGTTTTTGAAAGCTAGAAAACAAACTGCAGCTCTGTGTGGCTTGGCTGGAAGCCTGAAGATGTGAATAGGCAGGCTCCTGTCTGTGATCCTGTAATTTCTGTTTGTCTCAAGCCTGTGGCAAGTACTTTTATCTTTATACATACATACGTATATTTGGAGAAAACAGGTATTTTATACCTGACTAAGGCCATATTCCCCACAGAATCATAGAATGGCTTGGGTTGGAAGGGACCTTAAAGACCATCCAGCTCCAAACCCCCTGCCATGGGCAGGGACACATTTTACTAGACCAGGTTGCTCAGACATCCATCCAACCTGGCCTTGAGCACTGTCAGGGATGGGGCATCCACAGCTTCTCTGGCAACCTATCCCAAAGCCTTGCCATCTTCACAGTAAAGATTTCTTTCTAATATCTAATCTAAACCAGCTCTCTTGCAGTTTGAAGCCATTCCCCCTTTTCCTGTCGGTAGCTGCTCTTTTAAATAGTCTCTCTACATCTTTTTTGTATGCCCCCTTCAGGTACTGTCTTTTGTTCTTAGAGAAAGTGAAATGACAAGACATCAGTGAGCAGAACAACTAGATCATCTGGATAGATTTTGATGTGATTGCTATAATTTGTATTGAGACTTCTCAATAAGTAAGAAATAAAACTGTTAATATTAATTGCTGCCTGTTGTCTACCTATGCCTCAAATAAATACTTTTCTTTCTTTGTCTGGCCAACAGCTCCTGTTGTTTCTTAAAGCCTTTACTGAGACGGAGCAGACAAAACTGGCAATGCTTTCTGGCATCCTGTTAGCCAATGGGACTCTTCCTGCTACAATTTTAACAAGCCTCTTCACTGACAATATAGTCAAAGAAGGTAATCTTCCGTATCTTTTTTTCTTTTCTTAGATTTTTTAATAGGAGATGTATTTTACTGCAACGTATTATATATATGTTGCAATAAAATGAAAGTTGGAAACTTGTGACTGTACAACAGAAATCGGTATTTTAAAGCAGAAGCAAATACAGGCAGCAGTGCCCAACACACTTTGTGAAATATTGTAAGAGGCCATTGAAACAGAAAAAAGCCACAAAACAAAAATAAACCCCAAAGGATTTTTGTTTTTTTAGAAGTCATACGTGTGTGTGCAAAATTGTGGAATTTATGTATTGTTGTGGTACTACTATAAATGGGTGAAGTATAATATCTCTTCCTGAGATAGAGCTGCTGGCATTTCTTCAAGTGTTGCTAATATCATGGGAGTGAGAAGTGGCACAGAGATTCCATGCAGGCCAGTGGGATATTGCTGAAGAAAAATCAGTCCCTCATTTTGTCTTCACACTAGTAGTGATCAGTGACTGATAAACTTTCTCATTAATTTGTGTTTATTGCATGATGGGTAAATTAGTTATTTCAATCTTAAGGTACAATGCCTTTTTGAGATTACTTTTTAATGATTTTTGTTATATATTTGTAGCAAGCTACCTTGGAGTCCCGATTTTGCAGCTGCTTGCTCAACAGTTTTTCTCTGACAGTTCTGACTACCTGGCATGATTGGAAATGTACTGCAGTTTTCCTGACTTTTTTTGGTTTTGTTAAAGAGTTATGTATTAGCAAAAATGTATTCTAATTTTCATTTTTTAAAAAAATCATTCTAACTTCATGTTCTCATTTGCTCATTTGTTTTCTAAACGCTGCAGAAAGAAAAGCCACAGCTGCAGCTTTGCTCTGTCATCACTCAGAGCTTTTGGAATCAGAATTAAACTAGGAAAAATCTCAAACAAAAGCACCAATCCATGTTTTTAGGGTGATTGTCTGGAATGTATTTAAATGAAAGTCTTCCTAGTTATGGGAAGACAAGAGGCATTGGGAAACCCAAATTTTTAAAAATCATGGAAATTGTTATATTTTAAATTTGGCATTTTAAGAATAAAATTCTTATTTGCATTATGAGCTTATGTATCCAGGAGCCCTAAACTTTTGTCAGAGCTTACATATACTTTTAGTTCTTGGTTTATAGATACTAAAAATGCATTAATGGCAGCATTTGAGGAAAGGTTGTTCAGTTTGCATCCTGGAGTAGATATTTTATGCAAGAATAGCTGAAGATGCAAAGATAGTTTAAAAATGGGGAACAAAGGCAGAACAACTAGATCATACATGAATAAACTCAAAGATTTCTTTGATTTACAAATAAACAATGCTGCAGGCAGGTGAGGTTAAAATACACAAGGAAACAGGTGGGCTGAGGGAGTTGTTGATGGGACTAAGCTAAGAAATGGTTGAAAGTGAGATAAGGGTAGATGGTGTGGACAGGAGATGTGTCAAGTATGAGTGCAAATACCTAATTTATTTTTAGATTGCCTAATTTCACTTTTGTTATTACTTTTATATGTAGATGGAAAACAAAATATTCTCTCCTGGATTGCTGACATACTTGTAGTAGAGACAAAGAAAGGTCTAGGTAGTGGTGGAATCATGTCAGGGTTAAGTATGCCCTTCTTGTTCCCTGTTCTTTGCTGGCAAAGTAGTGGAAATGCCAAGAGCAGCTATTGGGGTTAGTCAGTAAAATAAATCGCTGAAATTGCTTTCTGCAAATAAGGGGGAAAAAGAATGAGGCAAACAAAAAGAGAAGAGCTATTTAAAGGAAAAGAGTGGCAATATGTGCATAAGAGTATAAGAACAGGCCAGTTATAAATTTGGGCTGTAAATGATAAGCAAGGAAGTAGTGAAGACCTAGAACAACCCAGCTCTGTCATGGTGTAATCCCAGCCAGCAGTCAAGCCCCACACAGCTGCTCACTCAATTCCACACCAGCAGGATCAAAGGGAGAATGGGAGGGGTAAAATCTGGAGCACTCATGGGCTGAGATAAAGACTGTTTAATGGGGAAAGTAAAGGTTGCACACACAAGGAAAGCAAAACAGGGAATTAGTTCACTGCTTCCCATGGACATTCCCATCTCCAGGAGAGCAGGGGGCCATCACATATAACAGGTACTTAGGAAGACACTTGAAACGTTTCCCCCTTCTTTCTTCTTGTTCCTACTTCACGTGCTGAGCATGATGTTATACAGTATGGAATATCCCTGTGATCAGTTTGGGGCCACTGTCCCAGCTGTGCTCCTACCAGCTTCCTTGCCAGTGTGGAAGTTGGAAAAGCAGAAAAAAGTATTGGCTCTCTGTAAGCCCTGCTCAGCAATAATAAAAACATATCTGTGTTATCAACCCAGTGTTCAGCATAAATCCAAGATAAAAGCTCCATACAGCTGCTGTGAAAAAAAAATTAAACTGCCCCAGCTGATAACAGCACACCCTCTAATACTGAAACTGGCATAAAACTTATTTTATGCTAAAACTAGGAAAAGGTGTGTAGGATAAGTGTATTGGGACAATGCTTGGTGGCAGAGAATGGTCCATTAAATTTTGTTTTAGAGCACATAAGTGCATGGATATGCTGAAGCGTGTTTGCTGTAGAAGTTATGCCTAAGTCACCTACTGGTTGACCAGGCTTTGTGAGTCTTGGTTAGTCAGCTTGCAGCACTTAGGATTGCTGCATCATGCCCAAGGACATATTTGCAGGCCTCCCTTGGCATGGCATCATGCACCCCTGGTTCCGTACAGTACTTCACTAAGGATCGTGTCTTATGACTAAGCTCCTGAAATAAGCTTGCCAAAACTGCCATAATAATCAAGATGTGTAAAGACTGTCAGTGAACTTTACAGTGGTGTGTGAATAGTCTCTTCTGTTCTTCTTTGGTGACTCATTTAGTCAAAGTATCCTAGAAATGTCTG
Source organism: Regulus satrapa (assembly GCA_013396955.1). Classification (NCBI taxonomy): domain Eukaryota; kingdom Metazoa; phylum Chordata; class Aves; order Passeriformes; family Regulidae; genus Regulus; species Regulus satrapa. The sequence goes on from VWZN01009182.1 coordinate 201,217, forward strand.
TCTATAAAGTGGCTAAGAGTGATGAAGCTCCTTCTCACCAGTAGGTCCCACGTAGCTCTGAGAGCTTCTGGGCTATCTTGAGCTGAGACAGAAAATGGCAGTAGCCAGCTGTGGCATAAGATTGTGTTTTTCATTATGGGTTGCCATTATCACTGCCTTCAGTAGCTCTGATGTTGGTATGAGTCATAACTGACCTACAGGTGACCTTCCTTAAGGATGCTTCCAGACCTTTTCAGCTTCCTTCACCTTCCCGCACTTGCAATGGAGAATCCTGAGCAGCTGTGGTGGTAGTGCAGCTCTAGGAAATAGTAGGTGTGGGCTTAGTGGTTTATTAACTCCCCTGGGAAATCCACAGCTCGTGGTAGTAGATTTTGTTTGATTTAATGCACAAAATACTAAGTTGTGTCTCGAGGAAGGAATTCTTTCACTTCAAATAGTGTTTGTGCTGCTTGGTACAACTGGCTACTGAATTCCTCCTAGGAGGACATAGTGCAATCATCTTGAAGTTGCAAAGTTATTTAACCATATTCCAAGATTTGCTGAAAAAACATGCGAGGATGGTTTTTAGTTCTTATTGCTGATTATACTTTATTGTTTTGTGCCTTTGTTTCCTATCCATTTAATGAATTTTTCCTTTTGCATTGTACTCAGTCTGTGAATTGGGAATGTAGGAAAAATAATTGCAAAGAAAATCTTTGAACAACTGAATGGAGATGGGCAATATCAAATGAAAAGATTTTCAAACAATCTAGCATAATTCAGAAAACTAATTTTGCATTAAAGAAAAAAAATGGGTGTTTCAGCTCTACATGTTTGTTTCTGTTGTCATAAATGTATTTTCATTCCACAGTCTTGTAACGTTTTTGTAACCTTGAACTTCTTATAGTCAACCGTAATTTATGTTGAAAATTGCTGAAACATGTTTTGTGCTTTTCTCTAATAGGGATTGCAGCCTCTTTCGCTGTAAAGCTTTTTAAAGCATGGATGGCAGAGAAAGATGCCAATTCTGTTACCTCTGCTTTAAGAAAAGCCAACCTTGATAAGAGATTGCTAGTAAGTACAAAATATTTTCAATAATCTTTATCTCTCCCAGGGAAAAAGAAGGAAATTAAATGCAGATGGTAGTTTGCTGTAAGCCTGTTAACTCCCCCTCAGACTCTGTTAGCGTTTCTAAAATGTTTTGAAACACAGAAATATTGTTATGGCTGTAGCATTGATACAGGTTCAGGAATATTAAGTATCACATGTTTTAACATTCTGTCTCTATTTTTCTTGTAGTCAGATGCCTTCTGAGAGACTGTAAATATGGGACTTGGGAATTAAATAAAAGGGATTTTTTTTCCTAACCACTGCTAACAAAATATACCAGCAAATGGGCATGAGGAGCTCTATTTCTTTAAACATGTTTTCATTTTGGGAATGGTGTATAAAGTATAAGGAATTATGATTTAAATGTAAATTTCTGAAGCAGCAGTGTTTAAATAGTATAGTAAATGTAAAAAGTATAGCTTACTATTGCAAGCTAATTTTCTGCAGCAGTAGCCATCTAGGTAGCATAAATGGTCCTGCAGTGGTGAGAGCAGAGCAGTAGGTACAGTGCAGGAGGTTTTCAGCCTTAGGACTCAAAACCTGTGTTGTGAGTTTGTAGCAAGGTATTCAGAGAATATACGAATGCATAGCAATTTTATGTGCCTTTTTCTCCCAGTGTCTTTCTGAAGATCATTTGGGGTTTTTTAATCCTCAGAAAGATTGCTGCTGCAGTAATCCAGTCAAATACACATCCTGTGTAGCACTGCCTGGAGACTGTAGTATTTCCTGTTTCTACCTCAATAATAGATAATTAAGCAAGTATCTTTTAAAAGTGAAGCAGCCTGCCACACCCTTCCATCTCTTCAATTTGTACTTGATTTTAAACGTCCAAGTCATAAATAATTTTCCATTAAACTGGGAAATGGGCTAATTACACTGTTTATTGGGGAGGGGGGGTAAGGAAGAAAACTGCATCTTACTTCTATTTCAAGATTGACTAACTTAAACTTTCAGCTGTTGGCTGTCATTAGTCTGCTCTATTAAACAACTGTAAAGTATCAGATGATGTTGCCTAGCAGAGATGCCTTCATGAAAGTTTCTTCTCAATCTCATTAGTCAGTAAGTAAATAGATGGAAAGTCTCCAGCTTCTTTGTTAAAAAGAAGTGCTATCCATCCCACAGATCATTAAGACACAAGAATGGATGGTAAGCAAATGCCATTGAATGTTTTCCAAAATGGTGCATTTGCTATATTGTTTTTCAAGAATAATTTTAACTTTTCTAAGTAGCTGGACTTTCATATATTGACAGTGTGTTTTAATTAGAAATGCCTACTTGGAGTTAATGTTAACAGTATATATTGGATTTTGTGATTTTTGTTAAATGATGCTGATGATTAATGGCAGGCCAGGGTGCCTGGGCTACTTAGGTACTGTTGAATGTGTTTTTCTTAAAGAGGTAAATGTGTGGGTGTGCTGGGAGGGTGTGGTAAATATGCTTTGCCTATAATGGCTCTGCCATTGTACTTTCTCTACAAGACTCTTGGAATCTGGAAGAAGTATGGTTCCTCTTAGGACTGTTTTGAGCAATGTGTTTGGCTCATGGCTATTCATAAGTACCTACACTTCACATGGAGTGGGTGTTAGCTTATTTGCGTAATTGGACATCATTTTTTCCCTCCACTACAGTGAAACACTGCAATATGAATGAAGTGTTGACTTTTCCAGTGTGGATACAAGCAGTGTTTTAAGTGAAGTAACAGGTTATTCCCACTGTTCATTCTTAAAATATGTTCTTTCCATTCTGTCAAGAGTCATAGTTGGTTATTTAACTGAGAGCATTCCTGTCTTTTCAGGAACTATTTCCAGCCAACCGGCAGAATGTGGACCATTTTGCCAAGTATTTTACTGAAGCAGGTCTAAAAGAACTCTCAGATTTCCTTAGAGTTCAGCAGTCACTGGGGACTCGTAAAGAACTTCAAAAAGAACTACAAGAACGTCTCTCTCAGGAATGCCCAATTAAGGAGGTAAAAGGGGATTTTTTTGGGTTTTTTTTTTGTTTTTTACAACTTTCTGTTTATATAATCATAATCAAAGACTTAAATCAACATTAGGTAGAGAGGAACAGATTTCCTCTCTTTTTCTTTAACTATTTTAATTTATTCATCCTGTGCTTAAGATAAAGTAACCAAGCATCCTCTGGATTTCCAAGTGCAGTTGTCTGTGGGATAGAAGGGGTTTCTGTCATTTCTCATTGAGATTGTATTTCCTTTAACTGTTAGGTTGGAGGGAAGGAACAAAATCTTGTTTTAATTTTGTTTCTTAATACTTCTGCACCATGGTGTTGTAAATGACTACAAGGATTTGGAAAGTCAGCATCATTGTGGTTCATTGGAAATGTCCCTGATTTCCTTCTCCAGGTTGTGCTTTATGTAAAAGAGGAAATGAAAAGAAATGAGCTGCCAGAGCCAGCAGTGATTGGTCTCCTTTGGACCTGTGTCATGAATGCTGTGGAATGGAACAAGAAAGAAGAGCTGGTTGCAGAGCAGGCCCTCAAACACCTAAAGGTGCGTGCATGGGTGAGAAGAAGAAAGCTCTGAATTCACAGAATACATTCTTTGGCTGTCAAGTTTTTACCTGTTTAAATCCAAGAGATTTGGATTTTTGAAGGCTGATGCTGAGCATACCAAGCATTGTGTGTAGTCTGACTTCAGTCAGATGGATGCAAAACTGAGGTAGTTCAGATCCTAGAGTGCCCCTAGTCCTGCAGTTCCAGGGAAAGCCAAGGTGGTCACAGCCTGTGCTGACCTCTTCCTTGTCCTTTCCCACGGTGCCAGGTCCCTGAGAGGCTCCTTGCCCCGGGGCAAGGCTAAGCAACTGCTGGGAGTCACCCTGCTCAGACCTGACTAGTAAGCCTGCAGGAGCTGCCTTCGCTATGTCTTTGCTTTGCCAGAAGCAGACATTTTGGGAGGATGATGAGGTGGTACCTGTGCTGGCTGTGCAGAGGGCTGCGTAGATCCAGGCAGGAATGCTGAGGCCAGAATTTGAATCGGTTGTTGCTGATACTGGCTGTGGTAGCTGGATACTCAGTGACTTGTCAAGTGATAAGCCAGGAGCTGGCTTTGGGGCTGTGTGTACATACAGTGTGGTTAGTTGCTGATCCAGCTGCTGTCCTTGAGGATGAGGGAGCTGAATACATAGAAAGGACAGGCTGCAATGTGGCAGTACCACTGCTGCAAGTTGGTACAAAAACTCTAAAGACCTTGTGATGGAAAAGAAACACAATACCAATGCAGAGGCATCGATCACGGCCATCACTGGTGATCTTCATCTAAGTCTGAAGTAATTGTGTAGTGCAATACACTGGATCTGAGAGCAGAGGCTTTTCAGCAGACTTAGTCCTTTTAAGCAAGTAATCTAGGACCAGGAGAATACTCCCTCGTAGCCAGGGCTTCAAAGGTTTGCCTTGAACCAGAAGCAATCTGGGCTTTACTCTTTATAGTAAAACAGATCTTTCTTCATATTGGATGTCTCTCCATACATGGGTGTTCCCATGTTGATTTAGCTCCTACTGCTGCTCTCCTTTTGTCTGAATTTGGTTTCCCAATCAGTCATCCTAGAAATGCAGTCACTTGGGATATTGTGTAGTCTTTGATGGTAAGACTGAATGCCTTCAAGTTTTCTCAAGTGGCTCAAATAGCAGGAGAAAGACAAGATAGTTTCCAGAAGGAGGAGAGACATTGTTTTTCTTGTTCCTTTGATGTAAGATTTGATTATCTTTGAGTTGTAACAAAGTATCCATTGAGATTTGTTTTGTCTAGTACTGCAGGGCAAATTAACAAATACTTTCTTGAATATTTGACCTCTGGGAAAAGAGAAACATTGTTGGCTTTGTACAAATCCTGTTGACTAGATGTTTAGTCCTATGTATTTCACTGACAATCCCTCAGTTATGTATGTGTCCCCAACAAATTAGGTAAGATATTTTCCTCTGTAAGATAGGCATCTTTCTAGGTACATCCACTTTCTAAAAACAAAGGAAAATTTGTATGGGGTATTTACTATTTGCACTCAGAGGTAAGATTTTAATAGAAGCAATAGAGATAGAAATTTAGACTTTGATAGCTGCTTCTTTGCGGTTCAGTCTTCAAAAATGAAACAGCATTTTTCACATCCTTCCTCACAGGGTAGGTGGAGACAGATCTCAAGTCCTTCCCTTAGGACTCTCAGCTCCCTCAATGCATGAGCCAACTCCAGACAGTGGATTAACAGTGTTAGGATGATGCAGAGCTCAGTTCTGTGCCCTTCTGTGTGTCCATGTCCCAAGAAAGAGTCAGAGAGCGGCCTTGACCTGGTGCTGTGATTGGGATGTGTATAAATCCATACTTGTGTGACGTGTCAGATGGTGGGATTTATTCTTGCATGGCTCTAGCTGACAGGTAACCTTCACAAAGCACCTTGCCAGAGCTTTGACATCTGGGTACCAGCCTCCAACTTACCAGATTCTTTCAGTAAGTTGTACTCAAGGCACCCCTGAAAAGATGTGCCAGAACACAGAGTATTGACCTAGTTTACAGATCTTAAAAAGCCTTGCTGGTTGGGTGGCTGCCTAATGGCAGGGTTGAGGCAAGCACCATCAATCATCATACTGGGGCAGTGCAGTAAAAGTCATGTGTGCCATCCATATGGCAGGACCAGCAGGAGCTGACCTCGGGAGGAGACAGGCAGGGCAAGCTGTTCAACCCTGCATCTCACAGAATAAGCTCCTCATTGTCCCAGTAACCTCACTGTGACACTGGGGCTTAGTGCCTAGGCCTCCTCCAGTGCAGGAGGTGTCCTCCATGGGTGAGGAGAATCTTCCAGACAATTCTCACCGGAGGCAAGGCTCTGGTGAGCTTCACAGAAGTGTGGGTGCTGAACCCCTGTTCCCTGACATCACCCAAATGGAAAATAATGCCACTTGCTCAGCCAGCATTGAGAAGGTTCCTTAGTCAGTTAGACGTTTGTGAAACTCATAACTCTGAGTCTGCACCAGTTGAGAAGTTAGGGAGGAATGTGAAGGGGATAAAGTCAGATGTGACAAAATTAAGAAAATTTACAAAAAGGGGTTTTCTTAGACGTTATTAATGTTTATAGGCAGCAGCACTTCACAATCGTGTGGATGGGGGTGAGTTCTGCTGAGGGTATTAAATAAACCAACTGCTCTGTATATTCCCCTGCCTCCCTGCAATTTGCCTAGATACCAGCTCAATGCTACAAGGGCTAAAAAGGGAAAAAGAGCTACTCACAGCCTGCACAAGTTTTTCAGTGCTCTTTCCAAAGCACTGACGTTGTTTCTAAAGATGTGGCTATACCTGCCAGGAGTGGAAAAACTTGGCCTCTGGTGTTAGCTATATGTAGCCATTTTAGGAGAGTTTCTTCCAAAACTACTAAATGCCATCAGCCTGCTGTGCAGTTAATTGCTATTGTGATTTTGTGCTCTCTTAAATAGCTGATAATTATCGCAAAACACATTCTGAAACAACCTTTCAAAATGTGTTCTACTAATTATTTCCATGGACCATATTGGGTAAAACCCTCAGGATTTAGCCCCTTGCAGAGAGGTGCTGAAGGGTACTTTTAAACGTGCCCATCAGTGCTGTGGGTGATGAGTGGTTTGTCACCTGACTAAGACCAGCAGCAGCCCTGGTCAGACTCAGACCAGAACTCTGTGCTGTCAGGCTGTTGCAAATCCAGTTGGAGAATGCTGAACTGGGGGTTACTGAAAGCTCGGAAGAAAGGCTGAGGAGATAGTAATAGTGCAAGAGCAGAGGAGATAGTAATAAGCAATGTATGTTTGGCTAGGGTCTCTGAAGATCAAAGGTAATTTAATTTCATCTCTGAAAAATGCTCTTAATGTTACCTTAAATTTAAGATTGTAGTCTTGGCTGGACTCATCGCAGGCTAACATGACAGGAAATTGGAAAGATATGAATATAAACACTAGCATTTAAGGAAAGATGTGGTCCTTCAGTGTAATTTTTATTTTAAGATCTGAAATAAAAGGGGAAAATTGCATTACAAGTAAGTTTTTGCTTTTTTTTATTAATAAACTCCAGGAAAAGACAATGAAATATACTACTATTGTCTTGTCAGAGTAACATTAGCAGTTAGTACTGTGCTTGGAAAATGTTGCTGTTTACCCAAAGGTGTCATGATATTCTTGATTGTGGTAATGAGGAAAAAATAAGGACAGTTGATCACAGTTAACTTGGAATAATTTACTTTCAGTTTTCTGCGACTTCTAAAACTCCTGTGAAACTAGAAACATTTTTTTCATGTGTTTCATCCTGGGATGTCTTATGAACATCTGTAAAGCATCACTCCTGAATGAACAGAATGCTGCATTGTGAAATGTATGACAGAAGCAATGCCAGATTGTGGGCTTTATAAATTGATTTTACAGAATTCAGTAACTAAGTGATACTGAATTTTAGTTTACAGCATGAAAATTATAGAAAAATCATGGCTATTTGTGTATATGCCTTGCATGTGTTCTAGAAAATGCAGTGTGTGAGTAAATCTAAGGTTTCAGTGAAACATTTTCAGGGATGAAATTAATGACATTTATTCTAAAAAAGTTTATTTCTTTTTAAGTATACTGGATATGCATTTTGTTTTTTATTCGTTTTTCCTTTCAGCAATATGCCCCCCTGCTTGCTGTGTTCAGCACTCAAGGCCAGTCAGAGTTGATCCTACTCCAGAAGGTGCAAGAGTACTGTTATGACAACATCCACTTCATGAAAGCCTTTCAGAAGATAGTGGTACTCTTTTATAAAGGTAAAAGTGTATGATCCCCTGTTGTGTTCTGTGCTTGGATACTCAGTGTCAGCCACTCTTCTAAGATGTTTCACCCGGTGGTGCATATGAGGTGCTTTGTTGGTGTTGAACTCTGGAGTACTTTGTGCTTTGATAGTTCAAAGGAGTGTGTGGCAGCAGGAAAAGCTAAAACAAGCCCTTCTCCAGTTGCTTTCATCCCATATTCAAGAAGCATGAGCAGGATCAAGCACTGTCCAGTCACTTGAAGTGCAGTTTAGTCCATGTATAAAACCAGTTCTAGGAAGACATTTCGATAAATTTTTGTCAGATTTCAAAAGTAGATCAGAGCTTGGCTTTAAGGAAACTTGAAAGTGCAAGCCCTCTTAGCAGGAAGATTTTTCAGGGGTTTGGAGTTGGAGGGGTTTTTTGACTCACTCCCTACCAGAAGGAGCTTTTCTTATTCTTCTTTTCCTGCCAATTTTTTGCAGGTGCTGTGGTGTCGATGGATTTCATTTTTATTGTGAAATTGACTTTTTCACAAGTTTATTCTGATCAGGTTGTCATAGAGACTAATGGTCTTGCACCACGTGTGATGGGTGGGTGCCAAACAGTTTGTTCTGACGTTCTTTCTAGAAATAGTTGGAGGAGAAAAATCAGCAGGAGTAGAAACCTAATGTTGATCTTTGTTTGCTCTATTGAGTGCAGGTACATGTTCAAGGCAAATGAGTTCCAACTGTTAAAATAATTTCATGGTTTCAGAAGGCAGAAGGAAGTGAGTCATGCGGATTTATTTCTGTCCTTCTTTCAGTATAGCATGGCTTCAATGATAAATGAAAAAGCAATGCACCTTGTCCTTCTGCCCTCAAGTTCTACAATTTTAAATATTATTAATGACTAGAACAACTTGAAGCTGCAAGCTGCAGCAATCATTTGATTCAATTTTCTTTGGAAAAGAGCGTTTGCTTTGGACATGGTGAATGAGAGGCATAATTGCTGTGCACTCAGGGCATAACTGATGGTCAAACCAGAAATAGTCTTGTGTAGTTCTGCCTTCAGGATTTTTGTAGATTCATTACTGTGTTAGCCTGCAAGAGCAACCCTCTCATTCCAGAGCATTTAAAAATTAGAAAGAAAATAAATCACTGATTTGTATATTAAACTTAACATGCTTGAAGAGCCGAGTTCCCATCTACTCTGCTCACTCCACATGCTCTTGTTGTGACTCTGGAGATTACTTGGGCAGGCTTGTTTGGAGGGCAGAGAAAACTTCAGCCTCAGCACTACAGGTGCCACAATATTGTTTAGGATTCACATGATGTCCAGAGGAGTGTAGGGAGCTACTGTATGGTCTGTGCAATATGTGCTGTGCCTGTATTCCTGCTTGGAATATCTGCGGCAGGCGTGCTGCAGCACCTGCCTCTGCTGTCTGATGCAGTCATGTGGCAGCACAGCTGCCAACCCTTCCTGGCCCATTTAGGCTGAAGCTGGAGCTGCCCTGTTAGACAGGTCTGCTGCCTGCTGGCAACTGTTTGCCTGACCTTATAGCCACTGCTGTAGGGCCCTGCTGGATGCAGGGAGCATCAGCTCCGTCTGTTTTTGGCAGCTTTGGAGTTGAACAGTGTCCCTTGGGGTGAGGACATGCTGCCTTGTCAACCAGAGAAGATTCTGGAAGCACTAGGCCTTCAATTCGTGTTTCTTCTACATTACTCTGTTGAGCTTTAATGGCTCATGGTGTGGCTTGTGCAGTGCCATGCTGCCTGCCTCTTCTTTGTTTCAGTGCTGGTGGATTTCACCCTCTCCTTTTCCCAAGTTCATATCTATCCAATAAAAACAAGCCATCAGGTCTTTTTAGAAACTTACACTTCATTTAGGTAAGTTCCCAGTGACAGCATATCTTCTGTTTACTAACAGCCAAGGAAGAGAGCCCCCTAAAGCTGTTACTGGCTGTGTCAGTGGTGTGGGAACAGCAGACCCCCTTGCTCCCCGTTCTGTTGTTTTTATGTGTAACATGAACAAGATCTGGAGAGGTTTCAGGGTCCCTAATGGACTTCATCTAGTGACAAATAAAGGTATCTGAATATCTGTGAATGGGCAGATGAAAATGCAGCTTTTTACCAGCATGAATGTGGACAGTTTGTTGCTTTGTTACTCATTACGAGGCAGTCCTCCCTGGGCATAAAAATAGTCAGCAGTGATGATGGGCACCTAATGCCAGTCACGCTTTGACTAATTTAGTTCTATGACTACTCTCATCAGCATGTCCAGCATCTTGCATCTCAATGCTTTCCATATTTCCATCATGAAATAGCCCCTGGATTATTTTCCTGTGAATTACCTGGAAATACCTAAACATGCTGACAGCTGGGGCTCATTAGCACCTAGAAGATCTTGAAAATCTGTAGTGTTGATTTTTTTGTGTATTATTCTGTCTCTAAACAAGAAGGAGAATTTTATTCCCCTGCTGTCAATTCAAGTCTTATTTTCTCTTAAGTAGCAGCAGCTTCTCACTGGCTTGTAGGTGTAATTTGCAAAAGCAGTTCTGTAGTTGTTTAAAGCTTGTAGATATTATTATTACTCTATGCTTGTGTTCCTAAGACAGAATAGAGAGAAATAAGCCGTCCAGTTCTGTACTGATCCCAAGCTATGATGTTGCTTCTCTCTTTTCACTTAAAGCCAGTACAATTGTTAATCTGACAGTGGCATTTTGACCAAGATCTAAAAGCCAGTAGCAGAATAAGAATTGCTGAATTCTGAGTGGCAGTCAGTAAGTTTGCTGGTTTCCTTGCTTGCACTGTAAGATGCATGTTGTTTTTTAGTTCCCTCTGTGTTGCAGTGTGTCCCTTAACTGTTGGCAAAATAAGCACTCTTGTTATTGGAATACAGGCTGTATGTCATTCACCTGTTGATCCCCTTTTAGTTTGTGTCCAAAATGAAATATCAAATGTGAAATCTTGACGCTGTTGAAATTAATGATCATTCCTTTCCTGAGGATCAGAATTTCACCCTTCGAATGGCAAACAGAAAGCCTCTGTGTACTTTTTCATTAGAATTCAAGACAACATTTACAAAATACAAGAAGAAATAACTGATTGCAAGTACGTGTGAAGTCAGACTCTGGTTTGAGGCATAATTAGGCCTGAGAGATATTCTTTGGCAGTACAGAAATACGGCAACCGAATGATACCGGCCGGTAGAGATTCTCAAACTCTGCAGGAAACACTTAGAAGAATGGAATCTTCAAGTTCCACTTCATACAGAGTTTTTGGTTTTTGATGGATCACAATTATATTAAAATATCTTCATTATTTGACTACTTTTTGCAGTACTTGATGCAAAATTTTCCTGGGAAAAACCCGCAACAAACCAGAAAGGCCTTAACTGTACTGTGGGTGACATTCCTTGCATTGAAAGAACCCTTGCCTGAAGGCTGTGTTCTCCCAGCTGAGTTAGCTGCAATAGAGTTGAATTTTGCAGATTGATTGACTGTGTTGGCAGCTGCCAGGGTGTGCTTTTTCCCTTTACTGCCCGTGGCTATGTAGTTTGAGTTAAAAGCAGAAGTTCACTTGAACCGAGTGATTGAGTGCAAAGCCGAGACCTGAACTTGAAGTAACTTTCCAGTTAACCACGAAGAAAAGAGACCGGGCTGTTCAGTCTCTCTGCTCTGCAGCTTTTCCCTTTCATGAGGGATGTCCCTGGAGGCTCTGGCTGTGGGTGGTTTGAGTGGCAGTTGGCTGCACCTGCAGGAAAAGCAGCTCTCTGGGGCTGACATCACCTGGGACTGCAGTGAAAATGATGTGCACACGCCCACAAACTGCAGCGCTCGGCTTCAGCCATTAAAATGTATCTAGAATCAACTTTAATGAGGAATAACTATATATATACAAAATGAGTCATTCCCTTCATCCTCCTCCCATTTTCCATTCCCACTGCTTCAAAGCAGCTTAGAAGTATGATTAACTACACCTTGTCCTGCATGATTGTTGAATTGAGCATCTTTGTGCTGGTGGGAGAATGCCATCCCTTATGAGCACTGGAGGCATGAATGTATTACATGTAATATTTCTTAGAAATCAAAGGAGCATTGCAGTTGTCCTTTTTGTATTTCTGGGCATTTTGTTCTTCTCTGTTAGGGTAGGAGGTTTATTGCCATGGAGTTAAATACAGGCAGATTTCTCATCTTCCAGACTTGTGAATGTTTTAATCTTTGAGCACACTGTGAGATTACATGCTGCTTTTATCAGATTGGGGTTTTGGGAAGGGAGGGAGAAATTGCACTTTCCCCTTTGGCAACAAAACCATTGAGATTATGGGCTTCAAATCAAGAAAACAGGCTTGAGTCCTATTACTTTTGAACCTTTTTGAGGTATGTGTCTACCTGGGAGTTTAGTATCCTATGTTTAGTATGTATATATGTGACCTGTCATGCAGCAACAGGCTTCAGTACTTCCCTGCAGCAGCTTCATACTTGTGAATGTCCACAGTACCCCAGAGCTTGAGCTGGGGACACGGTTGCTCTGCTTGGGGTTTTTTGGTTGTTTTTTGGTTTTGTTTTTGTTTTTTTTCCTGGAATCTCTCCTGATTTTGTCTGTCCTTCTGTATCATACCCTGAGTAATTTTGCAGATACAGTTGTGTGGAGCTCAAGACTGAGATAAATGTAATCTTTTCACATGCACTTTTACATTAAACTGCAGGTTCATGAAAATTCATGAAGTATTTTCATGTTTGCTAAATTAAAATTCTGATTCATTAAATACTGTAATGCCTTTGAGCTGCTGCTAAGGACTGCCAGCAAGTATTTAATGCAACATGTTTGAAACCTCTTTCTTGTCTCTGGTTTTTCCTCTAACGTGGGAGATAAAGTTCATTGTGGCAGGTTGTGATTTCAGGAAGATGGTGGATTTTTGTGCCCCGTTGTAGGTTCACTAAGCACAATTTGTACATACAGAATAAAGCCTAGAGCCAGCTCAGTCCTGTTTTCCCTGCGTTTTCTCAGCATTACTGTCAGCTGTAGTAAACTGCAGGAGAGGTTTTCTATTGGAGAAGTGCCTGAGAGACAAGGTAATTTCCAGTCACATGCACTTAACTAAATTCCTAATTTTCAGGGAGATTTCATATTCAATTACTGTTGAATGTCCTGGAATAGTTTTGATTAAGTTCAAACGTACCCCTGGTTGGTCCCATCTGTTTATTATTCAACAGCATATGTGAAATGTGTCTCCTCTGTCTCATTTGATCAGATGCTTTGGGGTTTTAGTGTAATTTATTTCAGTTTGTCTTCTTCCCTTCCCTGCCACATCTGCTCTAACTTTAGGCTGAAGCAGAAGGTGATGGTCGGGGTCGGTGCCTTGGCAAGAAAATACCCAGTGGGTGGGACAGCAGCAAGAAGCTCAGGGAAGCAGTGAAGTACATAAATGTGTTGATTTTGAGCAGGGAGGGTAGTTTGTTCAAAGACAAAAAGAATGGAAATTTTAATGAGGTGCAGAAAGCTGTCTTAAAAGTCTTTTTATAGAACAAATACAGTTTGGTTTTTTTTGTTGTTGATGTTGTTGTTTGTTCTTGCCTCTTGTATTGCATAACTGCCAAAATGCCATTGTGGATCCCAAATTTTGCCTCCACAGCCATCAATTACTGAGATGCTTGGCTTGGCTGCATCACAGGAGCTTTGTCCTGGGGCTAGAGGTCTGTTGCTAGACCTAAATTTGCATATGTTGGTAACAATAAAGTGTCCTTGCTATTTATTAGTGTTTCTTTATTCTGAATTGTACTCAGCCTCACATGTCCTTACTGACAGATATTTTGTTTGTGATGCTTGACATAAGAATGTCAGCTGTGCTGTCCATCCAAGCCAGTCCTTTGAAATGGGTGGTCTGAATAGTGACCTTAAAACTTATTAGCTAAAAACAATGTAAGATCTTCAGGGAAAATGATTGCAAAAAATCCCTACTGGCTGTCTCTTAAATGTTCCATCAGGAGGTATCTGTCACTTCAGGCTTCTAGAACCATGCACTGTTCCGTGATACAACAGCAAGAAAAAGCATGGTAATTTTCATTGTGGTAACTTCCAAGATGTGCAGGCCGATTATTATATTTCTTTAATCCAGCAATCTTATGTGGTGCATTTAAAACAGATGAATAAAGAACTCTTTTTGACAGAAGCACAATATCTGATACTTTATTTTAAGCCTAATACATTACACATTTTATTGCATCTGGAACCCATTATATGCATCAAATATTCTGTATTTGTAGCCTAATATAGATCATGTAAAGCTTGTTCCACTGCAATCATATAAGCTTTATGTTGCCTTTTAAAAAATTTTTCTCCTCTCATGTTTGAAATCTGCTAATCTCTAAAAAATACTTTTTTTTTCACAAACACTGATCTATATTTCAGCTGATGTTCTGAGTGAAGAAGCTATCCTCAAATGGTATAAAGAAGCACATGTTGCTAAAGGCAAAAGTGTTTTTCTTGACCAGATGAAGAAATTTGTGGAGTGGCTGCAAAACGCTGAAGAAGGTATGAGTTCATTTGAAGAATTATGGTAGTCTTTGTGAAACTTTTTTTTTCCCCACATTTTAGTTGTACCAGGTTATGAAGTATTCCAGACTCAAAAACACAACACAGCAGGCATGACTGTCTCAGTCGTCTCCAGGCATGCCAAAGCCTAACAACACTTGCTTCTTTTCTAGTGATTATGGTGTCCCTGTGAAGTCCTTTATTCATTGGGTGCCACTTGTCTGTAGATAAACTCTTTTCGCTTCTGCAGGGAGGAACTCTGCACTGATGACAGCATCAAGTACCTTGGTGCTAGCACCTGCAGCCAAACAGTTTTCTGTCTCTGCCTTTTTTTGCTATTGTCATGTTTAATGGCACATAGCATTATCTTGTCTGCACCCTGGCTCTTGAAAATGGCTTTAGCTGAATGGTCAGGTTAACATCGTGTGATCTGTATTTGTTGCTTTAAAATGGTTATTTAGAAGGGGAACTAGTTTCTTGAGTCCCAAACTAAACTATTATATTCTTGATAGGAAAATACTTCTACCGAGTAAGTAAGTTATTTTTTTTTGCATGGAAAAAGAATTCCCCGTCAGTTGGCAAGATAAATCCATGTGTAATAGATAGGGATAGAATTATTAGGGTTAATTTGCATCCAGTTAATAGAATTAATTCTTTGAGGGGATATATACTAGTGAGGAACAGAAAAAATTAGCAGCAGTTCACATGTTCAGGTAGCAGTATAAAATTGACAGTTGCTTTCACACTTGAGATTTTGGATGGGCAAGCTTGGTCTAATTAAGCTTTTTTCTCCCCCTTTTAATTTTCTGCTTGTATGACTTGGCTGTTATTTATTTTTATCCTTTCCTGCATGTCCTCTCTGCCAGATGTCCTTAATTACAAAGTCCAGTACAAACAGAGACAAAATGTTTCTGTAAGAACACGCAGACCCATGTTTGCTCTCAGAAATCTGATCTATGGTGTAATATTTGTTGGCAGTGAGCCCTTTCCTGTCAGGTGAACACAGAAATACAATATGATGCAAAGTAGCTTTAGGTTACAAAACCAGTATGTGTATTCTTCCCTCCAGGTTACTTCTACTTCTTCTGCTTCTATTACTAAATGAACTTCATCTTATGCTGTAAAAATGATTTAAAATTTTGGTTTGCACATGTTTCATACCTCCTGTAAGGTAACACCACTTAGCCTTTCTAGATAGTCTGGAGGGTGATGCTGATTGATATTTGCAAAGCAAATAGTTTAAAGGGTGCTTCCTGGATGAGAGCAATACAGTCTACTTAGAGATTGGGAGAGTCAGAAAATAATGCTGATCCTTTATTAATAAAGTCAGCTCAGGTACACATTGTGTGGCTCTGTAGATGAGGACCAGAATCATTCATAGCAACATGGTGAAAATTTTAGTGATGGATCTATAAATGAAGAGCTCTACCATGGAGGGCAGCAGAGTAAACCTTCATCTCCTGAAGCTGTGTGTTTCTTTCTTGTTTTCTCTTTTTGATCTGCTAACCTTTCCTAGCTAGTACTGGGTGGGGTGAAAATTTCCATTTAATTTTGGAAGGGTGTCTTGTTGTTTTTATAGAATTACTCACATCAGTGTCCTTTTGCAACCTACATGAAGTGTTTTACTCTCTTCTCTTCTAGAGTCGGAGTCTGAAGGGGAGGAGAACTGAGGTGGTTCCACAAAGCACAGTCTCCATCTAGGTTATTGCCAAATGCGCTTGGGAATGCCCTACTGTTCAAGCAAAGAGGCTTTACTTCAGTGTCATACAGAAAACTATAGACTAGACTTCCCTTTTGTTTAGAAGAATAAAGGTTTTTTAATGGAGCCCTGAGGCATTAGATGCTTTACTTGGGACTCTACCTCTGGCTCAGTGTACACTAACTTAGGCAAAGACATTCAGCAAGGAGCCATATAGAAAAGTGAAATTAAATACTTATGGACTCCTTTTTATTAACGGTCTTTTTCAGGTACTATGGTATATGAACACTCCAATTTCTGTTTATAGAACTGTTTGGTCTGTGTTTGTAGCTCAATATTGGCTTGTGTATGTGATTTGACACCACCACATTTTTTTGAATAAATGGCTTTTATATCTTAGTTTTGTGGTATTAGTGTATATGTAAAGTTCTGGCTTGCCAAAATTTTATGATTCTTCAAGTAAAAATTGCATGAGAATGCCAACAGACCATTTTCATACTTCTTCCCCAAAAAATCAGCAGCTGTAGTTAACTGCTGTGAGGACCACTGTCAAATCTTTATTCCCATCCTTTACATACAACTGTGGACAGATTACCATATTCCATTGCAAATATTGATTCATTCTGTTCCTTAATTCAAAGAAAATGTACAGGAACAAATCTGTGGAGTCCCAATTTTGCAGGTACAGTTTATGTTAATTATATATAGAATAATATGCTCTGCACAGTTCAAACTACACTCAGTTATTGGTGATTGCTGAATTTTGAAAGATAAATTGTCTCATTTTAGAAGAATTAGCTTCAGAACATGCATGACTACAAGTCATTACATGTGAAATCTGAAATTTATTTACATCAGGTTTAGAAAAGCCAGACTTGTATTCTTATGGGGGGAAAAGCATGACAGGGCATAATCGATTAATTAAGTGGTGTATTTTGTCATTAGAAACCAATAAGCTAACAGTACAGATTTTTCTGAGGGAAAGTCAGCACTTCATATAAACCACAGATCATACGAGTGTGTCACGTCTCAGTATGTATCTAGCTTTACTGTAAGCAGCAGTTAGCAAGTAGAAATCAAGTGCTGTTGAGTGCCAGCTTTCCATCTAGTACAGCATTTATTTTCCTAACAGGTATCAATTTTTGGGAAGGGGAATATGTAATGGTGATCTTTCCAATAAGTTTCGAGAAGACCAGAGCCATATTAAAAAGCAGAACTGATGAGCTCAGCTGCATGCTTTCCATTTTGGTCCTTGTTATTACAGGAAATAAATCTGCTGGGCATGAAAACGCACAAAACTCTGCAGCAGTGACGTGGTAGTATTGAGTCATTGATACGCAGCCACTATTGCTAAAAACATCTTAAATTCAAAATTGCTGTTTCCTAACTGCTGAGGTACTAATGAATATTTAGTTTGGTGTACGTAAACCCACTTTTCTGTGTAATCTTAAATTTAGGCTGATTTTGAAGGTGCCAACCTTGAGTAACGTGCAGAGATCCCAGTGCCCTTTCCCTGCAGTGAGGCTGCCAGGGAGAGCCAGGCACGGCCGGCTGCGGGCTGGCTGGGCCATCTGCTGGAGACAGGAATCATCGGCAGCAAGAGGCACTGCGAGGCCAAAGGCAGCAAATCTGGGGTGCCTGCTGCAACTGTGCCCCCAGCACACTGCAGGTGCAAGCAGAGCTGAGTGGATCCACTGTGCTCAAGTTCAGGTGCCTCCAAGCCAGGCACCCAAGTGGCTGGTTTCAGGTCCCTGCCGAGTTGAGGTATTCTGATTGCTGACACAGTTGTCCTAGCTCCATTTATAGACATTGTGTTGGAGAGAAATGGGTGTTTTTAGCACAGGGCTGCTGGCCAAGTTAAGACTTGTGATTTGGAGCAGGGTGAGGAGTTGCACTCTGGGCTGACAGGAGTTGTTCAATTTTCAGTCATGCAGTGCCCAAAGCCCTACATCTTCTGTGTTCATATCATGCCTAATGTGCAGCTCCTGGGAGCCCCTCTCAGCTTGCCCTCCCCCAGGAAAATTATTAGACCCTAACAGTTTCTGGATCTTGTTTTCAGGGATTTTTCCCACCTAATCTCTGAGATCAGTTCAGATGGAACTTGTATGTGTATTTTTTCATCCAGCATTTCACGTATATGCTGGTAACTGAACTAGGTAGGGGCACAAATACAAATAGATCTGGTTTGCATAAGGCTGAATGTCAGTACAAAAGTGTAATGATAAGGTTTTTCAAGAAACCTGTAGATTAGAAGCTGGGTAGAGCTTTTGGTGTGACTCCCTTCAGGCAAAGTGCCCTTCCCTTGAAGTCTTCAGAGATTCTGCATTTCAGTTAAGAATGTTCCCAACCTAAGGCATTTCTTCAACACAGCTCTTGAATTAGTGTTTCTCTGCTGGAAAAATCAAAGCTACAGTCAGCACCAAATACATGTTTTAAATATGGAATCAGTTGTCTTGTAAAAATAAAGAGATACTTCATAGAAAATGTGCTTCACGTAATATTCAGTTTTGAAATGCAATCTTTGTCAGAACTGTACATTTTTTACTTAACAATAAATTGCAGTAGGGTGCACTTTAAAATGGGGATTGCTGAGTTTCAAGGTGATTCTTCTGTTGTTGGGCTCTCTCTTCTGAAATTGTGCTGATGTTGTAACTGAGAAAGCCAATTATATTGCTTAAAAAAATATACCTCTGGTGTACAAATGCTCTCCAGGAGAGAGACCACATCATCCTTGGATGCAACAGTGAGGTTTTACAGTGAGGTTGGTTAAAGTGCTGGTTATGAATCTGAAAGGGGCTGACACAGTTTCCTATTTCTTGCTGCTTCAACTACCTAATTGCGTTTCAGTCTTGCCTAACTATGTCAAGCCCTGTGCAAAGGGGGCTTCCAGCCCACTGCAGTCAGTAACCCCACAGATCCCAAACCATCATCAAGCTGACACTCCCTGCATTGTTTTCAACAGCAATCCTGCTTCACCTTTAATATGCTTTGGCTGATAGAGATTTACCCCCAAGATGGTGATGACCTGCTGTGCCAGCATCCCACTTTTCTGCTTGGCTAGCACATCCCAAACCGAGCAGCCAGACCCATGCCAAAAGGAGTGATGGAAAACTCTCCAAGCTCACCCCCATGGCAGCTGCAGGCTGGCTGAGCAAAGAAGGCATTTAACACCCAGAAAAACCAGCATCTGCCCAGTGAGAAGGCATTTAACACCCAGAAAAACCAGCATCTGCCCAGTGAGAACCCCTACGAGATCCCAGGGTCCACTCCACAACCACAGGTGGAAGAGGGAGGTATATGTAGGTGGTCCTGTGTGCAGAGTTAAGATTTTTCCACAAAAGTGGCTCTTCAAACAATATAGAGCAAATTTCTCAAGTCTTTAAAGCATTCCCCCTCCCCAGTCCACTTACTGGCAAGGTAGTGGCAAGTAGATAAACAATGCCTCAGTAGGTGTGGGAGCTGTGTTTTCCTTCAATGCTGCCATAATCCACAGTTTAGGAGGCAGTGCTCCGATCAGAACAAACACCCATGCACTGAGTGAGCAGCACTGAGGGCCTGAGGAACCGGGGAGTGTTGGGGACCCTTCTCACTCCAGGTGACACTCGGGCCGAGGGTGCCTGGGGCAGCTCTTCATGGAGCTGCTGCTCCCAGCACAGCTCCCCAGGGGTGGTTCCTGGGTCAGGGCATGGACAAGTAGCTTGGGTATTCCATTAGCAGCAAGAAACAAGCTTTTTTGTGTCTGTATTTGAGCAGCACAGCTTTATTTCAGGGCAGCTTGTACACTTCAGCAATGACAGACCAGCAATTCAAGGCAAGCAGGGGGCAAGGAAAGGTGGCTGAATCCCTCACGTTCACTAATGCAAGGCTGTTGGGTTGCTGAGCTCTGATTTCTGCTTTGAACCCCTTCCTCAAAATGTGACCTACCAGAGCCAGTGGGTTCAGCCTAGAGTGGTTACAGATGGGCACGTGGTGAATCGGTCGTGTCAGGTTTGTCTGAACAGCGTTTGTAGAATAAAACCTGTTGCTCCCAAGCACGCCCTTCACCGAGTCACTGGTACACTGCCTGGTAATTCTAACAGCTCCCTTCGGGCATCTCAAAGGCTTTTAAGCTCCTGTCATGTTCATGGACAAAAATAACTACCTTTAAAATAACATTTGCACTTAAAAATGGTAATTATCTAAAATAAGTCTTGTGGGCTGAGACAAACCGGTCCTTTCTCAAAAAGACCTACAAATAACATTCCATGGGTTAATTGCAGTAACTGTTCAGCTCTCACTGAGCTGTGCTGGTTATTAAGAACCAAAATTAGGACAAATTACATAAGTATATATTTTCCAAAAAAAGCCACATCTTTTGATTTTCAAAGGGGAAAAAGGGAAGGGTTGACTTCTTCCACTTTTCCATCAAGCTTTTGGTTTTGTTTTTGCTATGATATTTTAAGCATAAGGTAATTTTTGCTCCTTACCAGCCACATGGCCTTTATAGCTTCCATGTAAATAAAACCAAATCCCAGGAGGGGAAGTTATGCCAACACCTGCAGAAGACACAAATCAGGCAGGCGAGCACTCCCGGGCTGTGCGTGTAACCTATATTTGATCCATGTCACAGAGCCACTGCACTGGTGTCCTGGATGACTGAAATAGCTCCGTTGCTATTTTTTCCTGGCAGGAATCTGATTAACACCACGGTGACAGCCTCAGTTTCCTCCCACAGAGGCCTGCTAGCTCTCATCAGGCCACACACTAGCAAGGGGTTCACATGCTCCTTTCCAGTTTACCAACGTTACTCCCTGACGAGGAAGAAGTCCTGAGCTTACAAAACCTCAGGAACTTCAGTGGGAGCTGTGCAGGTTGGAGTCTCACCTCACCACTGCTCCCTGCTGCCCTGGGGACCCAGGGGCCATGCTGGGAGAGTGGTGTCCTTAGTGCTCATCTGAGGAGATCCAGATTAGGAGAGTGACGGGTACGTGCTTGTTTTCCCATTGCTTCTCCTACGTGGATGCAGGAGAGAAACGCACTCAGCCAGCAGCCCACGCCTGGCTCTGTTTTGCAGACATACAGGACACGTCCCATGGGAGAGGCATTGCTGGATATGCCAAGATCATCCTCTCCAAGTGAGCACGAGGAAAGAGGCCAGAGCTGGAGCTGCTAATGTGACACAGCTACAGACTGACAGGCAACATTTTGGTACTTGGATCTGTCCCTCCCATGGCTGCCTGAAACTCAATTGCCTCAGCCCAAGTGTCTCGTATAAGAGTTCAGTGTGAACAACTGCTTACTGTGTCCTACACTCACCACAGCTCTTGTGCTGATGGTGGTACAAGATTCCAGTGTCTGCTTCCATGCTATTCAGCACCCCTCACCCCACGGGACTTCTGCAGGGAAATTGCAAACTGCTCTGGAATGTCACCAACAGGGAGAAACACACCTCGAACACCAAATTTTGCTGCTTTAGGAACACACAAGGATAAAAAAACCCAAAAAAACCCCCAAAACCAAAAACACAACCCTAAAAATAACAAAAAAACCAAAGCAAAACAAAACAAAACAAACAAAAAAAAACCCACCAAAAAACCCCAAACAACCAAAAAACTCCACAAAACTTATTCAAACCACAGTGAACAAAAGACTGCATCATGGCAACTTTGTAACAAGAAGATACTTTTGTGTTGCAGTTTCTCAAAATGCATCATTTGTCTGAGATTTTTCTGGTTTTTTTTTCCCTGATGTATTGGGCTAACATAACACTCTCCATATCATTACTACTTAGTGCTGGGATAGTATAACTTTGCATAGCACTGACAGCCATAAATTATGCTACAAGAAATAACAAAACAGTATTGTTGATGTATCCCAGGATATGATTAAATAAAGGTTTCTAGCCAGACCTACATTATTAAACCCACTAGTCTAGCTGAAAAAAACCAATAAGTTTTCAACTACAATTGCAAAAATAGAAGCAGCAGCCTTGAAAAAAATAAACACCAACTGAGAAAAGCTGATCTAAAATTTAGTTAGATTTGTATCAGTAAGACCACCTCAGAGAAAACAGGTGGTATCTGTGATACTGAAGGAGATTCTGAAGGGAAGTGAGAAGGCAGATAATTTACAGTTTGTGGAATAAGTAGGACACTCAGTGAAAGAAAAGATAACAAATTATCACAGAATCTCTTTTACTGATGACACAGAAAGAGAAGGTGAATTTATCATGAGGCTTGCTGCCCATCCCTATGCCAACTCATTTCCTTTCAGTCCCTACAATCCAGACCCTTGGGATAATAACAACGCAAAGACATCTTCTGTAAGAGCTTGGAGATGACAATCCCACAACCAGAAATTTTTCTGATGTCAAGAAATGAAAGCAGAGGAAGACCTGAAAGATTATACTTTTCACATCTTTTGAAAATAAAGCCCAGTTTTCTGGGATTTTTATCGAGACAATGGTATTCTGGGATTAATAGAAACAAATATTTTTTTGCTTCTTGTTATCACAGACTTTGTAACTTCTGCGTTTTGCTTTGAGTTTAAGAAATCAGTGAATCCAGAAAAATGAACCTGTAAAGCTGTTCCAGAATAACCCATTAATGCTGCTTTCTAATCAAAGGGTATTTATTTCATCCTGTACCCAGCTGAGAAAGTCTTGATTTCACTGTCCTACCACAAACCACATATAATTCAATAAATACAACATGGAAATATCTTGTGCTCCCAGACACATCACCTCTCAGCTACTGTGGTTTCTCACCTTCCTCAACCCTACAGGTTGGCCCTGATTTCCAGAAAGACTGGGGAAGCATTTTGTCACACTCAGCTAAACTTCTGGACCTGCAACCACAGCTGTCTGCTCTCCCACGCTGCTGAAGAGCCTATGCAGAGACACGTCCTGCAGCCCCTTGCTTGGGGGAAGGAAAGGGGATCCCCCCTTTCCCAGGGGCTGGGGCAGGCACCAATGCCATTGCTTCAGCCCCCTCTTGGTGTCCCTCCAGCTGGCACACGGCCTCCCTGAGAGGCCCAGGGGAAGCAAAGCACATGAACCACATCTGGCACAGTTCCGCTGCTCCTCGGGGAAATGTGCGACGAGCACTGAAATAGTCACAGCAGCCAGATTTGTAGGGATGCAGTCCCTAGAGATCCCAAATAGGCCAGTAGCTTTGTCAGGGGAAATGCCAGTAAATACTCCAAAGATACAGAGAGAGAGAAAAAGAGAGAGAGAGAGGGAGAAAGAGAGAGACAGAGAAAGAGAGACAGAGAAAGAGAGAGAAAGACATACATACAAAAAAAAGAAGCAGAAGTCCCAGGAGAAGTATAGGATGCAAAAAACAGGACAGAAGGATAATTCAGAATACCTGCATCATTCGAGGTCATGTGCTGTCCCTTTTTGCACCAAACAGCACTTATGTAACACTCCCATGTGTTGCCCCTCTTATAGTCACACCAGATCCCTGTTACTGATGAGCAGAGACTGCTTTGTTTCTAATTTTTTTTTCTGTTTCAGCTTTTAGCAGAATTTTGTGCATATTCACATCCACAGTTCTCTTTCTGTGATTTTCTTTGTTTTGTTTTGTGGGGGTATTTTAGTATTTTTGTAATAACTGTCTATAATTTAGTGATATTTGTAGCATTTGTGTCATATTTATGTTATAATTTATTGACTGTTACAGCAACTAATTTATTTTTTAAGAAACTTTCTTGAAACAGAAGTTCATGGTAATCCTTTAAACTGAAGGGTTCTTCAGGTAAAATGCAGCTCAGATGATACAGGCACACAGCTGGATGATTTATTTAAACGGAATAAAACTATCCTCCCTTCAAGTAGTAAAAAAAACAAACTTGTTTATGCCCTGCCTATGTGCAACTTCACCTTTATGCATTACTAAACTTGAGTGGGATGGAAGAAATACAAGAATCAGATGTAGGCAAGAAGAATCAGCACAGATAAATCAAAGACATGGATATATTTACTAAAGAAGTCCTAAAGCAACTGGTTCTCATGACCCCAAACTCCAAATGGCTCCAACAGGGTGTGGGAGAGGTCTGAAAGCTCTGTGGGCAACTGACTGAAGGGAAACACATGGTGGTGCTGATGCTGCAAAGCAATCCTGGAGTTTTAACGTGAAAAAAGCACAGAGGAAAAGTGTGGTGTTCTGGGCAACACTAATCCTCAGAGAGGAAGCAAAAGGACAGCATCTTCCCATATCAAAGGAAGAGTCCTCTAGGGACCATTTTAATAGTATAGATGAGAACCTAAATGTTAAAATGTTAACTAGAGGAAAAGCACAAAAGCATGGCCCTCTACAAACATAACAGACAGCAGAGCAACAACCTACCAGTCCTGCAACAGTGGAAGGTCTGAATCATGCTGTAGATGACATTTGAGCTGGAATTTTGTTTCTGTACTGAAATTAATGTTAACTTTTCTCACCAGAAGTTCTTTAAAATATCAGGAACCCAGAGATATTCTGAATTCCCAAGGGGCTTTAGTCCAGCCCATAAAATAGAAGAATCCAGATACCTTTCTCTAATCACAGCCAAATACCTTCCTTTTTGGAGAAGGTATTTGGAGACAGTGTCATTATATTACTGAATCACCTCTCACCAATCACTTTCTAGTGTTGTGCTAGTCTGTAACGGACAGAAATATAGTCTTCAGAGGGGAAAAAAAATCCACTAAATGATCCAGCTCAGGAAAATAATATTAAACAGATAAAGTGATAAAGCACTGTGAAAAAAACCTGACTGCTGAATAAAAAATAACAGGTGTGCTCTACTCCCCAAAGGCAGAGGTACCTTGGTTATTTCAGCATTTGGTTAATGAAAGGCACAAGCCTTTGACACAAGAGTGTCAAATAAAATAATGACATGAAGAACTGTTTAGTAGTGAAGGATTTACCCAGCATTTGGAGTAAATCCTTTAAAGGATCTTCTCCTTTGTTCTGTCAGACCTGTGACCTTACTGTTCTTTGGCTCAGAAATGGAGATGACACTTAAGGAAGACATTAAGATGCCTGTAAATGCTGGATGAGTTCTGACAGCAGAGACTTAGCCGGGTGAAGTGGTGCTGTCTCAGCCCCAACACAGTTATAACAATAAGAAGCAGATACGATACCTGACGTCCAATCCTTTCTTTCTCAGAGAAAAACTTCTTTGCACCCATAGCCAGAATTCAGACCAGAAACAAACTCTGGTCTGCTGAGAAGAGTGCCATAAAGTCTGTCCCACTTTTGTCAGCCTGCTTCTATAATCACTTTTAATACCTGATAGCAACCTTTTATCTCTCATGCCAGCAATCCCACTGAACGGGTGCAAGGCAGCACCACAGTGCACCCAGAACTGAGGTGCCAGTGCTCCAGATCTCTCCACTCCCAACATGACTGACTGCTTGCCCTCCCTAAATCATGGGAAGAAATTAAAGAAATTAACTTCATGGGAAGGTTCCTGTGGAAAAGCAGCCTTGAAGAGTGCTTCATTCAGAGTACGTATTAATTTAAGGCTGGATCCTCTAAAAAGATTGGTTCATTTTAAAAATGGTTTCCTACTGCTGAAGCAGCCTTGTTTTCCATCAGCATCCCAGTTAGTGCTTTGTCAGCTGCCCTGTCTGCCTCAGCAGCATCAACCAGGAAGCAGCATCAAGGTACTGCCAGCTGCCACGGCTTGGGCTGCTCTAGAGAAACTGTGCCATCACGTTTCAATACACCTCTAGGAGAAAAGACACTTCTGTGGCAACAGGCTGGCAGCTTCCTGACCTGCCATCTCTCACTCTTGCATAGAAAGTAGAAATGAAACAGAAGATGGTGTCAAAACCATGTTTCGGCTGATATAGGAAGTAAACTAATTATTTTAAACTTGAAAATCTACCATAATTTAAAATTTTCTGCAGAATTAAGTTTAAATTTACCTTTATATTTGCTTAGATTTCAGTGTACATTCTGTAAAACACAATAACTGCAAATACTCTATTTTAGGATCCTTCACTTACTTTCTTAAAAAAAAAAAAAATAGTACAAAACCCATTTCATTCATCCTTCATTCCTAACTGCTTGCTTCTTACCCTCTTGCAGAAGGGTTCTTGACCTATGTGAAGTATGCAATTAAATGGAAAGTGTATTAACACATCAGCAGAACACTTCTCTTTGTTTGTGTAAACTGCATAGCAAAAAATAATAGCATATATATATACACACATACATACATACATACACCCACACACACACACACACACACACACACACACACACACACACACATATATAAAAGGACAAACCAAAGCTAATACCTGGCCAATTAATATAAAACCATTCTCAAATGATGGCTGTCTTGACCAGCACCGACAGAAACCTACAGTTTCAAAAGGGCAAACCCTAAACTGGGATTGCAGGCTGGGAAGCCAGATGGTAAAAAGACAAATCTTGTATGCCAAGAAGAAACTTCGGTGAAAGATAAGCCATGACCTATCAGCTTTATCTTTCTTTTAGAGGAATCCAACTGACAGAAAATTCCTGTGTGCTTAAGGGATTAATTACTTATTGCAGATACCAGTATCTGACTGTCAGCTTGTGTAATGTCCCTAATGCAGATGTTTGGGTACTGATAGCAAAAAGCACTGGCAGTAGACTCCATAAGCAGCTAACTTGCAGGATAAAATAGGAAGCTAAGTTTAAATGCGTAAGCCTATATACACTGCTTAGTTTACATAAAGCCAGAAATGCACTCCACACCACTACAAATGGGCTGATTTTCAGGGTGATATGCCTGCCACTGTACTGGAGCTGGATTTATATAGCTCAAGAACAAAGCAGAGAATTCAGAATAAGTATGAGACTCCAGGGGCTCCCTGTCAAACCCTGGGTTACCATCTGATACTTCAAGTAACAAACAAGGTTTGTTTCTTCTATTTCCATGTTACTAGATACTCATTTTGCTGTTAGTGTCACCTGCTTGCAAGTAGACTACTGGAAAATAAAGAGCTGTTCTTACAGACGAACATCCTCCTGAGCACTCTCATTGCTTTAAATTTTTATGTGAGGACCTGGTATGCTTTTAGTGCCGCCAAGGGAAAAGACCAGATGATGAGATTGCTTCCCAGCTTGTCTCCAGCTTGCGCACAGATGATGGTGGTGATGCAGCAGAACTGGCTGGCAGCAGCAGGTTGTTTTCCTCACTGAAGAGCCGTAGCTTTTTCTATACGCTCCTCACGCACACTCAGAAGTGCTGAATTCACATTACTGGCAGCTCACAGCTACAGGTCTTCTATTTGCAAGAAAATAAGCTAGGCTATTCTAATGAGGTGTTTTAAAGAAAGATGACTCGCTAGAGGCATATAGCATTATGACTGAACCAGCTGCTTCAAAATGTATGTCAGGTGTCTAAATGAGTTATGACACCGGTTTAAGTTTTGATATTAGGAAAGAAACTGAGTTCTTTATATATAACTTCTGAATTTTGAGCCACTTCCTGTTCATAATTTCAAGGTTTTGTTCATAACCAAATCATCTATTTCTGAAAAGTTCTTATCTCACCAAAGGAGCGCAGCAGCTAACTTTATCACAGCTAAGCCACACTAATAGAGCAGGATGAGAACACTGACTGTGCTTTTCAGAAACCACAGAAAGAAATAACAGATACACCAAAACTTGGCATTATGTCTTTTTCTTTGCCCTGTGAATTTGTTTCACGAGGGATTTGGATGAAATGTCTTTAGCTCTATCTCTCTCTCTTCTGTCTTTTTTGTGGTTTTTTTTTTTTTGTTTT
>VWZN01009182.1:235702-260000 GCA_013396955.1 Regulus satrapa
TGGGGTGGCCGGGGTGAGGAGGTGACAGCGGTTAGGCCGGGCTGTGCCACCGCGCGGACGTGGCTGCTCGGGATCAAAATCCAGGGCGGCCTGGGAGCGCTGCCCGCCCGGGGCGGCGGCTGGCTCGTGTGAAAGGAGCGGCCCCGGGGCCCGGCCCGCCCGTGCCCTTTTTCTCCGTCTGGAAAGGGCGCTGCACCAATCCAGGCGTGAAAGCGGGCAAGGGTTTGTTTTATTATTTCTCAGCCGAGGATCGGCGCCCGAATAAGTGCAGTTCGGTCGGTGACGAGGCCCCCAGCGCCCCCGGTGTTCCCTAGGATGGACCAGGGAGTTACCCCGTTGGGGGGGGGGGGCGGAAGAAAATAGGATGTTAAACTGAAATAAATTACTTTGCTGGGGAGCTCCAGGCAGGTGCCTGATTTTGTTCCAGCATGTTGGAGGGCTTGCTTTCAAGAGAGAAGAATAAAATCTCCAATTGTGGTGTAGCTGTGGAATTTGTTTCCCTCGCTATCTATTTTTTTAAGGGTTCAGAAATAACAAGAACAGGGAATAATTGTAATGGCTTCCTCTCAGAGCCCAGCTGGAGGGGTAGAACGTCCTCCAGTTTCACGTTCACAGCGGTGCTCGGGAGTGACTTTCAGCAGGCTGGGGCTGGGGCTGGCCGGTGCTCGGGGGCTGTTGTGTCCGTGCTTTTCCGGGAGCCCTGCCCCTTGGAGCACCAAGGGATGTGGAAGCGCTTTTGCTGAAGCCACAGTTGGTTAATTATCGGGTGTACGTAGTGACCCGACCCCCCCCCCCCCCTCCCCCTTTCCTCAGAAAATAGCAGAAGACAAACCTTTATGTAGGAGAGTAACCACTGTTACTTGGTCTCCATCCTTGGAGGAGCTTGAGGAGCAAAATAGATCCCTGGAAAAGTCTGGAGCATGCTTAGGCAGCCCAGCCTACCCGCGGTGGAAGTGAGCCTGGATCCCTGTGCTGCCCCGTGTTGTTGGGCTACTCCCAGCCAGAACAGAGGGGAGCAGATAGGGGTTTGGTATCTGTAGTTGAGGGTAAGTTTAATGTATGTAGAGTGTCATGATGGAGCTAAGTTAGAAGCATAAAATAGCTCAGGTTTGAAGTGACCCCAGAAAATCATCGTGGTCAACTTTTCATGGGGCTTTCCTGTACCAGAAGGTAGGTTATGGGTGCATTATCCCATCCCAATTTTGCTTTTCAGTTAATGCAAGGCTTCTTTTGTTATTATTGCTATTGTTTCTTGAGTGATGGAAGAGTGAGAGAAATCTGGATCATTCTAAGATGGATGCACAAATCCTATTGTCATGTCAGGTGGACAGCAGGTGGTTTTTTTCCTAATGACTATAACTTATTTCTGCAGTCATAGCCATATATTAACCAGGTGTAATGAGTCTGATAGGTCTTCTGGGCATTTCTGGCCCCAGCAAGGGTGGGTTGAACTTTTGGACTTCTGTAGTTCTGTGGTACCTGTACAGTGTATTTATGACTTAATCTCTGCTCTCGTGTCTCCTTGAGTAGACTTTACTTTGTGGGTGTCACTTGGTCTTCTGTCACTTAACCTATACAGGACATAAGTTTTTGCTGAAGGGAAGGAATGAGTTCTTTAAATGATAGTTACAACAATATCCAATTGTTATTGCTAATATTGTTTATTAATTATAGACAAGTTAAAGGACTTAATGCATTTAAATCTGTAGTTGGAGAAGTAACACTTCGGGTGCTTAGGTGGCCTGGTAGAGTTGATCTAGTAAAATGGGTGGGCTTCTCTGTTCCTTGGTGAGACAGAAACCTGAAATACAAGGGTGGGAGCAGCACAGTGAATGATGGGCTTGTTTTCTCCCAGCAGGAAAACAAATTGCAGAAGACAGTCAGAGCAATAACTTAATATATCATCTCTTTAAATTAGTGTTGATTCATTAATAAGTGGTGAGAAGACATTAGTGATGGTAAGAAGGGATAGGTAACACTTCTTGGATGTTTTTGTAGCGAGTATTGATGTGTCTCTATGACATGAATTAACCCTGAAAACTATATATTGGATGTTTCAGTTTATATTCTGCCTCTCATTAAAACACTCAAAGATAAAATATTATATTGGAGCTTAGTTTATTTTTTAGTACTACATTTTTTGAGTCTTTTTAGCAGTACATCAATAAAAATATGTGTCCTGACAGTAATAAATCAGTTTCTGGCTTAAGGCAAGAAACGAGAAACCCAGTAACCTAATTGCTCACTTAATGTTCTTTTCAGATGTTACTTTGCTGATGACTTTTGGTTCTTCTCCTGACTAAGTGTCCTTAGGCCCTGATTCTATTTTTTCAATCTAATCTATTTTCTATGAGTAATTTTGGCATCTATGCTGAGTCTTGCTGACTTCAGTATGGTTCCTAATGGGTAGAAGAAGAGTAGAAAAAAATAATTGAGACTATTTATTGACTCTGGGTATATGATGATGTATATTGTCAGAATAAAGCCTTACATGGAAGAATTGAATACAAGAACCTTTAAAATAATAATTTTGGGTATCTGGCCTATTCAGTTTTTATTTAGTCAGTCGTATTTACATTTCCCATCAAATGACAAATCCATAAAAACCGTTTAAAGTGCCTGTCCACAGAATTAATCCAGATTCAGGGATGTGTTTGTAGCCTAAAACGTAAGCTTCCAAGGAAGCCTTCAGTGTTTGTGTTGAAGTGCAAATAGTCAACAGCTGTGTTCAGATCTGATTTTCGTCAAGGGAAGTTCTCAGCTAATGGTGAAAGGTTGATGTGATAGGTGAGCCATGAGATTAAATATTCAAATTTTAAAAATACTAACAGTTCATTTGGGTGGTATATGCTAGTTTTGTCACCCAAGCAGCTACTTAATTATTGTTGCAACAGGAAACGTGAAATGTTTGTTGGCAGCATGTAAACATCTCACATTTTGATGAGCAGGGTTTATGTTTTTCTTACATCTAGAACAGCCTTTTGATTTAATGTAAAACATACTGTACCTTTTCCATTAGAAGTGTGTATTTTTTAGTAGCAAAAAGCTTATTCCATAAAAGCATCCACATTTACTTGTAACACTAGAAAGTATCGTATCAAAATAATTTTATATTACTTCATTCTCTGAACCACTTTTTTTGATAACCTATTGACTGATTCAGTTTTTGCATCCATTTTCAGAGCATTGTGTTCAAAAGAGTTTTTTGTTTTTCCTATGACTGTTTCTTGTTCTTTGGGTGCTTTAATTATTTGACCTTTCTGCCCTCTTTATCAAACTTGCTTTTTCTGTATTAGGGAAATATGCAAAGATAAGTATAGAAATTCTCAGATTTTGTGCTTGGTATCGAAGAATGATTTGTGTTGGAAGGGACCTTCAAAATCATGATCGTCCAACCTCTCTGCCATGGACAGGGACCCCTTCCACTAGATCAGGTTGTTCAATCCAACCTGGCCCTGGAAGGTTTTAAGAGGGTTTTAAATTGCTAAGGTATTTTATAATAATGTTTGTCTTACTTTCAGAGTTCCTGATGCAGAGGAATGCTGCATCTTCCATGCAAATCTGTCAGCTTCATCTTTTTGCTGAGTAGGGGAATCCTGGTGTTAGAGGCAGGGTGAACATCTGGATTTTCCTCAGGAAAACGAAGACACGTTGTCTTTCTCAGATACTTCCTGACTGGCGTAGTGGCTGCACAGAGCCAGGTACAAGCAGACAGGAGTTAGAGAAGCACAGTTCTTGCCTCAGGTGGCAGTTTCTTTCAGGTTGGTGAGTGAGCCTGCGATCTCTGAGTGCAGCTCCATTTCTCTTTGTCCTAAGTTTGTTTTCAGCTCTAAGAAGTAAATATCCCACTGCTTCCCCCGTCTGACAGGCTCTGCTCAGCCTTTAGGTGTGCAGCTTCAAGAGTTTGCCCCGGCCCTCGCCCGTTCTTGTTGGTCTCCCTTGTTGTCACAGCTGGATGGTCAGCAAATGGGATGGTTGCCTTGGAGCCATCTCTGTTGCTCTCAAGAGCATTTTGGAGATGGCACTATAAGCTGGGCTGTCTAGTCTTGAATATAAAACTGGTACAGAAGGTCTGGTCAAGTCAAGGAGGGTAGTGTTGGTCATGTCAGTCCTGTGGCCTTCTTGTTTTCATTGGCATTTTGGGAAGGTTTCTGCTCATGCTTGATAACACGGAAGAGTACAGCATAAGTACAGATGGATATTTAAAGATGTTTTCCTAGGGCTTGGAAAGGCCCTCAGCTATACTGTGTCAGTTTATAGCCAAAGTGACAGTGGTTTGTGGTGGCGGGTCAGAATCGAGGGGTGTGCTGGGTCTGTAGACCAGCCAGAGCTGGGTTTTGAGTTTTCACTGTCTTGTGCAGGGTGCACAGTGGCATTTGGAACTAAGAAAGCAGCCTGTCCTTAGGGAAGGAGCAGGAGAATGACAGGCACAGAGGGGGAGGGTGTATGGAACATGGTGTGTTTTGATACTGCTGATCTTTTCAGCCATCCTGGTGGTGCAGGTGGGCACTTTAAAACGGTACAATTATTGAGAACCCCTTTGAATGCCTTGTAGAAGCCTTGTAGCTTGCATCATTAGTTGTGGTGTTTTGTTCTCTTGTTTTTATGTTAAAGGAGATACGATGTGTGGAAGAAGGATCTGTGGGCTCACCCGGCTTTGTGAAAACATTTCGTAACCTCTTTAAAAATAATGAACAAACATGCAAGTAAAAGTAAACATTTTAGAACATAATTGCTCCTGCTGCATAGCAGAAAGCTTCCATCTCCAAAGACCAGAGTATTATTCAGGGGTTAAATCGAACTGACATTTTAGTGTGTAAGTAGTTTGTTAAATGGCCAAGCTTTGCAAGGCCTGAAACTGAAAGAACAGGCTTTTGTGATAGGAGTCAGGAATGATGCCTTTCACATAAATTGCTTGTTCCACAACTACACGTCTCAAGGCTGTTCAATAATCAGAATTCTGATCACTCTTCATTTAAGTAAGGCACGTAAAGGTGGAAGATTTTGCTTTCTGTTAGAAATCCTTTGGGGGTATCCAGAGCTTTCCTTTGTTCTCAGTAGCAAAGAAGTAGTACGGTAAGGAAATAAAGTTGCTTGCAGGTTGAGTAGCTTACAGCTGTGATAGAAAGCAATTTAGCTTCATTTTAACTTGCTAAAGGTTATGGTTACACCACTGTGTACCGCCTGTTGTTTTAATGCGGCGTTTTTCAATGAAGTGCCAGGAATCAGTTGTCTTCTGGATTCTCTGTAGCTGTGCCCAAACTGAAGGGGAGAGTGGTGGAAACCTCTACCCTCAGTGTATATGCCATTTGACATTTAAATTTTAAAGCACCCTTTAGTAGTAGAATATGAACTTATATGCGGAGAGAGAGTTAGGGAGGATGTATTTCATCATTTGTGTAATCTCTCTGGTTTTTAGTTCCTGTTCCATATCCACCCTGACAGCTATTCTGTAAATATTTCCCTTGCTGATAGGAGTATAAATGCTGTATGATCTCTTTACCTGAGAATGGTGAGTCAGTGAAATTTAAATTCTGAAATGTAGTTTTTACCAACTCCAGTTTGTACTGAGATGATGAGGAAGCAGTGGGAATACCAGCTTCTGCGTTTGACTTCCTTCCTAGCCAGCAGTCCAAGCTAGTTGAAATACCAAAAAGTTTCCAGTTAGTCATGACAGCAGATTTGCTGGTGGCCTGCTGTTGTAGGAAGGAGGAAGTGGTTTTAGCATTTGAATTGTTTCTCATGGCATTGTACCGAGAAATAATTTGTCGGTATCTTTTTCTTTTTTGTAATGTAGACTATAAACTTGCACATTAATACAGAAGGGGCACTTGTGGAGAGAAATGTTTTTTCTACTGCAGTAATGAGGGAAATGAGCAGCTATGCGCCCAAGAGAACTTTGATTTAAAGAAGAGAGCAAATTAGGCGATTTGTTAGGGAAACTGTTATTCTTGGAACATCTCTGAAGTTCAAATGTGTGCATATATATGTGTATTAAAAAAAGGGAAGTTGCCTAAACTGGAGTCTGATCTTTTCCACTGATCCTGAACTGAAATCTTCCCTAAAATTTTCCCAATGCAGATACTGACCTTGGAGTAATGTTTTTTCTACTGACAATATGCTTGATTTTTTTTTCCTTTTTTTTTTTTTTAAAACTCCATAATAGAAATGCTCTTATCTCATAGGGAAAACCACTGATCTTCACTTATGATTTGTGCTACCTAAAGGTTTGTTCTGGTAAAGCATTTACTTACTTTCAAAATTATTAGTTTATATACAAATTATGCTAAGCATTTATTTGTGTGTGTTCCTTTAAAGTCAGGTGCTTGAATTGGTGGAGAAGATAATATATAACAAATGAAGATATTAAATACAAAATGCTGTCACCCCTCCACATGTATATACTTTCCATGGCTTTGTATTGTTTTTCTGGTGTGTGGACAGTGTGTGCTTATAGCATCATTCTGTACACAAAGTACTCCAGTTCAAGGTTATTATAAATTCTCTGCTTGTAATGCTTGTTGGCTTTTATGTGAACATGCCTTAAGTGAGTGTGACCTTTTAAATCACTTCTGAGAACAAGACTTGTACTCGTGTTTTCGAAGCTGTGTAAGTACTTCTAAAGAATCGTTTGTTGCTCTTTTATTGAGAGACTTTCTTGTAAGAAGGCGTTTTGCTGATGGACTGTTTAGAAGCTATGCAGTGAGCTAGATGGTGCAGAAAAGTCTTTGGCTGGTGCTAAATCCACCTCTTACCTACCTGTTAAAGCTTTGATTTTTGGCATGGAGAGAGTGGCACGAGCAAAGTGCTGGCTGTGGTGTGTGGGAGTTCTGGTTGGAAGGCATTTTTGGGGGCTCACCAGTCCAGGTGCCTGCTCAGAGCACGATTATAAATAACAGTAGGTCACTGGCTGTGGCTTTGTCTGTGGAGTCTTGGAAACCCCTGAGAACAAAGATGATCACCAAGCCCCCTGCAGATTTGTTTTCCAATGTCCAGTCTGAACCTCCCAAGCTGTTACTTGTGATACCCAGAAGAGTTTTCTTCCTTGTTTATGTAATGTGCCTTCAGCTTTAGTTAGTATGTGATTATCCCTAGGCAGTCTCTTTGTCATACTAAGCAAACACAGATCCATCACCTCTTCTCAAACCTCTCATTCTCAAGGCTCCATGCTGTTTTACTGACTCTTACCAGGTTCTCAAATTCCTTCTCTGCCTGGGGGACTTGAAATAGAACACAGTATTTGAGCTTCAGTCTCACCAGCATTGTGTTTCCTTTGATTGCACTCCTCTTGGCTTTCCCTATTTGCAGTGAGAGCTGACTCCTGGCTTGTATTTAACCTGACAAACAGCTTGATCTCCACATCTATCTCAGCAAGGCTGGTGTTCATCTGGTCTGAACCCAGGCTCCACTGAAGCATCCAGGAGCAGGGTTTTTCACTCTGCATGGTTTGTAAGATTGGATTATTCCTCTAGTTTATCAAGATAATCTCTGTTTGGAGATCAACCACTCAGTGCAGTCAACCAATCCTCCTTGTTTAGTGTCATTCACGTATTTTCTGATCATTCATTTTGTGTCATATTCAGATTGATGATGATGTGTGATACTGGCTCCACTATCAACCTTTGTGGTGGTGCTTACCTGGTGCCAGCTGGATGCTGAGCCATCAGTTACTGCTCTTCAAGTTCAGCAGTCTGGCCTGTGGTCGTTCAGTCTAACAGGCTGAATTTCTCCAGCCCTCCTGTGGGAAACTGGATTAGCCCTAATCACTAAAAACGGGACTGTGATTTCAGATATTTCTGGTAAATGCATCAAGCAAATATTTGAAGTTTTACTAACTGAAGCTAGCTTTATGTAAGTAAATTAGTATAGGTAAAATGAAGTTTCACAGATAATTTAGTCTTCCAAGGATGACACTGTTTACTTTGGGAGACTTCTGCTGCAGTGAAATGTGGTCTCGGTTAAATAAAACGTGACATTCAGAAGCTCAGTAGAGAGTTCTTCTTCCTGTATTTAACAGAAATACATGGTCTTTTTGCATGTATGTAAAGCTTGTATGTTTAAAATATACATGTTACTCATTTGGAGTAGTTAGTGTCACTAATTTTGTTTCAAGTACATTATACTAGAAAGCCATACAGCTTTAGTTTTAGAAATATTGCATTTAAATCCTTTCATCTCAAAACACTGGAATAATAAAAATGACTGGTAAGTCATTTTTAGTGGTAACACTGAACCTTGCATTGCTTTACAGCTTTGTAAAAACTCAAACCAGCTGAAGTTATTTTCCCTTTTTGTAGTAGTGTGCTTTTACTTTTTTTTTCACCCCCCCATTATGGCACTAGAAAAACGTATAGAGAGAGTTATTCCTCTCATTCAGATAGTCTGTGCCAAACCTGAATATGAAGGAATAACCGTAATTTCATCTTTCAGTAAACACGTGGAGGAGACAAAACCTTAATACTCAATCAGTTTCTGGAGTTGTCAGTGAATCTATAGTCTCCATTTCAGTTTTGAAACAGTCCATTTTCCATGATTTCAAGTGGCAAGAAAGGAGTAGCCTGTAATGATTTTGATCCAAATGGTGGATCTGCCTGACTGGATGCAGCACTTTCACACAGTTTGTCAGGCAGAGCACAGTAGCATGGGTCTGTGATCACACTGAATTTTCAGATGTTTTAAGGGATTGGACAATGGATAACCTTGTCAATTGAAAGAAAATAGAGCCTTGGTATTAAGGAGGTAGCACTTCAAAATGAGATTGATAGCACTAAAACTTGAATGTAATTGAATGCAAAACTAAACTATTTAGTGTTATTTTCCTGAATATCTGGAGTTCAATAATGGTTTGAAAATCCAGAGAATCTTTTTTCCCCCATAGGATTTAAAGCCAAAGCTGTTTAAGATTCTACATCTGTCTGTTTCTACCAGAAACACTTTTTGTGCCAGGACACTTGTAATTGTCATGCAACTAATTTTATGCATGCATCATCAGATTAATGTAAGATGAGATCAGTAATGGCAGCAAGAAGCAACTGGTACCCTGCATTTCATGGACTGTGTTTATCCAGTAGGTCTTAGAGGCACAGATTTTGTCTCTTGTTTTGATTCTAGTATTTTAAGAACAAACTAATTTCATCTAATGCTTTTGGACCTCTTATGAAATGAGCAAATAGCTGAACAAATACATATTTTGGTATCTTGGAGACAGATTGATCCTCAGACTGAAAAGTGTTGGTGAAAATCATTAGGAACAAAGTTTCATCTGCTCTTCTTTGTGAAATAAATTGAAATTTGTCATTGATTGTGAGATTTTTTTTTTTAAGACCTATATAGTGGCAGTGTGAATTCAGTGCTTAGAAGCTGTTGCAGAGCATGGGATGTCGCAGCACTTTTTGGTTGGAAATTGGGCAGTGGGGTTTCTTTAGTTACTTGCTTCTGATACTTACATGGAAAAATAAATCCAGTGGAATGAGACAGTGAAATAAAGTGAGTGGGCACAGATCAAAAAGGGTATGTCTTGCAATAAACCCTGATTAGCAAGTATTTAATAGATTAGAAAGTATTTAATATACTGGTATCAGGAAGGTTATAGCCTCGTGCAGCATAGATTCAGAAAAGTTGTCTGTGTTAGAGCCAAGGTGTTTTATTTTATTTTATTTTTCATTCAGTCCTGTCTGTAATTTTGTTTCATGACACCTTGGCCTGTTGTTCTGGTTTTAAATAAATGGGGTAATCTAGGCTTTTTATTTAAGAGAAACAAAGACAAATGTGAAATCATCCTAAAACTCTGCTGATATTTTAGCAATTCCTTTGAATTTTGTCTTTTTTTTGTCTCTTTGTGTTAAGAGAGAAATGTAGATGTGACAAATATCCTGCTTCTCTTCTTGAAGGCACTTACATTTTTTTTGTGTGGATTACTGGCTTTTGGTAAAAGTTTTTTGAGATATATTCCTGTGTGAACACACAAAAACATCAACCTGCTGTGTTTTGCTCTTGATGAGCATCTCCAGTTGTTTTACGACCATTCTTGATGTTATCTTAGATATCCATGTTTCAAAAGCTGCCTTATATAGGTTAGTCCTCTAAAATGTACCTTAAATGGAAAAAATATACAGGTGTACTTGGCACCAACAAGAATTCCCAGCTGTTTGGTAAGTATACGAAAGAGATAAGTTTGAAACATTTTTTTAAAAATTCTTCCTGCTTCTGGGTGAGCAGTGAAATGTTGTGAGAATGTGCCTTGTTTGAATGGAAATGGTGAGCAAGTCTAAGTGCTTGCTCTATACCTGTTTTGGAATAAAGCCAAGGAGTTGGACTAGACTAAGTGCCTACTATTTTATATTGTTGGTTTTGATTTTTTTTTTAATAGCTGTAAAGCAAGATATTTTTTGGTAAGATCAGAGTTTTGGAAAGTTAAAACTGGGATGTTCAATTGGTGTCATTTAACAGAGATTGTAATGAGCAATGTTACACGTAGGTCTGTTTCGAACCAGAGAGTCTTGGGCATCTTGTGCCTTGCACATCTGGGTTGGCTTGGTCTGCTGCTTCCCTCCTGCTGAACTTCATTACAGATTTCTCTGCAGCTTTTCATGTTGGAATTTCTTTTTTTCTTGGGGTTGTGTTTTTTGGTGTGGAAACAGGAAAGGCTGGAGCTTCCTGCCCATATAAACAATAAATCTCTGTGAAGTAACTGGGACAGATTCCTGCCTGCCTTCCCTGAATACCATGTTTAAAAGGAAGGAAACAGCATAAGTGTTTTGGGTATCAAAATAGGATTCACCTAATAGTAGAACTATTTTCTCAAAGAAATACGCAGAGGAGACAGGATGCCTTTATTGTTTTATTGCATAAAGTCCTTGAAACTCGGATCTGGAATGTATTTTTTTGTGTGACCATGTCACACACATAACTGTTACGTTACATTGTCGAGTATGTAGAAACTTCTTTAATGAGTTAGTATAGCTGATTACAGTAAGTTTTGGCAAAGTGCCCTTTTCTATGCATTCAGAGCTGTGCAGCTGTATATTCTATTTTCTTTAAATATACTGACACAGTTTTTTTAAAATTTTTATTTCACTCTGAATTAAAGCTGATGATTTTTAGCTTATTTGTCAATTACATTATGATTTATACTTTAGTGTCTCTAGTCAGTCACGGATAGTACAACATGGCTTAACTTAGAGGTAGTTTGAGTTGTAACAGTTTCACATTGATAGTTTGGAAGCCTATGTATGCCTTAAAATATCTGGAACTGAAATTACCTGTACAGTGATGTGGAGAATTGGTTTGTTTAGAGTTGTGTTTTTCCTTTTTGCACCAGAAAAAAAAAATTGCACCTTTCTTAAAACAACTTTAATGTAAAAAAATTTACCTGTGTCTGGGAGCCTATTTTAATATGCAGTCTAACTTTGTGTTTTCTCTTCCCTCCAGCTGGTGAGCCTGCTGCTGATTGGAATTGCAGCATGGGGAATTGGCTTCGGCCTCATCTCTAGTTTCAAAGTTGTTGGAGTGGTAATTGCAGTAGGAGTCTTCCTTTTCTTTATTGCCTTAGTCGGATTGATTGGTGCAGTGAAACATCATCAAGTCTTGCTATTCTTTGTATCCTTCTGATGCATTGCACTGATTGCCGCATGGTTCCAGCCGGGTAAACAACCTCCTCTGTCAGCTGAGACTGCTGGGGGAGGTGCTTCAGAAACAACAGAAATTCACTGTCTTACTTTGGTCAAGTGCAGTCTAAACTAGACTTCCTTCCCATTTAACTTAATTTCAGTTTCCTTTTTTTCCTCCATTGTTTGTGCTCTGAAGATAGAAGTATTCACATCTCTTTTAAAAAATAAGAATATTTTAATTTTTTGAGAGCTTTTTATGGTGGCTTGCTGTCTCTTACTGTGTGTTCAGTCCTACATGGATCTAAAGGAGGTGAACTATTAATGTTTAACTTTTGTGGTCTGGGAATAAGAACTGACCTCCACTTTGCAAACAGCTTAATTGTGTGAAGTATCTGCCTCTGAACATAGCAACCAAGTTTTGAAAGTACTCCCCAACTTTGAAAACACGGTCTTCAGTATCAAAGTTTATTCTTTTTGTTTTATGTCATCTTCAGATGCAGTAGTCGAAAAGTGTGCGAGGCTGTGTTCCAAAAGCAACTCTTACCTTTTTTATTTTTAATCTACGCTAAAGTTATTTTTTTAAATTAATGACAGGACTCTGTCATTGAAAAAATGTAATGTGAATATACAGTACCCAGAAAAATATTTTCTCTACTACATAATTTAAAGGAACTATACTGAAATTACCTGAGTCCCTAAAGCTGGAGAAAATGGCTGGAGATTTTTCTCTCAAAGCTCCTTTCATTAACCTCTCTGCTCACAGTTTCTTGCTAGACAAGAAATACGTAACCCGGAAATACCAGCTATGTGTAGTAGTAGCCAAGAAAGAGATAATACATGGTGATTTGGTTTGGGGAACATTGTTTAGGTCACCTTTTCCAGTCATAATTTACTTCCATAATTTTTCTGTTTTAAAGGACTTACTGTTTCCCAGTGAAATAAGGAATGCCATTAGGTGTCTTTGTTATAAAAGGAAAATTAATTTGAGAGTGTATCCTTAACTATTGATTGTTTCCAGTACATGATTATTCTTCTGCTAGTCTTTATCGTCCAGTTTTCTGTCTCCTGTGCCTGTTTGGCACTAAATGAGGAACAGCAGGTAAGAAAAGTTTTCTGACTTCTCAATCTGTAGCGTAACACTATAAATATACATGTACACAGGCACATATATTTGTATATAGTCCTCCATAAAATGAGGAGAGCATATTTTAAGAACATCAGCATTATCCTATTTATTAAAGACTAGGCCTTGCTCAGTGCTTGGCTCCGGTAACTAGAAAGAAATACATTTGGGTCCTAAAATTACCTTTTAAAAAATGATTTGTTTTTAAGCTTCCATTCTAGGTTTATGGTCACAGGTGTAGCAGCATGATATCTTGAATATATCTTGTGTTCAGCAATTTCAGATAAGCTGATGAAGTGTACAATAATCATGCTGTAAATTTGATAAAGTCAAATTTGAGTTGCTCTCTTGTGTAATTGGAAAGTTCATAACTACATTAGGCAGTTATGTGTGGAAGTAAAACAGTCTTCCTTGTGGTATGGAGATCAGTTCTTACTGCATAAGAAGTGGGTAAGGGCACAGTGACTATATAATCAATTTTTGCATGTGAAGGTGCTTTTTGTATATAGCCTGGGCAGTCCCAGCTAGATGAGTCACGTCCCTTTACGTTTTGGGTTTAGCAAAAATGAAGGGAAGGAATTATACCCATGAATGTGGTGCTGTTAGGTGCTGGGTTTTGCTGGACAGCAGCCTCTTTGGACACTCCAGTCATTTTTTAATATATTTATATTCTCCTGGTAAGCATCAAGGTCTGAAGGCTTTAGTTAGACATTATCAACTTGATTTTGTATATTGGCTTGCAGTGTAAAACAGTTCAACTAATGTAATATATATTTGCTTATGGTTTCTAGAGTGAACTTCTAGAGGTGGGATGGACTAACACCAACAGCGCGAGAACAGATATTGAGAGAAATCTGAATTGTTGTGGATTCAGAGTTTTTTATCAGAATGAAACCTGCGCCGCTGTAAGTTCTTTAAGTGTGAAAAGTCGTAACTTTTTCACACTGTGTTTGTTCAAAAATGTACAAAATTTTTTTCATAGTTACAGAAAGCATTTTAACAGCTGTGTAATGTAGTTGTTACAGTGATACTAAGCTCTTCTCTTAACTTACTGGAAAGAAAATTGCAGGGCACCCTGCAAAGTTTGTACTCCACTGTCATTTATATATAATTGCTCTCTTTGAGTCTTTTAAAACTGCTGGAGTTTTGTCCATGGGTAGCAGGCTCTTCTAGAGCTAACTAGATGCTTTCAAACAACGGAGTGTCATCAGCAAATGGAAAGCAATTCTCTGTATCTGCTACAGGATTGTCTTAGAACTCTCCACTGTAGACCATGTGCACCGATAATGGAAGAATATGCTGGAATGGTGCTGAGATTTGTTGGAGGGATAGGACTCTTCTTCAGTTTCACGGAGGTGAGTGGGTGGCTGGAAAATTGTGCTTTTTTTCCTCACCTTTAAGCTTTGTTTTGTGAAACACAATTATAGGGGGCTTAGTACAGGAAACCTCAGTCTGGTCTCAGGAGTTAAATAATTAATGAGGCCAAATTTTTCAGAGCTATGTACTTGTTTAAGTCTGTCAGAAGGAAGGCTTTTCTTGCAACTTTGTTATTTAGACAGCAAACCTCAGCATTAAAATGTGATGCTGTAAAGCTTAAGCTTTTCAGGAAATTAGCTGTTCAATTGTGCCATTCTCCAACAGCAATAAAAAAGAGTGCTGTTGCTTTACCTCTTCTTCCCACCTAATCCTTAGTCTAGCACACGTAAGTATTGTGAGTACTCAATTACTTTGAGTATTTTTTTTTGGTGCCCCCTGTAGTGCAAAGATAGAGTTGCATGAGGGTGAATGCAGTTTAAACAGTAGGTTAAAATGAAAAAGGTATTTTGGCTCTTTGCTTTAGTACCATGATGATGCATAACTTGCTTTATTGATTGGAGTATAAAATCCTCAGAGCAGATCTTTTCTAATTCCAGAGTAGAGCATGTGAAAGTGCTCTTCCTGCTGCTTAGTGCAGTTTTTAGAAGGTTTGTACATATGACAGCAACAAGAGAGATACAGCAACTTAAACAGAATCACGCTGATCTCAGCTAAAAATGTGATGGTGCTGGGAAGGCGGAAGGTAGTTGGGGGAATGACAGGATTTAAAAATGCACAAGAATAGCTGTATAGTTAAGTGGTAATGGTAAAATGAAACAATTCAGAGGATTTTTTTATCATTATACTAAAAGCAGCTTTATGAGTATCTATCATTTAGGAAGGGAATAAGAATAATTTTTGTTATAACACTGGCAATTTTTGTATTGTACTGTAAATGTGGGTTTGGCTTTTTTATTTGTAGTTTTGTGGGTTTTGTTTTGCTAGGGTATGATTTCTCTCAGAGAGACAGGGTGCATTCTTTGTTCTACTTAAGAAAGATGGGGTGTGGTTGTACAATTTCAGCAACAGTAAAATATCCTAAACTTGTACACTGGAAGATGCGTTTAATTTTTCACCTTTTAAAACAAATTTTGTGGAACTAGAGGATGGGATGGAGACCTTCTGCTTAGTAATATCTTTGGTTTTTATTTTCAGATTCTGGGAGTCTGGCTGACTTACAGATACAGGAACCAAAAGGATCCTCGTGCAAACCCTAGTGCATTTATTTGATAAGTTTATAAAGGACTAAATCTTCTCTCTGCACCCTCTACTTAAAAATACTGATTCTCCATAGTTTGGTATTTCTCCATAATAGGTATTCTACATGTACCCAGAATAAAACTCAAGTTCTGTAAGAAATGTGTAGTTTTCATATTTAATTTCTACTGTTTTTCTTCTAAGAATCTCTATCTTAAAGTAGATGGGTGCATTCAGTAGCTGGGCAGAGCTGAACTGCTGATTAAGACTTTGTTAATTGATGTGGTGAACTCTATACAATGAGTTTTATAGCACTACTGGGTTATCTGGTATAAAAAAAATACTCGGAGGTATTTTCTGCTGTATTCATTGATTACAAAAATTCACATGAATTCTCATTAAAATGATAAAAAATTATGGTGGATGGTTGGGTATGATTTACTT
Organism: Regulus satrapa; assembly: GCA_013396955.1. Classification (NCBI taxonomy): domain Eukaryota; kingdom Metazoa; phylum Chordata; class Aves; order Passeriformes; family Regulidae; genus Regulus; species Regulus satrapa. The sequence continues at coordinate 251,432 of VWZN01009182.1, forward strand.
AGGTTTTAGGATGTACTCTAGTAAACTTTTTTGTCTCCCACTTTCCTGTTAAGGTAAAAATAGAAGCTAGAGATGTTATTTTCTATAGTGCACATAAGTGTATGTTAATGACTACTGTATTCTTTACCCCTCCCCTTCCCTGTTTGTTTTGGTTTTCTGGTATCTTTAGAATTTTGTTGAGAATAAAGGCAATGTTAATGAATATTGTCATTATGAGAACAATGAATGAAGAAAACTAGGAGAATGTAATCTGCAGCTGATTAACTTGAAACTTTCTTTCCCTTGACAAGTGAATGAGGTTTGGTATTTGCACAATCAATGTATGTCATCTCTGATGTAAGAAACTTGATGTCTGGAAAGTTGTTGTACAGCTATTTTTTTTAGATGGTGTAAAGTCATTGTTGTAATAACTCAGCAGTGTATATTTCTTTGTCATCCAGATAACAGTCTTGATTTCATGAGAGATTGAATGCTGTCTAAAAAAACAAGAAAGAAAAACAGCAACAAAAAAATTTGGTTTCCCGTAGTTTGTTTTCTGAAAACAAAGAATTCAAGTTAGAATGGTTTGTTATCCATGTAGAAAGTATTGTCTGTGCTGAAGGAAAGCATGGTCCCTCTTGCTCTCTGTAAAAGTGGTATATCAGCTGAAACAGCAGACACCTAAACACCCAAGGTGCACAATGTTTCATTTGTTTCTAATCATACTGAATTGCAGATGTGCACTGCACCTTTTCTTCATTCGTTCTTCACTCAGTTGCTGCTGCTGGCATAGTAGGCAGTTGATGTAGCCTGAAAGTCAGGTCCACGGGAGGAAAAGGGGAAGAGTATTAAGGCACTCTGCCAAGGAATATAGCACCTGAAGAAGGTGGAAAGGATGTCTGGAGGCAGACAGAAATAGATTCTCATATGGTCACTCTTCACTAGAGAGATCCCTCCTTACTCCTGCAGAGGAGGCAAAAAGAAGTTGAAGCATGCCCATCAGAGAGAGCACTTTCAGACTTTCCTGGGCTGAGTACTCCTGAAGAAGGAATTATCTTGAGGTTTTGAAGGGGAAGAACAGAAACTGAAAGCAGGGGGATGTCAAGAACTTGCTGTAGAACTGCTTCTCTTCAGGTGTAGCTGAGTTTTCAGCATCTGTGGTCAGCACCTGCTCCGGGAGCTGCTCTGGGAGCTGCTGCTGTGCCTCCCAACTGCTGAGTCTGGCTCCAGCACATACCTGGAGATCCAGGGTAAGAGTCCACTTGTGTGCTAAAACAGCTTAAGAGTCTTCAGGCCTGCTGAGAATCTCCTGACCACATTTAGGAACAGTTCATTTTTCTGGTTTAGACAGGCTCTGTGTTTTGTGCATTACAGTAATAAATCTAAGGAGTTGTCATATGGAGTGGGTTAATGAAGCTTAAAATAATACCACATTGCTGCTTCAGTTTTGACCTTTTTCCTGTTTGTTTTTGTAGTGCTTAGTTTTGGGTGGATCTGGTTTCATAAGTATGGTAGATTATACTGGAGTGTAAATGTGCACCAATGCAAAAATACTGAAAATATTACCACTACCAAAACTCTCATGTCTCATCATGTGAATTTGTTTTATTAGTCAAAAGATAAATCAGTGGGTTGTATGGAATGATTAAAATTTTTCTACCACATTCAAAATATATTGTTATTCTTGGTTTGTGGTTAAACAAACCCATCCACCCACACAAGTGTCGAAATTCCCAATCAGAGGTATGGATTTGCTTTCCAAACCTGAATCTGAAGGGGACAGTAAAACACAATGAATCTGACTTTGTTTTTGGAAGGTCAAGAGTGTTGCCTGTCAGAGAAAGTCTGACTCATGTGAGTATTCAAGAAGTGTCATACTATTCTGACATGCTGAACTAGAGCACTTAAAAAAAACTTATTTAAACCTGTTCTTGGTGGGTTTTGTCATTGAACTTTGTTGCTTTCTTTTATTGGAAAACATTTTTACCATACAAAGGTTTTTTTTTGTTGTTTTCTAGAGATGCGTTTAATTTTTCACCTGACTGCTTGAGCTTTGGACTTCATTGTAACCAGATTTTCTAGAAGCTATTTACTGCAACACAGTGTCAGAGTAATGAAATTATTTAACTTGGAGCATTCTTACTGCTTACATTAGATGTTTTTTGGCAATAGTTTGCTGAAATGCTTTCTTCAAGTTGGTTATTCTGGAAAAATGTAGAAAGATATCTTCTTTCAAAACACATACACATTTTTATCATAAATAATTCTTATTTATAATATAAATAAATCATAAAAATAATTTGCTATAAAACAATCTAATTGTTCATCTATGTGAGAAAGTTAATCCAGATATTGACTAACATCTTGATACCACTGCACAGTATCTGCCACCTTTCACATGAAAGTAACAATTACAAAAGGGAAAGCTTGTATAATTTGAAGTGATAGCTGTAAAAACGCACCTTAAAAGCTATAGGTGATAGTGAATAGGAATGTGTTAGTGTTCTTAACTTGCATTATCCTTTTAGACCTAATTAATTAGAAGGTTGTCTGAATGCTGATGGAATTCTTAAAATCCTGATATCCATCCTCTGTACTTGGGTTATCTAACGATTGTATGTATTTTAGCAATGAGTTTCCAGGTTTTCCAAAGAAATGGAAAGAGGTTTTTAGCTTTGCATGAGACCTCTGTAAGCCTAAAAAATAAGTAAATCTATACTTAGAGAAAAGAATTTAAAAGAGCAGGATTAAGTTGATCATTTATATATTAAGATTCTTGCAAATTTGGTTATGGTGAAAAGTAGATGAGAAGAGCATAGCCTTGAGTGCAAAAAGGATGAATTTCAGTTTCAGAAACATTTCTTGATACTTGCAGGCTGGACTAACTTGTGTATTTGCATCTAGGCATGTACATTAATAGACCCTTGTAGTTATTGTAGTTAAGCTTTATATCTATTTACTGGATGTTATACATAGCACAGTACCTCTTCTTAAGAAAATGATGCTTCTTCCCATAGCATTATAAAAACAGCTTTGTAAAACATGATGGCATAGGCAGCCTTTGTTTTATATCACATAGCTCTAGCAAGTTGAGTAGGTAAAGATGATTTTGATATTATATGCTTTGATATTTGATATGAATATGATTTTGAACCAGCTGTGTTGAGGTTTGAAATTACTTTATCCTTCAAAGAGGCAGAGGCAGTCCTTGTGTGCTATAAGGCTTTTATTTGTAGAAAAGTATCTATCTGAAGGCAGAGTTCTGAATTGTTAAAAGTTCACGCTAAAAGTCTCTGGTATCAGGTCCTGTGCAGCAAAGGCTCCAACAGCATCTCCTGGGTGGGAATCTTGTGGGGCAGAGGTCCTGATAGCAGCTTCTGGCAGGGGTCTCGCTTGGCAGAAGTCTGTCAGCAGCAATTCTTTCTTCTTTTCCTGTCGCATGTGTTCTTCTTCCTCTTCATCCTCCTCTTCAGCTCCAGCCTGCCCTTCTCCCTCCATCCATGCATCCCGTCTCACCCCAGTACAGAGGATTTGATTCTAAATTGACCAATGAACTAAAACCATGATTCTAACCATACTTTCTACACCTATCAAGACCCAATTCTAACATACAAAAAACAGTGTCAGTTCTTGCCCTTCTTTACCTAGATACTCACATGTATTTTTCTATCTGTTCTATCTTAAAAATGAAAACAATGTTTTCTACAGAAATAACTCTTAACTTAACATGAGTCTATATTATTTCTTCTAAAAATGCAAACAATGTTCTTACTATGCTTTTGTTATGTCTTGAAGCCAGGCCACAGAACTGAGCCTTAGGGCCTGCTAGATTTTCAGAGGCTTCTATTTTTCTAAGGTACTTAAAGCATTTCTAAAGTATTTAGGATATATTCTACCCACTTAGTTATTTAAAACTGTACCTGAAACTTGTACCTATATCTCTACTTTGTGTCCATGTGGTTTAATAGTTCTTAATTTCTTTAAAGACTGTAATTCAATATCTGCATTCTTTTTCAGTGGAACTCAGGCTTCTGCCTCTTGCATTCCAACACAACTGTTCCAGCTTCCCTCCGTGCTGTCCCTCTGCTAAATAATATGAGCACATTTTTTGCTTTTTCTGACTGATACATGATTTTAGAGACTATCTCTGCCCTTCACTGCATCTGTTNACTGTTGCAGCTTCCCTCCGTGCTGTCCCTCTGCTAAATAATATGAGCACATTTTTTGCTTTTTCTGACTGATACATGATTTTAGAGACTATCTCTGCCCTTCACTGCATCTGTTTTTCCTCTGTCTTCTGGATGCTGCAATAGAAAGCAACATCTTACTGAATTGCTGAAGGAATGCTGAATTCCATGTCTGGGACCCTTTCCAGGTAGCTCTTGAGGTTTTCTGGTAAGCAGGGTTTGCAGAGCTTGTCAAAGACCCATTAGTAAGTACCTCACTTCTGATTTTGCTGAAGGATTCCCTTGAGCTGAAGCTTTTGCTTCTCTGACCTCTCCTGCCCTCCCAAATATTTTCCTCTTGTAGTTTTTACCATGACTGGTAGTGGCAGTAATGGTAGTAGAAGTGGTAAGAATGCTCTTATTGCTAAAGATCTGAGAAAATAATGAAGGCATAGTCCTGGCCAAGTGTCTCTCACTGATGCTGCTGCTGAGTTCAGAGATAGCAGATACTTGGGGCTGGAAAGTCTCCTTTTTGTCTAAGTCTTCATGTAATGTATACTCTCACGGTGTTCATCTGCAGAGTTTATTTTAGTTCTGACTTCTCTTGTCCCCTTTTGGGCTTGTAAATAAGCAATCGTGAAACCAGCCACAAAGTCATTGTGTCTTTTTGTGATTTGTTAATCATCTCAGGGCTTTACTGAAATCTGATGTAGGCAGGGACCTTTTAAGGGAAGCAGTTATATCTTAAATCACTTCAGAATACAGCCAGTTCAAAAGAAAAAGCAGATCGGTATGCAAACAATCTCATTCTCTAGTCTCAAGTACTTTCCTGTGAAAGATTTTCACTTGCTATGTTAACTGTAAAGAAAGGGCTGATCATGAAAGCTCCACATAGGCTGGTGCTGCTGGAAAATTATTTGAGATAACATAGGCTGAATAATATAGAGCTCAGCTAGCTGCCACAACTGGAGATAAGAAGCTGCTTTGATTCTCTTCAGATTTGATTCTCTTCAGAGTATGGTTGCTGTGCTTTGGGTTTGCAGCCACCATGGTTCTGGTAACACAAGGTTGTTTTTTGTAACTGCTGACACAGAGTCGAGGTCTTTGCTGCTCCTTCACACTGCCCTACCAGCAGACAGACCTGGGCTGCAGGAGAAGCTGGGAGGGGACAGAGCTGAGGCAGCTGACCATGCAATATGGGGGAAGAAGCAGAAAGGGGGGCACATTTGGAGTGATGGTGTTCGTCTTCCCAAGTCACCATTACATTTGATGGGGCTCTGTTCTTTTGGAGGTGGCTGAAAATGTGCCTGGCTGTAGGAAGCAGTGAATTAATCCTGTGTTTTGCTCTGCTTGTGCACACAGCTTTTGCATTACCTATTAAACTGTTTTTATCTGAACCCATGAGTTTTCTCACTTCTAATCTTGTGATTTTTCTCTCCCATCTCCTTGGAGTGGAGTGAGAGAGCAAGTGGCTGTGTGGGGCTGGGCTGCTGGCTGGGATCCACTGCAGCCTTTTTCCTTCCAAAGTACTTGAATGTAAAATGCAAGCTGTGGTCTCAAGCAACATGGTGATTTTACCGTTTCTAATAATGGTAGATGAAAATAAGGAAAAATTAAAACACAGCAGTGTTTTGTATGTAAACACTTGAAATGAATTTATTTTTTAAAAAATCATTTTTACAGTTGAATCATACAATATTCTTCTGTACGCCTTAAAATAAAAGCCTCTAGCTTTTAAAAATGCTGCCCAGTACAAAAGTGCTAATGTAAAACTGTAGTGTTTATGTATAGAAACCATCACTACACATCACTAAATATCACTCTAAATAGTCTCTTCACCAGTATCAAGGTGTGGAGAAGAGATGGAAGATAAGACGTCATAATATTTAAGGGCTTTCTTCTTTGCCTTACAGTTCAGTCTTCAGGAGCTTCAGCGCTTTCTGCATATTTGAATACACTAGAAATGAAATATTAATGCATGTTATTTTTGCTGCAACTTCCTCTGCCAGCAACCAAAAATGCCGCAGAGAAAATGCCATCACTATTAAAGCTTTTAATCACATGCCTATTGCTATAGGGATTCAGATGCACTTCTGAGCAATTTGTGAACGTCATGGGTTTAATTTTTACTGGTGAGAACGTGTATTAATGCCAACACATGGGCAGAGGCTGGAGCTGTGCAGCAGTGAGGGATGGCTGTAGCAAACATCTCTCCCTGCTCCCTGGTTTCCTAACCTGGCCTGTTGGGACTCGTGTGTGAGTTCTCACTGTTGCTTGCAGTCAACACTGCTGAATTATGCAAGTTCCTACTGATGTATGCTCACTTTTAAAACAGATGGATGCTTAAGGCTCCAGGGCTCTGCCATAGTTTTCTTCATCTCACTGAGTTTAAGTCTAGCATGCTGTTTAATTTTAATCCTGGTTAAATGTCCTTCAGCAAGTACTGATTGCGAGAATCTGTAATGCCTGGTGTTATTCCATGTTGCATGAAAAATGTGACTGCTTTCAGAATATTTCCAGAACCTGTCAGAACACTCTACTTACACAGTGAAATGTCAGAGGGCTCATACGCATAGAGACGGTTTGAGTATCTTCCAGTAATATCTGCTCTCACAGTCAGGGAAGGATCTGGGGAAAATAGGGTGAGAGAATGTGTAGAGGTTAACTTTCAAGCAGAAGGAAATAAAAGGAAATAAAGCTTTCTGCACTCCTGCTTGCTTCCTAAATGTTTCTGTGAGACATGTCTGCCTCTGCTGTGATTGTGATTGTTCTAACAGGGTTACTGACATTTCAGTTTTAAGTGTTGTGTTTCCAGGTTTATTGAATGGGATGAGCTACCCACTCCAGCAACTGTGGCATCAGCCACTGAGGGAGGAATGTGAAGCCTCTGTGAAGTTGGGTGATATTGAGTCAATATTTGATCCACAAAACCAACTCAAATCTTTATATTTCTCATGAAATAAATTCCTGTTAATCAGCCTGAGGACTTGAGATGGATGGTGCAGCAGGGGCTCTGTTCTGAGATCAGCTTTGATGCTTGAGGTACTCACCTATGAACAAAACCCGAGGGACGTACTGGCCATCAGGTGCAAGATTCTTGTCTGTGGTTTCGTACTTAAAGAAACAGAGAAGGTTCCTAGTCAATTAGGGCATGTTACAATTTTTTTCTTCACTGTACTGTGTATTATGAAATGCAGCTCAAATAATATATTTGAGTTTAGGAGATTCAGTTTCTGGGATGCAGTTTTTTAACAGCTGGAATTGCAAATTGGTAACAGTTCATGTTATTAAACTTTACATTCCCTCACATTCTGATTTTATGATTGCTACAAATGAAAAAGACTTACTAAGAAATCTGTTATGCTTCAGCAGTGGCCATTTTCCTAGCTGACCCTAGCTATTAAACTGAAGTTAAAGAAGCCATAATTAAAGGAGAACTTTGTTGCTTTCACTTAATTAAGTGTAACTAGGAAACTTACCACAAGGTTCAGGAGAATGAATTTTTCAGCCAGTTTCTGTATCTCCTTGTGTTCAGCAAAGACCTTCTTGAGGGCTAGAGTAGAAACAAATGGGGGAAAAAAAATTAAAAGATGCCTTTGAAATATATTGTCCTCCAAAAAGAAATTCAAACAAACTGATGAAACAAAAAGAGAATTTCCAGTTTATAACTGCAACAAACAAAGATTTTCAGTTCATTTTACTGGAACATGATCCATTCATTTATATTCTGCATTAAAGAGTAATTACAGTTGTGCGAAATGCCCCATCTTCCTTCAGAGAGGAACAGCTGGCTCTCAAATTTTCTGCTTAGGTTTAAATTTGAGCATTTGACCCTTTGAACCTACTATTCTTCTGCTGTGGTTTCTGGCCCCAGATCTTAAAGCACTTGATAATACAGCATGTAGAGCTTCAGACTAAATGTTTGGAAGGGTTTAAATACTTGTACAGAGACTCTTCTAGAGTTACTGGAGCTATGGATGGATCTTGCCATGTGAATTGACTTGCAGGAAGGAGAGCCCTCAAATAAATTCAAAGACTGGGAAAAGAGCAGTCCCAGTCACCAGAAATCCTGGAAGAGCTCAATTTCATCCTGGATTGATTTAGTCCCTAACTGGATTCAGTCTCAATCACTGATTATATCGAGCGCTGAATACGGTCTTTCTAACAAATTGTTATGTCTTGCTACTGGTGGTGCTATTGATTTTGGCTGATTGTGCCGTGAACCAAATTCAGATTTCTCAGAGGTCAAACCCTACTGACCTGTGCTCATTTCTGTGTCCGTTTTGTATCATGCAATACTGAATTACCATTTTAATTTTATTTCTACACACTGGAAAACACCTTCGAGGTACAGTAACTTGAAGACCACACCCCATGCTTGTGCAAGCTAGTATTTCACTATGGTTTAAGCAGAACCGCAGCTG
>VWZN01009182.1:262364-302325 GCA_013396955.1 Regulus satrapa
AAACTCCTCCACATTTTAGCTGGATTTTTTTTTTTTTTTCTGAAGGAGGAAATAATTTCAGCAACATGACCCTATGTTTTCTCATTACATTTCCTTCTAGAAACTAGAACAAATATAATGGCTACAAAAATAAAATTTAAGACATTCCAAAAGCAGTACAGAACATTGAAAAGATTCATGTGAAAAAGAAAAGAAAAAAGGAAAAAGAAGCCTACAGAAAAACTCCCCTCACCACAGCAGGCTGTTTTTAAAGTTCAGACAATGAAAACTGGACTCTGGGAAAACAGAAATGTTTTTCCAGGTAGGAACTGCAGGAGGAGACATAAGCTGAGTTTCCACAAGGGATACAATCCTCTTTGCTAGTAGAATATCCAGTAGAGCTCAAATATCCAAACAGACCCTGTTTCAGAGGTGTGAAATACAACTTTTGCAACAGACTGCTTTTCTGCCCAAAGAAAAGTCTCCTTGGCAAAGAGGAAAACTGCATGAAGTTCAATTAAACTCTGGATTGTCAGGGTTGCCTCAAGTACGGTTTTGGCTAGAGCTGTATAGCGGAAGTAATGCTTCTTTAAAAAGAGAAAAAAATAAATTAAAAAGGATTGGACAACTAGATCAAAGATCAGGCACATTTTTGGCTGTTGTGGAGTCAGCATGCAGAAAGTAAAGACAGAAGACCATTAAACCTGCTCCTTAAAATCTTTGCCTCTGGAAGACTATGTGCACTTTTGAAAAGCTTTCCAAAATAACCCCTCTCCTGTTTGTTTTTTGTTGTTGTTGTTGTTTTGTTTTTGTTTTTAACCTGCAAAGCCAGTATTTCTCTAGACATTTTCCTTCATAACAAGCTGTGCTGGACTGTGCCTGCTTTGCTGCATTCTTTTCTTTCCAGTGATCAGAGTCCCCATCCCCAGCTAGCTCAGGCTCCCCCAGGTACCTTCCGAAGCAGGGAGTTTGCAGTGCCTTACCTTGTTTACTCTCCCAGACGCCTGCCAGGATGCAAAGGTGTTCCTGGTTTCAGTGAGAATACTGCTGTTCCTACTGCCTATTTATGCACCTTCACACCCCAACTCCACCCACAAGCTTTCAATTTGAATACTACTTTCAAAGAGCTAAACTTTCCAGTTTTTCCCCACCAAGACGTTCAGAGTTAATTTTGTAATTAAATAACATTGCAATTTACTGTCAGATACTGTATTTAAAGCTCAGAGACATTTCTGTAGACTTTTGGGATATTTCTTGAAAGGTGATTTTAAAAGATTGGCAAAGATCCAAGTACAGGTAAGCTTAAGTCAAGACTCCTGATTTGCCTGAAGAGTGATTTGTCTTTTTTTGATTGGTTGGAAAATCAGTATGGGTTGCTGTTCTTTTGGTCCTTAGAAAAAGTTAAATTGATGACTCAGAACTGTGGATGTTATTTAGATAAATAACTGTGCACATTATACAGATATGTGTGCACACATGCATGGAATTGTAATCAAACCTAAAAAAAAGTTTGTGAATGTCTCCACAAAAATGTATTTGGAAGCTATACTAAAAAACGTGTTCATAAGCGGAGATCTAAGCCAACATTTCATTTAAATTCCACAATTAATTAGTTGTGTAGACATTTATTTTTAACTACAGCAAGAGCCCAAATCATCTTAGGTTTCAGATACATGTATAATACAGTGTAGTGCTCAAGAAAATAGACCTGGATGGTCATCCCCACTGCTGCACTGACTGCCATGGTCCTTCCACAGAGGTCAGTGCAAGTCTCTCCTCAGCAATATATGCTGAAACTACGGTATGTTCTCCTTGCTGCATGCCTCATATATTTCAGCGAGATTAAAATCACGGGTTCATGGGCAGTGAGTGCTTAACATTTCTCAGCTGGGTAGAGGAAATCCATCAGATATGGATTTTCCTGTTTGAAATTCACAGTGCTGTCTGATGGCTGCTAAAAGCACCCATTTGTTGCAAATATACTTGAGAGAATTAAGGGCTTTGGATCTAAGTGTGGATTTAGTGGGGTTTTTTGTTGTTGCATTTTTGGTTTTGTTTGTTTGTTTTTCTTTTATATGAAAAGTAATTAGGAAAACAAAACGGAGAAGCAAGACCGTGAACTCAAAAAAATGTATTGAGTTCTACTGTGCTTTGCTTAGCTGCTTGATGTTCTAGGAGGATGAAACCAAAGCTCCCAGGCATATCAGTCATTTTAACTGCCCTTTCTGTATGCTTAATGAAATAAGTATGTTTTCCTGAGAGAATTTGTATATAAATTTCTTCTTCTCGTCCAGTACTTGTCCCTGAAGATTTACAGATGTAATTTGTTTGCTCCTATATTGTCTATCCAAACTACATCCACTCAGCTTTTCTTCCGATACATGTACCAAAAGAAGTTTCCAAGGTTCATATTTGGATGTGGGATCACTCACTTTGGACAATTTAGGTTACATTCTAAGTCCACATTAGTGCAGATGTAGAAGTAAACCTTGGGTACCCACTTTGCTCTCAACTTAGACAATTCATAATTGTATTTTAACACACTCTTGCTGACTCTCTTCTCAGGTCACACCTTGACCTGAGAATTTGGTAGATTTGACCTGGAATTTAGTAGTTTTAAAGCCTGTAAAATAAGTTCTAATTGCTTCTGGTACTATGAAGAGATAATAAGCAGATGTGTTTGACTCACACACTTTATTAAACATCCTGGGTTTTGTCTAAAAATGTATCCCCAAGGCTAAGCCCCTACCTGTTCCTGGCACCAGCTTTAGATGTATCTCCATTTGCACCTTTGCTTTCTTCTGTTTTCAGGGGATTCATTAATCTTAGCCTGTGTCCACATAGCCTTGCTCTACTCTGACAGAGCTGCCTCCTATCAGAGTCTCAGTAACTCAAATACAGCTACTCACAGGGGCTTCCCCGTCAGCTTGAACCCAGTGACCTCAATGCAGATAGACTTGTCTCTAAACCAGCTTTGTGCCTTGTTACTGAAGAGATGGGGCAGCTCAGCCTTTCCACAGCTCCCTGCTTGGGCCCTGAGACTGAGCAGTGCCCAGCTGCTAAATTTTCTTCTGGCCTTTTATAATGGGCTACTTTCCCTGCCTCAGTGACTAAATCGTGCAAGAACTGCCCCGGAGAGCTTCAAACTGAATAGGACTGTTCCAGAATGTTTTTCCTGTTTTTCTATAAAGATCTGCTAGATCTTATTACTGTTAATGTTTAACATCTTTACAAAATTAGTCATCAGATTTTTGAGGTAATTTTGGTTCCCCTGCTCTGAAGTGCCTTTATTCATTATGTTATACAGAAATTTGCTCAGCTTCAGGTGGCTAATGTTACATCTCTTCTGAAGGCATACTCTGATGTGCTTTGTTTTCTCTTGTATTTTGTAATACATAAGTTTTAGAATTCAGGCATTTCTCCTCATTTCATAATAAACACATGTTTCCAAACCTTATGATTTACTGCTTAGAATAAATATCAGAATTTTACACGGGGGGAATGAGAAGTAATGAAGGAGATGTGTAGTCAGTCCCACACTAGCAATGCTCTGAGTCAAAGCCAGAGACAATCAGGTCTGGAAATCATCAATCTTCCAGTGCTCTTAAAGTAGTAGTATGTTATGAGACATAATGGTTGAAAGTAAACAAAATTTACTTGAGAACTGGTCGAATTTCTGTAGTCAGTGCTTTAAACCCATAGAGGTTTTTTATCACCTGAAAGCTCTTCAGATTAAAATTGACTAAAATTTTCCAGCAAACCTTATACCCCAAAATTTAGGAGCTGAGACATCCTCTTACAGCTATGGCAGATGCAGGTTCCATTTTGTTCCTTCTTGCCCCAAAATAGTTCAGATCCTTTTCATGAATATTATAGGTAGGTGCTGTCTGGATTGGGATATGCTGGGATATTGGGATATGGTGATTGATGTTCCCTGTCACACATGTCAAGACTATTTATTTGTGTAATAGGCATTTATGCTGGAGCAGGCACTGAATCCCAGGCCTGCTTACTTGTGATCTGTTAGGTAAGAAAGTGATTTATTTTTTACAGTGGCTCAGGAAACATTTGCTAACGCTTGCAAATGGAAAGCATTGCTTAAGCAGAAACTGGTGTCTTATGATCCAGGCATTCTCTTCAGAGTTGGAAGGTCATGGTTCAACCATCCCCTGTCTGTTTTATTTTCATTACAAAGCCACATTTCAATGGCTGGAAAGAAAAAGTTCAGCTGAACATTTAAAACTAGTAGCTAGAGTTCAGGTAAATTTTTTCTAGGAATCTGATAATTTGTCCTGAAGAATGATAGTTTTCCAATATACGACAGCCTGACATTTTCCTCTTTTTAGTTGAATAAATTACTTGATTAACTTGCAGTACCTACAGTTTATTGGTAATATTTTTCAAATTGGTTAGCAGAAGAGATGTTAAGAATTTAAATTAGGATAATCTGACTCTTTAATTGTTGTTTTCAAAACAAGAGCAAAAACAAAAAAGAGCAATCTGTGAGGATTTTGATATCTCTGGAGGCATTTTTTTCCACTTACATGTGGATATTTATAATACAAATCACCATCACTTGATACAGGCTGTTAAGAAAAGCATGCAGCATCCCTTACATAGTTTTAGTTGAAGATGTGGGTTTGTTATGTAGCCAGTTCTTATCCCATGCTTCATTTTCAGTCTTGATATGATGAGATGTCTGGAAGGCATTGCTGAATGACACATTTAAAAATCACTAAGTCATTTGAAGACCCATATTAAAGGTACTTTCTCTTGTATTGTTTAATGCCCTTTTCACAACAATAAGGAAACTGTCATGGTCTGTTACACCAAGGAGTTTCAAGGTTTTCAGCATATGTGGAACTTAATTGCTCAGTTGTGTTTGGTAAGAGAAAGCGTGATCCTGGTAGCATTTAGATGTAACTTTGAAGTATTTTTTTCCATCCCACAGGGAATCAGTGAATGAATGAAGAGGAATTCTGTGAAGAGAGGGATTGGGAAGCTGGGGTTGTAACACAGCCTTGTGAAGAAGACTGTTTATCTGGTCTTAAATGGGCAAGTCAGTTATGATCAGCAACACTTCATGTCTGAAATTCTTATACTGAAGTAAATGCATTTTAAATACAAAATAATTTAAATTTTAAAATAAAAATAGCTCTAAAGGCAAAAAAAATATTAAATTGCTGTACTACAAAATTAAAGCGAATTACTCCTTCCCTGTCTAACTGATATCCAGTTTTCAGTATAACTTGAAATCTGTAAGCCAATAGTTTCTTATTTCGTTATACTGTAATATTTGAGAACAGTAGGGAAAACATTTATGTTTTGAACAGCTTATTTTTTTATACTTAGTATCACAGTGGCATTTTTTAACAAACCCCTTTCTGTTAATTAAGCCCCCTTCTGATCTGGCCTGCCTTGGTCCTTGGATGCTGAACTCTATTACAGGCAAGTAGCTGAGCCACAATGTTCATAATTCAGTGATCTTCCAGAGCTGCCACCTTGCTGTGATCTCTCTGTAGGCCTCCTTTGTATTCATTGTTCTTATTTCAAATTTATTTGTTTATATGTAACCCAGGTCCTCTTAGTTTTCCTAATGCTTTGCCTCAAAATCAGAAACGTTTGGCTTCTAGTGAGTATCAGTGACATAATGCCCCAGATCTGACTCCAGAATTCATGGTACTTAAAGTAATAATGGATGTGACTCTTTTTATTCTCTTTACTCTTGTTAACTTACCTGAAAGTTTGCAAAGGTAAAGATGAAGGATTCCATCCTGGTTTGTTTTTTTTTTTTTTTTCAATGAGCAGTGAATTACACATCTTGGTGAAATTCCAGCTGAAACCACTGACACAGCTGCTTTCTTAGCCCCACTGTTTCTTGTGTGCTAATATCTTTTTTTAACATTGCTTTTGCTTTGGGGCCAATATTCCAATCAGCATGACCTCTGCAACAAAGTTTATGCATTTGTTCTGCTGAGTTTCTCTCTTTTCTGGTGGTGTTGGTCTTTTTCTCCAAGCTGTGCAGACTTTCGTGGTGTTGACACCGTCTGGCCAGCATGATGCTCTCCACAGAACCTTCTATCTCCTCCCAAGTTCTTGGCGTTGCCTTGGCTTCTGTATTCATCACAGAATGTGCAGTTTTAGTCAGCCACACAGACTGCACAGTTTTAGTGGACTCCAGGGCTGAGTCCTTTCTGCAGCAGCTCTCACAGCAGCTCTGCCATCTCTTAGCTGTTCCATCACACCCTCACTGTGTCCATGCCATGATACCATTTTCTTCTCTTTGCTTCACTCTGAACTAGGTGGGGGTCTTTGCTTGAGCAGTTCTAGTTGCCTTGTCAAGGTTAAATCTGGGATTTAGCAGTCTCATTTCTGAGCTGCATTTTCCAGATCCTGAATATTATATTTTTATCTGTGTCTCAGCCACGAAGTTGTAAAGCTAGCTCTCCAAATGTAAACCAGGTATAAAATCCCTTTAAGTTTTCACCTTCTTGTTTTACTTCCCCTGCGCCCCCCCCCTTCTTCCCCCCCCACATCTGCGTTTTTTTTTTTTTTTTTTTTTTTTTTTTTTTTTTTTGGGGATAGTGTGGGGATTTTTTTTGTATTTGTGAGGAGAATAGTTTACCACTGGCACAAGTTACCTAGAGAAGTGGTGGGATAACTCTTCTGTCAGGTTTCAAACAACAAACTTGTTGTTTGATTGTCAATGCCATTACTCAGTGGTCATGCATGGGATTGGAAAGAGTACTTTTATCCTGCCTGACCTTCAACTATTTGTAACATGAACGTTAAAATAACACAGCACTCAGTTCCAGCTGCTTCATGCTGTGAGGTGCTTCCTAATGCAGAACGTTGAAAGTACTTCTGAAAGCTTCTCCCTACAATCCTTGTCTTCAAATATTGACATAATTTAATTCCTATTGTTATGCAGTGTTTTAATGATGTGTCACAGACCACTGAATTACCAGCAGGACAAGGAAAGTGATGGCACATCCACAGTGCTGGGTCCAGTTCTGAGCTTCCCAGTAAAGGTGATATCACAGACTGGAACAAGTCCACCAAAAGGGTTCAAAGGTGGTGAAATGATTGAACATCTGTCATTTGAGGAGGGGCTGAGAGAACTAGGACTGTTCATCTGCAGAAGAGATGGCTCAGGGGGATCTTAGCAGTGTGTATCACAGTGTCTGATTGTGGGGACCTCCTTGTCCAGAGGAAGGCCACAGAGATGATCAGAAGGCTGGACTGTGTCTGCAAGAGAGTGATCTGGAGTTTTAGCCTGGAGAAAGCTCTGGGGGGGCCTTGCAGCATCTTCCAGTACCTAAAGGGGGACTGCAAAAAAACTGGAGAAGGACTTCTTTCAAGAGCATGTAGGACTAGGAAAAGAGGTAATGGCCTTAAACTGAAGAAGAGTAGATCCAGATTAGATATTAGAAAGAAATCCTTTAAAAGGGTGGTAAATCTTGGGATATGTTGTCCAGAGAAGCTGTAGATGCTTCATCTCTGGAAGTGTTCAAGGCCAGGTTGGATGGGGCTTTAAGCAGCCTGGTCTAGTGGAAGGTGTCCCTGCCCAGGGACATCAGGAGCTTTGGAACTAGAAGGTCTTTAAGGTCCCTTCCAACCCTAACCATTTTGTGATTCTTTGACTTTAAGAAAAGCCAGACTCCTCTCTGACATCAAATGACAGGATGAGATTCAATTGAAATTCAGGAAATTACATGCAAATATATATTAGAACTTTTTTTTCCATTTGTAATGTGAGGATGATTGAAGACTGAAACAGGCTGTCCAGAAAAGTTGTGGAATCCCCTCCTTGGACATATTCAAAACTCAACTGGGCAGAGCCCTGAGCAACCTGCTTTAGATGACCCTGCTTTATGCAGGGGACTTGGACAGACAATCTCCAGAGGTGCCTGCCAAATTCAACAATTCTGTTATTTGGTGAATCTACATATGTAGTGTGTATAAAGGAAAGGATGAATAGCACAAAGGTGAACTTATAACTGAACCCACTTTCACTGTGCCTGCTCTCAGCTATGCCTGATCTGTTGCCCAACATAAGCTAAATTAATGGAAAAATGCAATACTATGGTCACAGGTTAGAATATTATTGCTGGAACGGTAATTAATGCTTATTAACTTTTACCCAAGATGTGGTCGTGTTTCATCACAGTGTGGGTCATACACTGTACAAATACAGTTGTAATGTCCCTATCAGGATAGCTAGCTGGCT
This sequence comes from Regulus satrapa, assembly GCA_013396955.1. NCBI lineage: Eukaryota > Metazoa > Chordata > Aves > Passeriformes > Regulidae > Regulus > Regulus satrapa. Next base: position 270,574 of record VWZN01009182.1, read on the forward strand.
GTTCAAGCTATTTGGAGTGACTTTAGGCAACGTGTACTTAAATTTTTGTTTAAACGTCATGGCCTGGAAGTGGTAAGCACACCCCCGCAGGTGGTGACACTAAACAAGCACTATCAGTCACAGGGAGCTGATAGAGGATGGGTGTTCCCATTCTCCTGCTGGCACAGTTCCAGCTGATGGCTTGATGATGATGATGGCTCTATCTCAGCATTCATTGGCTCATTTAAAATTGCCCTTTTAATTTTTTTTTAAAAAAATTTTTCTGGAGGTGGCATAAGCAATGCTCTTCCAAATACTTTGGAATACTCAGTGGTCAAAAGGCTGATGTATGTTTCAGCCATGCTTAGTGCAGACCTGCAGGAGCTGGGACAAAGCAGCCTTCTCTCATTTGCTCTCCCTCTCCACAAGGTCATTCCAGTAGCTGACAATGAGTGAAATAGAAGCAAGCTTAAGTAGTGTGGTATTTTTGCATCCAGCTGTTGCCTGTGTCTAGCTGTATCACTTGGAGTTTCCCTGGGAGGCAGGGAATTCCCACATCATCAAGTCAAAGGTAGTCTAATCTCTGTATGCCAAAAAAAATTGTGTAGAAAGAGATGGAGATGCGAGTGTCATCTGAAAGCAGATCACTTAAAAGTAGACCACTTCACAAGGAGCCATACGTAAGTCAAAATGCACATGCTAGAGTTTCTGTGTCAATTATCTGTTAGGAGTCATTTCTGCTTCTAACATGTCTGCATGAGAAAAAAAACAAAAGAAAAAAAAAGCATAATTTCTTGTTTTGTGTTGAGAGATTTGTAGCTATCCTGCTGTAGCTAACTAGATTTTCAGAGTTGCATGCATCGAGTCATTACAAACACCACAGGTTGGGATTTCAGTTCCTGCCCTCCTATTTCATATCATGCAGCTGCTGGAGCTGCAGAGCAAACAGGCAGCTGGTGGAGAGCTGCCTGCAACCAGCAGCCTCCTACATTCTGCAGGTGTTGCTGAGAGAAGGATCTGGGGACCAGCTGGTAGCACCCACCCCCTTTCTGGAATGAGTGGAGGGGATATAAATCAACAGCACAGGAAGAATGGAGGAAACGCCTGTCTTTGCTTGGCTATTGTGGAGCTCTGCTGTCTGCTGCTTCACTGGGTTGGTTAGCAGGGCTGAATCCAAGCTGTTAGTTCAGGACAGAGAGCTGATCCTTCCAGTGATCCTAACTTTTAAATAACTAAATACTCAAATACTTAACAAGCAAACTGAAGGTAATGGATAGCAGTCATGTAGATGATGTCAGTTATTTGGAGAGAAGCAGTTATTCAAATGCTATATTCATGCGGCTGTAACATACCAAAAGACCACAGGCATGGGAATCAGTAATTATTGCTATTATTGTCATTACAGGTTTATGTGGTAGGCACTACTTTCACCTGATGATTAAATAACAAACTGTAAATGGCTTATAAGCTCCACTATCTGTTCTAGCTTCCTGTACTTTCTAACTGAAATCCTAAAAAATCCTACATTATTTGCAGTTTTGGATGAGCTTTGTGCAGACACTTGGATATTGTAAATGTCACAGTGTGTGTGCAGAGCTGTTCTCTATGGTTAGGAGCTGAGACCTTAGGCATGCTTCCCATAAAACCCTCTTTCCTCCTCTTTTAGAAAGAAAGGAATCTATCAGATTGTAGGTTTAACTAAGGATGTCTTCATAGTTTTGAGAGGTGTTTCTTATACTTGTATTTCTTCTTTCTATTGACCAATAAGATTGTCACACCTGTAATTCCTTGCCAACTTCCTGGTTATGTGTGCAAGAGATCAGCATCTGTCTTGCTTGACTCTGCTTCTCTTGTAGCTCTTATGCAGAACCAGTCCTACTTTTTGGTCTTAACTGTCCTGGCTCAGCCCAAAAAATAAATAACATTCTTATAGCCGGTAAATTAAAGTAGAGTCATCATAAAAGCCTAAGAATTACTGTAAGAAGTAGCAAGCTGCATCTTGAATTTTGAGACCATCCTTTTGGTGATTGACACTGCTATGTCAATGAAACTTTGGCATGAATGCACCATAATAATAAGAATTTTCCACCTGTCTCCCTGAGTCAGTTAGATTTGTTTTGAAATTAACCCAACCCATTTTCTTCTGTTAAATGTAGGAATATAAAACTCCTGATACGAGTAGCTCTACCTTTTAACTCTTTCAGTTGCAGGCTGTAAGAGTTTCTGGGAGATGCCTTAACATTGTGAGGCACTCTAGCAAGATTAGAGGGGTCATTTGTTGTTGAACATGCATTTGTCTTGCAGAGTTTGGGTCTATATTACTTACAGGCTTTTTAGTTCCTTTGGATTTGAGAAGTGAGGAAAAAGGGTTTAACAAATCTTGTTCAGGTAACTGACATGTACCTTGGAAGACTAAAGATGCTTAAAGGGGCATGTGGTGTGATTCTTGGAGGTGCCCTGTTTGGGGACAGAAGTTGAACTTTGATGACCTTTGTGAGTCCCTTCCAACTCAGCATATTCTGTATTTTTATGGTCAGATTCAAAGAATAAAGATGTTAATTTAAAAGAAGTGTTAAATTCACAAAGGTCTGGGGAAAACAGAGCTGGTGCTTTCTGCTTACAGGTAATTTAAATTGAAAAGCAAAATTATTCCAGGGGTATTATTCTTACTGCACAATCATAAGGTTTTCTTCCCATCACTAATGTTGCTCATGAAAAGAAAAATTACTCCTTTTGCTCTGCAGCACCTGATTCTGTTAGCAAGGTGAATCTGTTAGCAAAATCCCCTCCAGGAATGTATCAAGAGTTTTGCTTTCATGAGAATGCACTATGTTGCTGTGTTTCTTTCCTGTTGCCTGTTTAGTAATGTTTAGTTTAAATGCCTGTTTAGTTGTTTGAGCAAACAAACCTTTTGTGTGTTCATTCAGTGATCTCGTTTACATTCAGCAGAGAGACTTCAGCTTCCAAAATCTATATGCAGCTGCCCTACTGCTATGTCTAAAAGTTTTAAAGTCCAGCTCTATTCTTGGCCACTTGTCAGGAGGTCATTTTTAAAATTTTTGTGCAGGAATGCTAATGTTGAAGTCAGCCCTTCAGTGAATCTCAAGCTGAACATGCTTTGCTTTTTCTGACTTCATCAGCTGGTATGATAAATTCAGCTCTCTTTGCAAACTGCTTTATATGGAAACCTTGCTAGATAAAATGCTTTGGTTCAAGTGGAAGATACATTGTGTTGGAGCTGAATTCTGTAAAGCCTTCTAACAAGTTCCGGAACAGTGCTGCTCTCCAATTTGCTTGGTTTCACTGAAATCTGCCTTTTGTATGAGTCTCGCCCAGGATGACTCGCAGAGCTGGCGAGCAGGAATCTCTAATAGCAGTAGCCCTGGGTGTTGGTTCTCTGCTCTATGGCACCATAGCAATTTGGGAGTGGCTTTGTTTAATTCATAATCACAATATCCTACTTGCTGCCTTTAGTTTGACTACGGAAGTGGAGAGGGGGAGAGAAGGAGAGAGAGCAAGCCTACCTGTGGTGTACAACAGCAGTGAGGTTTAAATATTATCTCAGATAAATGACAAAGACTTTATTCTATCCATGAAGGAAGATTGCCTTTGACTTTCTCTTTGTGTGTTTCTGTGCAAGATGGTATTGCATTCTGAATGTGTTGGAAACAGCATCCTAATGCAGGAATGCAGCTCTCAGTCAGCAAATCTGAGATGGATGAAAGTTAATGCTGGGTTTACTCTGTGGGTTAAACAGTAGCTTGCAGCCAAGTTGTACCAAAAATATTGCTGCAATTCTTCTAACAGGAAATGAATTGGATATAAAACTAAATGCAAACAAAAGTGCCACCCTACAGTTTTAGGGGTTTCATTATATTATTCTGTGTTTTCATGATTGTGTTATTCTCCAGTTCATGCTAATTTAGCAAATATATTAATGAAAGACCTACCAACATCTCTTTGCCCATTTGCTAGAGGTGCCAGAGTTGATATTTTGGAAAATAAATGCATATTTTGAGGCTGGAGTAATTACACTTGTTATTTGTTTCAGTGAAGCTATTCCTGCCCTTGGGCCAATTCATAGGTTCTGCACTGTGCAACTTCAAAATAATAGTGGAGTCAGATTCAGGCCACTCCTTTTTCATTCATTAATTTTAAAACTTTTTTTCTCAGGCTTCTGCAGGAGGATGAAAACTAGGATCTAAGCAAGCTTTTTAAAAGAGGTGACTGGGGATCCAGAGAGTTATTGAGTTATTTGTTGTCAACCAAACATTTTAAACAAAAAAAGTAACTTTAAAAAAAGTGCTTCATCAAAGACTTGCATTTTTGCTGTGTCAAATTGTCAATTTGCAAAAAAAAAATCTGTTTGGGTATGAAAAGTAAGATTTTTTTCAAAATTTTTTCATTGAAGTAAAATTTTGTTAAGAAAAAGTAATTGTTTTGGCTTTACTTCTCAAAATTAAACTGTCACAGAGAATTGCTTGTGCTGTTTCTACTTGTGGAGAACCACAGTGTGAATAATTCTCTAAGTGAAAGTCAGTTACAAAGCCTATGTTTTAGAAAGGACTTAACAAGTTGAACAGTCTGGTGGGAGATTGGTAAGATGAAATTGGTTAAATCATAATTAGATGGTGGGGTAAAATGTAGCATGACACATGAAATTTGTAATTTTCCATAGTCTTCCACTCCTGTTAGAAAATCAGATAGTGGAATTTTGCCTTACAGAGTAAAATATTTAGAGAGGAGAATTTAAGTGGTCCTTGAAGCATAGACAGGCTTTACAAACTGTTAGAGCAAGAGATTCAAGTTTTTGAAATTGCTATTCCTTCAACCTGAAACTTCAGGACAAAATGCTGCTGAAATCTGAGCAATATGATACTCAACACTTGGATCCACAACCCAGATTTGCATTTTGTGCCTACCATTACTAAATTTACTTGTGACTTTCTGCTAAGTCCCAGTCTCATGTTCTTGTTGATGAGAAACACTTTGTTAAACATGGTTTAGGTGTTTAGCACTGCACAATGACTACAGCTTTTACCATTCTGAAGGAGTTTGTTTTGGACATGAACCTGGGTCATTCCAGAGTTCTTGTGGGGCATCTTAATTAGACATCTACACTTTGAATCCAGTTTTTCATTGGAACTCTACCAATTATGCCATTATTTTCATCTAAAGATGAAATCCAATAACCAACTGTGAAGCTCTAAAATTATTCACATAGAACCATGCAGTTATGAAACTATCAATGAAACTGTGTTGGCAAACTGTTGCTGTTATAATAACAAAAAGAGAAATTATATAAGTGGAGATGTGAGAGCACAGGGTGCTTGTAAGGTTGATGGAGTCTCCTATACCAGAGTGGAGCAGAGTGTTGTAAGTGCACACAGCAGTAAGGAATTGGCAGGTCACAACACAACCATGCAAATGTTTGGAAAAGCTTCTCCTTTTGAATGATAAATCTTAGCTTATCTGATATAATACTGTGCAAAAATTGGCCTAAGCCCCGCTGGGGTTATTTGGGACACAGGAGTGATCATACTGTCATTTTGACAGATGAAATGCACTGGGCTCACCATTATGGGTAATCAGTTAATTGCTTAGCCGAGTGCCTTCATTCCTTAACCCCTTTTCAGTCACTGAAGAGCTTCCCCTTTCTTCTTGGGTGAGCTTTGTCATAGTGTTGGGTAGCCTTTCTTTTGCCAGGTCTATATGAAGAGTATAACTTCTTCCAGACATAGTTTTAAGGTTAAGCTGTCTGAGGTACAGCTTGCGTGTCATGTGTTAGTGCTCAGTTGTGTCCTGGTTCCTGTCCAGTTCCTGGGGAAGGACTGGGCTTTGAACAGAAGCAGCAGCTTAGAGTGAGATCTCAGCCCTCTTCCTGAATGACCTGGGGGCAGGATGATGTATGTGTTCGTGATTAAAACTCTTGGTTTGAAAACAATCTGGCAGGGCAGCTTTTTGTTACTGAGTCAGGTTTTAAAATTAATCCTTATTTTTCCCCAATTATAGTGATGCCAATATTTAATCATCTTTGAAGTACTGTCCCTGTGGCACAGAATATGGAAATATAACTCAATATAATGCAGGGGTGTAGCAGGTGTGTGTTCAGGCATCCTGAACAGGATGTGCTGGCGGAAGTGTCCTGGAACTACCTTCCTCTTAATTCCTGCATTTAGCTCACTTGCAAAGCTAATTGGATATAGTTTCTTCATGTAAGCAGTAGCTTGGCTTGTATTTCTGCTTTGTTTAATGACTAATCTCTTCCAATCTATATATGTTTAATCAGGAGATGACCTAGGTCAGATAATAAGTCTGCTGCAAATGTTCTATTTGCAGCATGTTGTGCTAAGCAAGAACAAATCTGTTGAGTATTCTTGAAATGCAAATCCACTTCAAATCACTTTTACTAATGGAGAGAAAACGTGTCAGCTTGTGAGTGGCTGCCTGCCTGTTCCTGACTGACTTGATGTTTTCAAGAAGAGTTTCAGGGAATAAATATACCCATGCTATATTTATCCATGATAGTTTCAATTTGTCAAGCTGCTGCTAATTTAGGTTGCAAAGAACTTCCTTTAGTATTAAGCAATTATTTCTAGGTTGATTAGTCTTAAATAATTTGTCCTAAATCTCAGACCTGTTCCAAATCTTGAGTACTTTTATTCCTGTTGTTTACTGTTTCTATAAATGCAAATCTCTATATATCATTAAAATCTGATCCATAGATTTCAAATTGCCATGCCTGTCTGTCAAACCTACATTTAAAAATCATGTCTGTCTGTCTATCTATCTATCTATCTATCTATCTATCTATCTATCTATCTATCTATCTATCTATCTATCTATCTATCATCTATCTGTCTGTCTGTCTGTCTATCTGTCTATCTGTCTACACATGCAGACTCCAGAAAGAAAAAAAGGGTCTTGCCAGAGCAGTGATGCAGAAGGCCTCTTTTTCAGTTAATATTCGGCAACAGGAAATATGTGGTGGTCTTACATGGTGATCATTTTAAACGCTTGATACTATTAAGACCACTGCTCACTGTTGCAAAATTGAAAAGCCTCATGGACTTTTCTGGGGGGTTTGGGGTGGTTTTTTTGTTGTTGTTGGGTTTTTTGTTTGGTTGGGTTTTTTGTTTCGGTTTTTGTTTTTTGTGAGGAGTGACATCAAGAGGTGTCTTGATGAAGACAGTGTCCATCAGAGGCTCTTTCCATTGTGGTCATCAAGCAACCCTGCTCCTCTCTGTGTGAATTTATTCTGAACCAGTAAGCCATGCCTGGGACTGGGGACTGCCAAGTTGGATGAATCTGCCCCTTGACAAAGGACACGCTGTCTCATTACAGTGCTTAGCGTGATGTCAATGATGTGGTTGGTGTTTGCTGACATCACTGCTTCTCTGGTGAAGGGGAGGGCAGGAGGTCAGCCCTGCCAGCCCAGCCTGAGGAATGCCTCTGTGCTGGCTCTAATTGTGCTCCTGTGGTGAGGAGAGCAAAAACGAGAGACTAAACAACTTCACTAAGCTGCTGCACTGGGAGGACTATTGGGAGGCTTTTCACGTGGTAGCCTGTTCAACAAAGCCCCTAAATATAACCATGCTGGGCCATGGCTGCTACTCTGACCCACGCTGTTTGTTTCCTTCTTGCCTGATTATTGAAGATTAATATTCTGCCTTCTTGCCCCCTGTAATATTCTGGTCTTGAGGGAGCATAGGAAACAGCTTATCCTATCAAATGAAGTGATAAGGAATCATTCTTGAATGCTTGATCATTCTTGTCATACTGTTTGACAACTCTTTTTGTGTTGTAAATGTGCAGTAAGACCTTTGATCCCTGAGCTGGTCACATTAAGTTCACTGCTCAGGCTGAGGCCCTGCTGTGCATTCAGTGAAGGTTTTGTATCTGTGGAAAAGAATTAAGGGACACAGAATGCTTTGTGCAAACCAACCTGGGAGGATAGATGTGTTCTGGAAATTAAGCTTAAGCTGTGCCTCTACAGACAGAGTGGCACTGCTGTGCAGGCAGACTGCTGCTTGCTGCAGCTGAACACAGCTTTGCCTTGCCCTGTTTGTGTAGCTGGGTGGATGCTAGAGATGAAGGGAAAGCAGACAGGAGCTTGGACTGGTGTGCTCGCCATGCAGAGTCCTCGATGAAACACAGGAGTCATCATGTGGTGAAAAGGGAAGAAAGCTGCCCTGTGCTTTCTGTGCCAAAAAGGGAGGGTGTGATGATCACCGACTGCTCTTCCTGCCTGGATGCACTTTTGTGCTGGTGGAGGAAATGAAAGGTCAGGGCAGTGATACACGTGCTTGTGGTGTGAACTTCCTGTAGCGTAGGAAAGGATGCTGTTGTCTCCCATAAAACCTCCCGAAAACCCTGTAGGAGCAACTGCAACCATTCCTGACATGACTAACCCTGAATGGCTGCTTAGCAGAGTCCACGGTGAATAGCTGCATTGTGAAGGGCTTGGCTCACTTCTGTTCTCCTAGCTGCTTCAGAAAGATGGATCTCTAAATGAAGATAAATAGAATCACTGATATAATAAACTAATGACAAAGAAATGTTGACCAACAATCAAAATTCTGTGCAGGAGCTGGAAGTTTGTGGTCCTGGAAACGTGCCCATTTCTGGGTAGTTTTAATTGTGCAATCAAATTTCTATTTCAGAAAAGCATATAGTGCGGTTTAGGTGTACAAAATCTCTATAATACTTGTAGTTTTACCAAAAAATAATTATTTTAATTTTAACAGGTTTTCTCTGATTGTGAAATTCATTTGCTTTATGAATATAACTTAGATTATGTGCCCTGATGATAAAATAATTTTCTAATGGCTTATGAGAGAAATTCACTGGAGAAGTATTTCCTTATTTTTACTCCTTGCTGTGGAAGCTGCATTCTTGACTTCTTTGATTCATTTAAGCTCAATTAATCCAGGAGGCCTTCCTTTGGTCATGCCCACAATTCCTTTCCTTTCCTTCATTCCAGGAAGGACCAAGACATAGGCACAAACTGCCTACACAAGGAAGCTGCATGGCTTGGAGATATTAGAGAGAGAGCAATGTGTAATCCCTGAAAATGGGGAGGCCAGATTCCAGAGCTCATTCCCTAGAAAATCCTGGGAAATAGCAGTTTAAAGTAGTTCAGACCAGCCTCTCTTTGAGGTAATTTTTTTTTCTTCCCAGGTGTAGCATGCACGGAGAAAAGAAACCTATAAACGCACATTTTGCACTGTTGTTCTTTACAGCCTGCATTGCTCCAGCTTCTTTTTAGTAGGACAAGACAATATATGTTACAATATTTGTCTTAAATACCTGTCAGTGATGACCCTCCCTTCCCCAGGAAGCCACTGACAGCTGACTCATGCTTTTTTCCTAGAGAATGACAGTCCCAAGGCTTTAATTTTTTACTTAATACTGGCTCAAGTTCAGGGAAATATCATTAAGATATACAGAGGAATTTTTCAGTGAACAGCTTATTCTTTCTTCTCTACTGTCTTCCAAAATCTTACTTTTGACATTGCTTTCTTTCATGTTTTTCCTTTTAAATCAAGAAAAGATAAAGATTTTTTGCAGACAAGGTAACAATATCCAGGAGAATTGAAATGCATGCACACATTTTAAAATGAAATTAAAGAAGTATATCACTGTTATGTTCCCTACGATGCAATGTTTTGCAATAAATTAACTCATGGTTTATTAGCATGGCTTGCTAAATTATCATCCCCACCTATAGTTCCTGTTGCTGTCTTATCCAAATAACTAGTTGAAACATAGAGATGAATTTTAGATCCATATAATATAAGGGGTTTTGTCAACATGAAAAGGAAATAACACAGCTGAAGAGAGAGAATACATTTTTCAAGTTTTATGTGTGAATGGCTATACTTATGTAAGTTGCTTATATAAGGTTATCACTTACTTCATTGATTTGCACCTAAAATTAACAAAGAAATCTCTGTTTCATTCAGGATCTACTCTTGCCTAGCATTGTCACTTCAGCTGTGTAAAAGCTGTCCTTTCTCTATTAAACAAGCTAATTTCTATCTATTGTTCTACTTTGGTTTCACACAGTCTAGCTTATATAGGAGATTAGTTTGAAAATTTTCTGTAATGATCAGGCAGTAAATGCCTTGGTAACTCTGAGGATAATTAGAGATGTTTTTTGTTGCCCGAAGAGGGGCATAAAGAAGTGATTAGAACCAACACATTCCAGGAAGAGGGAGTCTTTCTATATCAAGCTTTTTATAACAAGATATTATAACCACTCACAATGTAATTGCATAAACACACTGGAAATACCTTTGATATTTCAGTAAGTTTATAGCCTTCTTATAGGTTATAAAATCAGTAATTAAAAATACTACCACTCAATACAAGAGAGACAGCATGTTCCAAATATGTACTAGCATTGCATAAAAGCACTTGATGTGTAGGTAAATCACAGGCAGTGATAGGTCTTCATGGGCTCACTTCCCTTCAAGTATTAATTATTAATTAGGGAATTCAGTCATCTGTTCAAACCAAACCACTTAATGCTAACAGTTTATCTGATTTTGGAGTAGTATGCCTAAAATAAGAGAAAAGAACTTGTAAGGAAACTTCAGGACTTGATAACTAGCTGCACACTGAAGGCCAAGGCTCTGCTCTGGGGCAGCTATTGTTCTTGAAATAGAAGTTAGCTTTGTATTTGGTAGATACAGTGCCAAGCTTTTATTTCTCCTGCCACCTGCCTTAGGATGTAGTGGATACTCTGTCCTTGAAACATAAGCTTCTCCCCTTAATTTGTACAAGGCCAACTAGCATTTATATACTAGTTAAGTTTCAAATAAGCTCATAAAAATCAAAGGATTATTACTGTTGTTTAATCATGTGTCAGAATGAACCAAGGAGGACAATGATGACAGCTACCATAGCTTCCCTTCATCGAGGCAGAGCCAGTATTGTTGGGTAGGAATTGTGCATTTTACCTGTGCAGTAAACATCCATGTGAGAAGCATAGTGGCCAAAAAGGGGAAATGTGTTCATGTCAGCAGTGTGTGCTGCTGTTGGGGCTGAGTTCTGTCCTCACTCCATGGAATCAGAGAATTTTTTGGCTTGGGAGTGGCCTTAAAAATCATCAATTTCCAAACCCCCTTCCACAGTCAGGGACACCTTCCACTGGACCAGATTTGTCAGGGCCCCTTCCAAGCTGGCCTTGAACACGTCCATTAGAGCACTAGGAAGCTCAGCAACTGTAGGCAGACCATTATTTCCTCACATTTGTTCCCCATGCTGCGTGTGTCTGTGGACAGGCAGTGGTGTTGGTTATCCACAGAGGGGATGGGAGCTATAATCCTGCCGCCTGTCCTTCCCCCACCCCTCTATCAGCATGAAAAGCAGTCTATAGTTTCATAATTTAAATACCCCTAAAGTATGTTTTTTATTCCTGATCTAGCAAGCATAGCCAATACCCTCACAAATTGTGCATAGAAATATATAAGATTTTTAATTTTCTCTGCACTGTTTAAAATTATTATAATTACTTTTATGGGAGATTTTGCTTGTTTTTCAATTTTGGTATTTCAAAATGCGGCTATGAGCCTAACATCTTTTTGTCAACTTCCCTTATATAATTCCTATGTAGTTTGAATATTTCCATGATTTATCAGCATACTGCCACAAACATATTGAGCCATTGTATATACATGACTAAAATATACATATAGTGCACTGCCCAAGTATTTACTGGCACTGGCAATGCTTGGTATTGTCAGACTTGGAACCACAGTTTCTTCTTTAAATAAATTTCAGCTTTACCTAGAGACATGGTAGCTACTAAAAGACTTCTAGCACTGTAGGTAGAACTGTGGAATTATGTTTACCAAAAGTATTTTGGGAATTCACTTTTTTCTCAAAGACATTGTTACTTCTAGGTTTATGGCTCAGTAGACCATGTTATGAAACTATATAGCAGGAAGACTTAACTTTCTTGGTGAGTCATCCTCTCAAAGGACACGTATCCTTTCATTTGTTCCAGTGCAGGAAGGAAAGTTTTTATGATTTATGTGTTGGTTACAAAACTGTGGATGCTCTCTTTCATTTGCCTTAGCACAATGCCTTTTCTCTCTTAATTTCAGGAATCCAAATGACTGATAGAATAGATTCCACAGTCAGAAAGAGGCAGTGCTAATTAGTTGGTGCTTTTATTCCTTAATATTAGCTTGATAAAGGCACCCTCACTTCCTTGACCTGCCACATACTTTTTTGGTGTGACCTTAACCTGCTTGTGTTTTAGCTCCTTCTCCATAAAAAAATGGAAAGCTGAACATCCTTAGCTCCTGCAACTCACTTCAGGGTAAATTACCAAAGGAGCTGTCAGTCTCTTTAGTGCTGCTTCCCTATGACAGGGCAGCTTCAGGCAGCACACCTGCCTGTAGATACAGCTTTGCCTAGTGCTTAAGGTGTCTGGTCCTTTGTGCTCCAGAGATGCCCTATAGCTGTACCCAGGGCTGTACAAGCTCAGCTCACCATCTGATCCGCTAGCATATTTGGTTAGGAAAGGCAGCCTGAAGGTATCCCCAGTGGTCATAGCTGATGGTGTTAATAAAGTGGCTACCACATAAACACTTCAGATAGGCTCACATTTGCACTGTTGCCTTCTAGAAATAGCATATGAAATAATGCTTGTTCATTTAAAATTCTGTGTGAGATATCCACAAAGCTGTTTCTTGGCTTTTATAAACAGCAAGCAAACAAACGCTAAAGGCTTATTTCTCTTTAATGGAGTTGTCCTGCGTCTCATATCTTTAGTCCAAGAATGCAGGACAGCCCATAATACATTTTTACTGGACTATGACTCCCTCTGTATTAATTTGTTTGGTAAGTAAATAAGAAAGGGCATTTTTCCAAGGAAGGAAAGATTTAATCTCCAGGTTCAGGGTAACTGCTGCTCTGTATCTTTGATTTCCCTTTTGGTAATTCATTATGGGATTTAGGAATTTTGGTTTTTTTCTCCAAGGTTAAGAGTATATTAATTACTGAGAACTAAGCCATTGAAGGGATATTTTTTTCTATTAGGACAATAATGCTTCTCAGTAGAAATGTATATACAAAAATGTTTGATACCATAATAATTTGATATATCAGTTGTGGAGTTGTCTTCCAAGTGAAGCAGGGGAGGTCTGGAAGGTGTGTGCTCTTCTTCTGCTCTCATGCTCTGGTAAAAATGTTGAAGAGCTGTGCAAAAGCACAGCCCCATCTACTTGTAGGCTTGAAACAAAAAAATCCCTTAGCAGAGCAAGGCTAATTTTCTCTCCATCCTATGCAATATTCCTCACCAGGAATACAGGGGTGTAGCTTCTCCTCCAGGCGGTCACTGTTCTCTTCCCTGTATGTGAACATAAGCAAGGAGACCGGTGGTTTTTATACATCCGTGAACTTGTCTCTCTGCAGCTGGCTGAGTGCTAAATAGCAGGGTGGTTTCTTGTGTGCCAGCCCTTTACAAACAATCACCTTGGGACGTGTAGCCAGGGTGTGCTAAGGAGTAACGAGTGGTACCTCAGAAAGGTAACAGAAGACACAGTAGGTCTTTTTGAAGCTGTTTTAGTCTCTTTCCTAAAACAATAACACAGTCTAAGCACCAAAATGCTCCATGTGGAGTGCTGTCGTTTGCATCTTAAAAACTTGAAAAGTTATTGTGTGTGTATTATCTTTTTCTCACTGGTCAGACTTAGACGTGTACAAAGGGTAATTTGATGAATGTGTGCTGAAGTTAGTATTATAGGGAAATTTCAGAATGCAGTCCTTGATATGGCAGTGTGAATTAAAAGATGATTTTGCTTATTTGTTTGGGGGTTTTTAAAATTACATGAAAATAGGGGAAGCAGCAGTTTTTGTGTGTGTTCTTTGATTCTAAAGGGATCAGCAAATATCTGATACCTCATAAGAGAAAGCAGTCTGCTGAAATAGATGCACTTTTAGTGACTTTTTAGTGACCCCCTTTTAGGGGGTCAGTTACTTTACAATACATGCATTACAATATATACTTTACAATACATAGCAACTGAAGATGGATGTGATGAATTGCATGAGCATCTTAGGCAGCCAGGAAAAAGAATTAATAGAATGCAAATTCTGTGATTTTTCTGGTGGAAAAGTAAATATTCCTCCCCTTCTCTTTGGTGGTTTTGGACTTTTTTAATTGCCATGGAGACAGTTCCCTCCTGACTTGTACTGTAGGTCTCTACATCCATTTTAAAAAAGGAACAAACAAAAGGAAGCAGATCAGTGACTTGGCTGATCCTGTGGAGGACACCTCAGCATTTGGAAATGTCTCTGTGTCAGCCTTTGGCAAGAACACGTGTAGTACATGAAACAAGCCTAATTATCAGTCTTATTCTGCAGTTAGCATTTTAAGTGCTGAGGTGTCCCACAGTCTCTCACCTCCATGGTACACAAAGGTATGGTGCCTTTTCTTTTGTTCTGGTCAGGAGCAAATATTTGCACATGGGAAAATGTTTTAGCTCCACAGACCAATAGATCAGCCATCTGCCTGGAAAAGGGAACGCCTTTCTGCGCTGAGACGGATACACAGGGGAGGATCCTGTTCTGTCAGTTCTCAATTCCTGAGCCTCACCTCACTGACGTTAAGTCCACGTTTGTTTGTCTACTCTTGGTCTGATTGCACCTGATAAGTCCCGACAGTAAAGTAGAGACGGATATGTGAACAGGTGGCAGCAATTTTGCTTCCCAGAATATGTTGTATTCATACCAAAGGCAGAACTCAGAGACATATTTTTGTATAAAACATGAATTTCCGCAGATGGTGCCGCATTATGCCCATGCAAATATTAACATCTAAACATAGAGAGAAGAGGTTATGAATTCTGTAAAAGCACACAGTCTACACAGATAGGTTTTCTCATCTATTGGTCCTTACACTGTGACTGAATTTATTGCGTAAAACAACTTCTGCTCTCACATTCACATTTTCAGTCTTTTATTCTCTTCCTTGAACTCCAGACTGGTTGGTTTAGCTCCAGATAACCAAGGAACAAAAGGAACAGTTTCCAACCCTTTCCCTAAGAAAGTGTAAAGTGAAGAGTATAAATAAAAATCTGCCCACTAATACTGTGAATAAATTTGTGGGGTGTGCAAACAGAAAAAGCAGCCAATAAAAGGGGGAGATTATAATGCCATTAATTTCAGAGAAAAAGAGGGGAAAAAAATCATGTTATGTCTGTTATTGAACAGGTTACAGGTTTACTGTCTTATCTCAGAGCAATGAGACTGTAATCTGAGATCTGAGTTTCTGTTCCATCAGCAGAAATATCACCTGGCAAAAGAATATTCAAAGAAAAGGCAGAAATGTAGTAACAACTCTAAAATTAGGGATGAGTGTTGAACTAAGTTGTGAATAAAAATATGTGCATACAGGGTTTCTTTTACCTGAATATCTAGCTCCACCAAAAGGACTCAATCTGAGTCTTTAAGAATCTCAAAGATTTAGTCCCATTTCTGAAGGATATGGCTGGGAACAGATTTCAGCATGGTACTTATGGGAATATAAGAAGGGAAAGAAGAGGGTGAAATCCCCTTTATTTACTTTGCAAAGAGATTTCATCTGACACAGCATAACTCATGTGCCTGTTCATCTCTAGAAAGTGGCTACTCTCTGCTTGAATGAGTGGTTTATTAAAACCGTTACAAACTTCCACAGCAGCAAATACTGCTCAAGGTTACAGATGCGATCATTACATTACTGGGATAATTATACCTTTGGAAATTATTTTGGATTTTCTTCAAATGTTAAAATAACATTCACTGCAATGAATCTAAAGGTTAGCTTTTGTCTGACAATTAATTCAGTGATCATTACACTATATACATATCATTACACCAAATCTGAAGATTTGGTTATTTATTTTGTTTAATTCCCATAGTTGATTTCCTGTCTGCTGGCACAATATCAAATGCCAAAAATAGGCAGAACAACAGTAGCCTTCTAAGATTATGGTTTGAATTACATGTCTCTTCCAAAATTTCAATAAGTAGTAACTCTACCATTTATTTCCTTTTACAGTGCTGAGGCGAGACACATTATGAAGTTAAGATTTCCTGAGATCAAACAAGATCTGGACTGTGGTCCTGTATCACAAATATTTTGGGATTCCAGCTTTGTGCATTCTTGACAGCCACCTCTTTGCTTATGTATGGATCCACTAAAGGAATAAAAAACTTTAAACTAAATTTGAAGAGGGAGGGGAATAAAACCAGGCTCCCTGGAGTTAAATCTGGTAGTGACACACAAATGTTTGAGGGACAGTGTGCTAGTGAGGTCCTCTGGACTGCCCTCTCAGTGGAGGTAGGGGATAGAGCCATGTGGCAGCAAAGACACAAGGGTTATTGATGTCAGAAACCACCAAGTGCCTGGGAATGGTCATGTAGGAATAAGGGCTTCTCCCCTCAAAGACGTGTCAGGATCAATGGCCCAGCTGAAGTGCATCTACACAGTGAAAACATGGGCAACAAACAGAAAGAACTGGAAGCCACTGTGAAGCAGGGAAGCTGCGGTAGGTTTTCATCATGGAAACATGGTGGGATGACTGGCACAACTGGATGACTCTAAACTCTTCAAAAGGGACAGGCAAGGAAGGGGAGGCAGTGGGGTGGCCCTGTGTGTTAGGGAGCTTTGATTGCCAAGGGCTTGGTGATGGTGATGACATGGCTGAGTACCTGTGGGTGAGAGCTGGGGGAAGGCCAATAAGGCAGGTATGTGTCCAGAGAAGGGCAATGAAGCTGGTGAAGGGTCTGGAGCACAAAGCTTCATGAGGAGTGGCTGGGGGTACCGGGGTGGTTTAGCCTGGAGAAAAGAAGGATGAATGGCTGCCATGGCTACCCTGGGTCACCTCTGGCAGCTAGTTTGCGTTCCTTTCTCCAGAATATCCCTGGCATGCTCTAAAGGGTATGACCACAGAAAGGGAAATCTTGCCAAATCTGGAACAGATAAAGGCATGAATGAGTAGAGCTCAGCACAAATCAAAGGAATGAGATTTGCAGTTTAATTTTACTTCTAGCATTTTTCCCATAGGTAAAAAACAGCATACTGATTGTAAAGACAATACATTTCTAATGACTGATTTTTATTTTTTTTTCTTTCTTTCTCTTAGTGTACAGGTAATTTATCTCCATTGGAATATATGCTTATATTCAAATTTTACATAATTATGACGTGGATATGTGCAATATCATTCACTCTGATACATTAATACTAGGTATTATGAATTACCAAAGCTTTTCTGCAAAGATCCTTCTCTCACCTATTATATGTACATGGGCAGCATCACAAAAAACTCAGGCGGCACAAAAAATGACACAGGTGTTTTACATGTAACATAACATAATGCTCCTGCCACAGGTGAATTGCTATTTTGCTCTAACAAAAAACCACATTACTGAGATAATAATCTATTTCCATTGACTTTAGATTTTTAAATCAAAACAGGTGTTCACCCTTCCATACAGTAATCCTGTGAAAATTTTGCCAAGATTTTGTATGTCCAGATTCCCTCAATAACTGCCACCTTCATGGTGGAATGCTGCAGAAAAGGAGGGCATGACCTGGGATGAGCTTCCCATGACTGAAATGCCATTTAAACACAAAGAGCTAGGATAAAACTCTTCATTTTTCTCCTTCCAGAATTTAGAAGCATTACTTAGCTTCAGGATTGGAGTTCTGGGTCTATCTGCTTCCATCTCTCTTGCTTCACTCTGTCTTTATCGCAGCAAAACATGTAGCTGCCCTTTGATTATTATCACCTCACTGAGGCTGCAAGCTCATTCTCTGTTTTCAGCTACCACAGCAAAAGTGAAAGGATTCTACAGAGGAATGCTAAGCCCAGAATACTGGTTTTGTTGGTATTTTTTGTTTGTTTGTTTGTTTGTTTTGTTGGTTGTTATTGTCTATGTAGCCTATTCCAAAATTTATAGTATGAGCTTTCCCGTCTGATTTGACAGCAAATTTTCCTTTCCTTTAGTGAGAAATAACTGTATAAAGCAGGGGTACACTAACAATTACTAAGCTTCTTGCAATGAAAGTTAAAATGGGAAAGCAAGATGTAGATATTAACTCATGTAATAAATTGCAAATAGATATCAAAAGGATTGTTTATAACTCCTCTTTAGAAGTTATAGCTGACCTAACAGACTCATAGTTGGATCGCTAAAATACAGCTTGAATTTGCTGCACTTAAAACCGTAATTTTCAGTTATTTAGATAATTAATTTCACAGTATTTAATATATTTCTCTGCATGTTTTCCAAATGGATGCTTTAGTCCTTCTTTGTTTGTTCTATGTGGAAAACGATGTTCTCCAAGTTGTATATATACACATTTCTTTTGAAATCTGATATACCAAATTTGCTTGGTAAGACCTATATTTGTAAGTAGAGGCAGAGAGGTGCAGGTTCACCTCATAGAGGTTGTGGTAATTTCACTGTTACTGGTTACAGTTCTGTCTGGATGAGACGTAGTGCTTTCTTCATGTTCTCTATTACTGAAAGAAAAATAAATAAGAATAGTGAAAATCTATTAGAAGTACATTTGCAAAATTTTTTAAAAAGCCACCTAGCTTGATTAAGTAAATTGTTCACACAGAAATTG
Source organism: Regulus satrapa (assembly GCA_013396955.1). Taxonomy (NCBI): domain Eukaryota; kingdom Metazoa; phylum Chordata; class Aves; order Passeriformes; family Regulidae; genus Regulus; species Regulus satrapa. Next base: position 289,190 of record VWZN01009182.1, read on the forward strand.
ATTTATGGTCACCCATTTTATTTTTAGAGATTTTTATTTCAAAAATTATGTCATTGATATTAAAACAGAAAGTAAAACAATTTATCAAAATGGTTAGCTTAAGGGATTTGATAAGAATCCTTTCACTCCCTCATTTCTCAACAGCAAGCCTGGTAATCAGATCTGATGTGTGTATTTGTGGTGAGATACTGCATTGGTGTCAAATAGATGGCATAGAATAAGAACTGGCTCAACCTGAAAAATCACATTCCTTTCTGAAATACGGCTGTTAGGGGTACAGACACAACCACCTGCATTTCTTTACTGATTCCCTCCCACCACTGGCTATTTACATTGTACAGTTGAATACTTTTGAGCATGGTGACTTTCACCATTCTGCATAAAACTGCTCAGATCTTGATCCTGAAGGTTCTCACCCATGATCCTTCAATTTTCTTACTTCAGTAGTCCAAATAAATTCAATGGGACAATGTGTGTGATTGTTTTTCTAGAACAGGTTAGGCCATTATAAATTATTGCAAATGCTCTCACACAGTATTTATTCTATACTTTGAGATCCTAATGGATTCTCCAGCACAAGTGATCAGGCTGCTTACAGAGTGAAATGCAAGGTAACATAGCAAAGGGGCACTTACGGAATATCATGTCCTGTGGTTCGTAAGTGTAAAGCCGGTTGGAGTATCTTCCTGTGATATCAGCTCTTACTGTGAGAGATGGGTCTGAAAAGGTATTTGGGTTAAACACTGCCTTCCATTCCCACAACAGCTGAGGGTGATGGTGTGGCATTACTTTGGCAGCCCTGTTTCTGATTTAATCAATGCTGCAATTATGAGCTCGTTATGCTCTGTTCCAAACAACTGCTCTTTACTTGGAAGAATCCTGAACAAAAGCTAATGCTCATTTTTATATTACACAGATATTTTTAAGTGCTAGGTTACACATGCAGTTCATTAATATTTAAAGAAAAATATCCTGTTTTACAGGTTCTGAGTTTACGTCATGAGAGGTTAATCTGACTGGATGCACATGTAGTGGGGGTCATGCCTATCTACAGCAACAGATAGCATGACTTACCTAGAGCCTTCATAATGAAAATCTTCTGATTCCTAATATTCCCAGAGTGGGAAAAAGTTGTTGTGAACCTCCCATCTCACAATTACCCTTCCAAGTTTTTTATTAATTTACTGATTGCTGTAACTACACTGCTCTCTGTCTGAGTGTCTGGGCTGAACTTTGAATGCCCTCACAGAGTTTGTCACTCCAAGCCCCCTTGTGAGTGAGAAGAAATGCACACGCTGGGACAAAATTAATTTTGATCCGTTCCAGAAATCAGCTTTACAATTGGATAAATCCTTAGATACCATTGACTACTGATTTGTTCTGTGGTAATGTCCACTTTATAGACATCTACCTTCAGTCAGACATTTGGCTTTTCAGTAAACTTTGTCTTGTAACAGCACTAGCAGGAAACAAGGAGCGCAAAAGCCCAGATATTAACAGACTTTTAAACACCTTACTCTCAAGACCAAGTTAGTACCCTCCAGGATATATCTGTAATCCAGGAAATTTACAAGAGTCAAAGTATACAACAGAGGGAGATTTTGTTTTGGCAAAATTAAACATTTTGATGTCTCCACAGGATGGCAGCTGCATAATTCAGATATAACAACTTTGATGATGCATAAATATTTTACATACCTACAAACATGATTCGAGGAACATATTGTCCATCAGGTGACAGGTTTTTGTCTGTGGTTTCATGCTGGTATAAAAATAAAGGCCAGTTATTAAAATGCTTCTGTATATTTTGCTGAAATAGTACCACCTGTAAATAACCTCGTATCAGAAGACAAACCCAAATAGGTACTACTCATGTGTAAATACACATACACAAATGCCTCTAGTTAACTAATAAAATGTCAGATGTATTACGTAAGATGATGTGAAAAAACAAGACAGAGAAAGAGAAAACACAGACCATTAAATGATACCAGTCAAATCGCCCCAAACCCTTCATACCATGAGATTCAGCATAATGAAGTTATTTTGGGCCATTTCCTGTATTTCTTCATTTTCTGCGAAAGCTTTCTTCAATGCTAGAAAAGACAGGATCACTTTGAAATCCATCTCAAATGTTGCCTTTCCCTCTGTGCTTGGGCACCATACTGGCCAGAGACTGGGCCACATTGTTCCTGTCTCTGCCTATTCACATTCCTGAGGACACACTTAAGGCCTCTATCACTGCTTTTGGGGGCTTTTTGGCCTATGGCAGTACAGCCTCTAGCTATGAAAATGGAAGCTCTCTTCTGTTATTTATAAAGCCTGTTGTCTCAAAGGATATCATGTCTTGGCCTGACAAAAGTGCATTATTCTCAGAAAATTCTTGTTAGATCAATTTCGGCAGCCCTGTCCATGCCTCATTCTTTAGTTACCATTTCAGGAGAGCTAAACAATATTAAATCTGTTCAACGAGTCAGTAGCCAATCTGTGTCTCTTAATTTAAACTGAGTGCTGCATTTGGGATAGCAGTACAGCAGCAGTGAGAATTTTTAATGTTCTTTATTGCAAAGTTTCATAACACAGTTTTTTGTAAATAATGGTAATACATTTTTCACTTTTCAGATACATTTTCATTGACCTGTTTCTCTGAATAATTTTCAGTAAATTCAATGTAAATAAATAGGCTCAGTTTCTTATAAAAATATTCTCAAAATTTTAACACACGAAAAATCAAAATTACCTTGGCAGTATTGACAGTCTTCCAAATGATGAATTACCATCAGTGGCTTGTTACTTTATTAATAATAATAAAAGAGCTGGTTAGGTCATTTGACATGTATTCAGATGGGTGATTTTACTAGCAGACTGAAAAAGGCAAATTGCATTTAATCTTATGTTAACTCATAGTAAAACTGTAAAGACATTTTGTAAGATATTACAGAAATTTCTGAGCAAGGGAAAAGAGCATAAACACTTCATAAAAGAAATAAATAGGGAAACAGTGTTTCTACATTTAAATAGGCTGTCTATAGTAAGAGTAAGGCTGTCTAGAAGAAATGGACAGATCAGATCCCTCATAATTTCACCCCCATGTAGTAAATAATTAGACTAAATAGGTATTTAACATTGCTTAGGTGTGAATTTTTCCAGGATTAAGAAAATAAAAATAATAGATATGAATTGGAATAAGATAGCTTTTATAAGATTGTGTTTATCATCAAATGCTTTCCATGAAAAGTTTCTTGTGTTTTAAACTTTCTTGAACAGGTATATAGTATATTATTATATTATGTTAATAGTTTGATAAAGTGTTAAAATTTTATATTTGCGATGTCAAACCACAAATTCTGTGCATTTCCACCCATATTTTTTTAAACTATATTTACTGTTCAACAGGTTGGTTACTACTGTATGGTCTCCTTTTAATGTCAGGAGTTGTTAATTTCTAACCCTTTTTATACAGAGTACATTAAATTAATTGTCTTTTGATTTAAAAATAATTTGCCTTCAATTTAGCAATTGCTCATGCTACACTATTGTGATCTACAGTGAACTGTAAAAGATATTTACATAAGTGTTATTATAAGTTCTCAAATATATTTGCAGCTGAGTCTCAGAGAAGACTGAGCTTAGAACTCCAATTTCTATCAAGATAGTGGGGAAATATATAATGGACATATTTCAACTAATAAAGCGTTGGGGGGAACATCAAAGGCAGTAGATCATCATGCAAGAGTAAATGTAACAGATTTCAAGGAAGTAATCAGAGGTAGATGATATTAAAATGCAATAGATGTAGTTTAAAATTACGGTATTATTATTATATGGAAACTATTTATGATTGATAATTTAAATTACTGTGACAAAGAAATTACATATGACAAAACATTACATGATATTACTTCAGAGTCATAAGGGTCCTATGTCCTTTTGTTTATAGACAGAGTCTGTTTTATTTAACTGGGTGGTCTGCAGATCAGCTCTCATAAGGTTTCTTTATTCTGTCTTATTATTGTATATTCTGGCAAGACACAGTAACAACTTTGTCTTTATACTACTTTTTAATCTCTTACCTTTTCTTTGCTTGATAAAGCCCTTCTTCATAAGTTTGTACCCACGTAATTTCGTCTCCCCACCCTAGAAATAAAACAAAAGGACTAGATGCTGGCCAGGCAAGTAACTCAACAAATTCCTATTTTTTCTTTTGTATTTATGTGAATCAAATTTTGTATGCAAATAAGATTTGGGGATTTAAGTTGAAGGTTCTAGAACATTGTGGATATGCTAATTTGACATCTCTCGACTGATACACTAAAAGGTTAACAAACATCAACCAAATAGCTCAATCCCCCAAAAAATCTCAGCTGGTTGTATATCCAGACCAAATCCTTTGACAGACTAGTTAGTTATCTTTCTAAATGCTCAGAGGTCCCAAAATCAGCACCCAGGTCCTTTCTATCTTTATATTGTCTGCTCAGTATTTTATGCAGACCCTGGGACTTAAAGAGAAGCTAGAACATAATGAGAGAAAAATAAAATATGACAATTAAGATCAGGTTTAATACAAATGTCATTAGAGCAGTCTTGGAATATACACTTAACCCCAAAGTAACTTCAATCCCTGAAGTTGCAAGCCCTTCATTTAATTAAATAATTCAATAAAGGAATCGCCGTTAAATAAAAAGCTCCACCGAAACAAAATCCTAACAAATGCCAGCTTCATAGCTCAACTAGAGCTGAGGATATGCCAATTTCAAAAATAAAATTGTCCACTTGGATTTATGCCTTCAGGTCCCGAGGATGCCAGCCCATGCACAGTGTATCCCTGCATCCTAGGCAGTGTGGCTTCATTCATGACAATTCTCATGGGAATTGTAGAACAATTTCTAGGCCTGGGCCTGGTTAAATCTCTGTTTCTTTTGTGCTGCCTGGACAGTGCTTGGACCAGCCCAGATTTGCTGTTGGGTTTCTCACAGGACAATTGCTTGGGATATTTTTATATCATGTCTTCTTTCAGTACACAGGTCTGATGGTGGGACCTTCGCATCCTGACCAGTGCCTTCCCAACCCTGGCTGCTGTCAAATATATACAGGAGACAGCTTAAACATTTTGCAGCATGTTTAAGCATTTCCTTTTGGTCTGTGAAAATTACAGGTGAAATGCTCAAGGCATCCCAATAGACCTGAAATCAGAATTGGAAAAGTTAAATCTGTTTTCTGTGACTGCTTTGAATTTTTTTTCCTTGGGTTTTTTTTTGTTTGTTTTGTTTTGTTTTGTTTTCCCCAAAACTGACTTAATGTAAAAGGTTTTTTTGTTTGGTTTTTTTTTTTTTTTGTTTGTTTGGTTTTTTTGTTTTTGGTTTTTGTTCATTTAGGCTTACTGGGAAAAAAAATCCTGATCTAGGCAAACTAAGCAATGCTGATTGATAATAACCTTTCCCTGGGGATACTGCTTAGAGAAAGTGTTCTGAAATTTCTCTTAGGTTAGTCCAGGTGCATGATTTTGTCAAGTGATCTCTGAGCAGTTAGGCTCAGAAGGAACCTCTGTGAGATGTGCAGCTTTGCCAGGATAGGGAAAACTCAGAGGGGAGCTGTGGGATCTGCAGTCTTTGCACAGCCTGCAGAAGAGGTTAGGAAGGTGATGGAGATTTTTTTTGTTGTTGAATAATCCCAAAAGGCAAAGAAAAAGGGGGAAGGGAAAAAGAGCTTGCTAAGCTATTTTTTCTGCTTGCATTTCTAAGGAATGATCAGATAGAAATAAATTAAAACATGGTCTTTATTTAACATCCGGGATGAAAATTATGCACCACAGAGAAGTGAATTACACACAGTCATGGTTTACAGTGTATGTCTGATAAAAAAAAAAAAAAAAGATTAAAAAAAAAAAAAGAAAAAAAAAGAAAAAAAAAGAAAAAAAAAGGAAAAAAAAAAAGACTTAGATTCAGGTTTGGAAAAGCCCAAAGCCACACTGCATGCAGAGTGCTCTGTAGTCAGAAGTCTTCACTANAAGGAAAAAAAAAAAGGAAAAAAAAAAGTCATGCCAGTGGTTCAAACTGTTCTGTGTACAAAAATGAGTCTGTAGAAAATTTAATCCACAGCAACTGACGTTATGGCAGGTTACAATAATGAAATATATTTCAAATGGTCTATGAAAGTATATTTTTTCCTACATGTACATCTTGATTTGAGATATTCAGTTTAGGTTATTTGCTTCTGTTAGATCACTGTGAGATATACAAATTATGCAGGTTATATGAGGCCCTCAGTCATATCCTCAGAATAAACTGATAGAGCCAAATGATGTGGAATAAGAACATGTATTAATTAGAGCATCACTTTACACTAAAGAAAACACAACCTTAGTAAGTATGTATGTATATTCTACGTATGTTTTATAAGTATATATGTGTGTGCATATATACAGATACACATTCTATAAATGTACATTCAAAACAAAATATTTACTGGTATATACGGTGAGGACTACACCCAGTGAGCATACAATACCTCTTGACAGTGTCTGAGGTGCTCGTTTTTCTTTTTTGATTGCCATTGCAAGGTTGGAAGTGAATGCAATCAGCAGGAGGGACAAGGCCAATGTAGAATGGAGCATCATTTCCCTTCCAATGCAAGGAAACTGGCAAACAAAGAAGCAGCTTTAGTCACATGGGTTTGTCACCTGGTGCAGTGTAGATCAATATGTTAGCAGCATCCTAACAATCTCTACTTTAGGGACATTTTTGGTTATTTCTAGAAATGTTTGCCTTTGTGAGAAAAATGCAAAACTTAATTTTACTGTGTAATGGTACTTTCAGCAGTCAGAATTAGGCTGCAGGGTAGTGTTCTCATGTGATTCTCATGAACTAGTATAATGTAATATTGGATCACAACAATTTCAAGACACTGCTCCAGGTTTTTTAATTTCAGTGAAATGTAACAGCCTGGGATTTTTCTCTCTTTTTACATTGGAGCTTTTTTGTCAAAAGATGTCTCACAATGTCCTTCTTAATTAAGTAGGAAGATTGACAAATATTTGCCCCAAGTATAATACTCTTTAAATTGTCAAATCCATCCAAAATGTAGAAACTACAGCAATTTTCTAAGTCTCCACTTAAAAATTTCCCTGTTCTTCATTGCATCTTTTACACTGAATTTCAGCTCAACTCCCTCTGAATAAAACAATTCATCTGTGTTTCTGGCTGGTTCAGTATTCTCTTCCTGACCAAGATCATTATAAAGAATTCAGTAACTTCTGACCTTGATAAAAGTCAGAGAACAAAAGCAAGAATTGAGAAAAAGCATTACAAAGCCAATTTTTTTTTTTTTTTTTTTAATTGGTAAGTCTACTTTCTGCCAGTACAATCACTTTTAGGCATTAAAGATTCAGGTAGACATCAGATTGTTTCAACTGAGTTAAAAAATGTAATGCATGTAGACCAGGATACTACTCAGTTATCTCACTGGAGATTCTAATTTTCAGAGGCTGAGCTTTAGGAGCTACCAGGATACCCCACTGAGAAATTACTTCAACTTCAATTAAAAAACCCCCAAACCAAATGAACTATAATAACAATGACCTTCCACCCCCACCCTGCCAAAAAATAATCCTCCAGGACATTTGTGCCTGTACTGATAGAGAAAATCTTTAACTTGCATTTATAATTGATATTCATATGGAATTACAACCCTGAGCTCTGGCAAAAGAAAATGTTTCATACTTTTTATGACCAAGAAACATGAAAAGTACTGTTTTAATGAATCTCTTCACATCACAGAATCACTGTTAAGAGTTAAATATCTTGTGAACAGATTAACACTCCATTTCTAATAACTGACAATCTCAGAGAAATTAATTGTATTTAGGTGGCTGGAGAAAAAGTTGTACATGAAAACATGCAAAACCTAGGAGAAAAAAAATATTTTCATTTTGTAGTAAGAAGGAGTCTTCCACAATGTATCCCTTAAAAATCAAAGTTTTAATCTCTTTAAATCACAGGTATAATCATCTGAAGCTTAATAATTGATTATAATTCTACTGAAAATCAAGAGGGCATTGGATCTGCAGCTGGAGGCAGTTTAAATTTAATATTCCATAGTTTTCCTCATACATGATCCAATGTTATTTAATTGATTCAGAGAAAAAAAAGGACAACCAACACCACATAGATTGCCTTCAATACACTGCCAGAACAAACATTTGCTAGCTAATCTCTCTGCATCCCTCATTTGTCTTTTTGTATAACTAGGCTTGTAAGGCATTTGTGAACCAAACCTTGTTGCTTTACTAAAAAAGAGTTAAGAATAAGAAATACTTGCTCACCAATAGTGACCAATTCTCCTGATTGAAGGTCCTTTTCCTGGAGTTTGTTAGTTAAAAACCAGTGATTTAAGCACAGTACACCTGAGCTGCCAGGTCTCTGTGTAGCAACAACAGCACATTCACCTGGGAAAAAATGAGAGGAACCTTTGAGCTGAAAACCAAAATAATGTGTTTCCACCCTCCCCCTTCCTTTTCTGCAGTGCATCCAACTTTCTCTCTTGCAAGTTCCCATGCTTATACACTGAATCCTTGCATTTCTCTTCATCTTGGCTTGTATCAGGTGTCTTGCATGAGGATTGGAAATAAATAGTGGCTTGTGTGTGTCTGCTACTTCCCCCCTCAAACAGTTTGAGTCTGGCTTATGTCCAGTGAAAGAAGAAACCACCAATGAAAGCTGGAACTGGAGGTGCTTTTGTTCCCAGAGAATGGCAGAGTTCACTGGTGCTTGAAGATAGGAATGAACCTAATAGGAAGGCACAAGGGGTACTTTGTGTAAAGAAGTGTAATTAACAAATAAAACAAACTCTATTTTTTCTTTTTTTTCCCCCTCTTTTTTTTTATAAGAGGGAAATAAAATTATTTATTTAAAAACTATGGTTTAAACTACCTGATTATTTCTCCTGGGAGTTGTAGTTTAAAAATATCTGGTTTTTTTGGACATGATGTTTGATATAATTTTACTGGACTTGGTGAATACAAGCAAAGTCCTTTATTCATCACCTTTGCACAAAGAAGAAATGAACTGGATCACCTTTTTCCTCCTTCTTGAATAGCTTTTGCAGGGGAATCAGAAGAAATCTGCTTTTGCTTCTTCTTCTCCCATGTATTTGTTTATATGAACATTTCTTAGAAATGTTGAATTTTTCCAAAATTATGGAAATAATTTTGAGATACTCTGTTCTTAAGTTCTGAGGTATTGTGTTTTTCATGGGACAGACTTATTATGGTAAGGTGTAAAGGGGTAGACACTCAATCAAATAGACCAAAGTTAGTGCTGAGCAATCTGCAGGTTCCCTTTAGCAGGATCACATTCAGCAATTTGTCTCCATATTTGAAGGTCAGAATTTCAGTCTTTGTCAATTGTGTCAGAGGGATTGGCAGGCCTGGTCAAAAAGACATTGTTAAGGTTTAATGCTGAAAGAAAATGACTGTGATAATTTATAAAACCAAGCTGGATGTCTTCAGGATTCCTGTTCAGTCACCGCATGCTAAGTGGATCTTACCAGCTGCTTGTCCTTGATTTCTTCTGCGTGTGTTCAGCATCCACACATGAATGGAGTGTGAAGCCAGAGCTCCATCCCAGGCACAATCTGTGCTGCCTGGCAGGCAGTCAAACCACCAACCTGTGCAGCAGCAGTCACCAGCCAAATATTCAATCTGTGCAACGTACAGCACATGCTTCTGCACTCACTCGTTGAACTAGTGAGCTCCCACTCATTGAACCTGGCCAGCTCAGTCTCCAGGGTAATGGTGGTGGAAAGTCTTTCCATTTTTCTCCTCCACTCTGAAGATTAGTTTTGGAGATGCAACTATGGATTAACTGTGTATACACAGCTGTATCTAAGTCAAAGATGTAAAATTAGGAAATGTAGTAGCTGTCTAAAAGTAGGGAAGAATAAGGCAGCAACAAAGTATGTGAAAAATACATACTTCTCGAGAGAGAAAGATGTTGCAGAATAACTGGCACTTAGGAATCTCAAGCCATTGCTTCTGTGTGAGTCATGCAGCAGCAGGTTTAGGTAAGAATTCTTGTGTGTAGCCTATTTATGAAAAGTGAAACTGACTTTTAAATTTTTCTTTACAGAATGATGCAGAAATGAGGTTGCTGATGGAGTTCTTACTCTGCCCAACTCTGCCTTAGCTCCTGTGTGAGCAAGGGAAGAGATCACAGCTACTCTGAGAGCTGGAATTCAGTCATTCCTGCAACCTCTATTGGCAATTCTGCCACAGGCTTTTACACGTGATCAATGTGCCTCTGCAAATCAATATAAAATTAATTAGGAGATCAGAAAGAGAGGTCACAGCGTAGCCTGGAGGGGAAAGATGCACCACCACAAATGCCCAAATAAATTTTACACTAAACAATATGAGAAAACTTTGCAGAACACATATTTTCATGGATAGGAAGCACTTCTGGCTCCTAACACAGGTATTTGGTGTGGACTGAGTCTGGACCTCAGTACACATTCAAGCAGAACATGGTACCAGAGCAGAGAACTGCTCTTGGGGCTCAGAGAACTGAGCATTAGCTTTCACTGCCAAACAGTAAAAGGAATAAGTGGAAAAACCCTGGAAATGTCCATTTGGCTTAGGTCTTGACTGACAGCCAAAAATCAATTTCTAGATTATTTCAGTAAAGTAATTTAAAGAAATCTAGATATGACATGGTGGTTTGTTTCTGAGTGTGTGTGTGTTTCAAAAGAGTCATAATTGTGGAAATAGCTCTTCTGATATTACAAGCTGATTCACAACAGATGTACTTTCCCCCCACCCCCTTCCCTAAAGGCAGAGCTCTAGGTACTGCTCAAGTGAACAAACTACTCCAGTGTTATCTGCACCCCAGTTGTTTGCTTATTTGCTTTTGACCATTGCACCTTTTCAGCTTTGTATTTCTGTGAAGACATTGTTATGGAACAGAAGCATAATAATATAACTGGAAAAGCATTTATTGAATTAGTTTTTACAGTGGTTTGTGCTGGCTGCAAACAGTGTTCTCTGCGTCCCAGTGAAAGCCCATGTTTTCACTTCTAAGCCTTCAGCTTATTCCAGTACTGTCACCTCCAACCCCTCCAAGGTTTTCTCTGCATTTTTTGGCCCCTCCACCCTTAAATTGTGTTACAGCCCCTGGAAAACTTGGTTCCAGGCTTCATTGACACCTCACTCTCAGCTGCTCTGCAGCTCTGTGCCTTCGTGAGTCACTACTCTCTATTGGCTCCCACTTTTCAACAAGATTATTTTCCTGTCCTCTAGGCTTCTTGGATTTCCCAGAACTTTTTATAGATACAAAGCTTTGAAGACTGTAAGGGGAAAAAAGTAGTTTATTATTTTTCATGAATTTTGCTGAGATTTACGGAATCAATGTGTTTTGGTAAATAAAAGGAAACCAGCGCTAGATGTTGTTGGCTCCTTCCTTCAGTCCAAAAGTACAAACTGTTCAGGACTGTTTATTTAATGCTGTGAGAGCCCTGGCAGGCAGGACTTGCCCTTCTACCAGCAGATCTTTCTCTTACAGTGCGGTGCTAGCCATGCCAGGAGAAGCCTGGGAAGCTGCTCTGGCCTCCCAGGCTGCAGGTGCAGCCCAGGGCACACCCTGCCAGCCCAGAAGAGAGCTTACAGCAAACTCCATACCCATGGGTCCTTCCCCAAGGCTTTGCTGGACCTGGGCTGGCAGGAGGACCTGCAGAAGGTCCCTGTCCTCTTCCATTCCAGCTGTCTCTGGCTGCCTTCTGGGCAGCTGTGGGCTGCTGTGCCTGCCCATCGTTGGCATGGCAGGGAGCAGGAGGACAGCGCTGCTGCAGCCCCTGGCTCCGAGTGAGAGCACCAACTCCAGCAGCTCTGCATGGCCCCTCTCTCTTGCAGTGCAGTGAATTAACAACCACAGACACATCAGGGAACCACATGGGACAGGCGGTAGCTGAGCTTTCTGGTCAAGGACATGTTTTCTCTATTTTCAGTATTGCTCCTTCAGCTGTGAACAAACACTGTTCTCAAAATGTATGCTGCCTTACAGAGTTGAAAATCTATACAAAAATTGTGTTTTAGATCACCTGAATAGACTGATTTCTTTAGAAATAATAAAATATTGAGCCATATTGAAATCACGAGTTAAGAAAATAGCTAGAATTTATTTTGCTCTGAAGGTTACAATTTTTAATTTTTTAAAAAATACTTGCAATGTCTTGTGGAGTTGTATTTCCAAAAGGTGTTAAAATGGATCCCTAACTCTTTGAGGAACCTGAAGTAATTTGCTATCTGACTTGATTTTATCTGAGTTTCTGGATGATGTAGTGTGGTTCTTGGATTCAATAAATGATGCACTGAAGGAAATGATATGTAAGTATGACTGCAGTTAAAGGACTTGGGTGGGACTTTTCTAGTGCAAATATGATCTTTAAGTATTTATAAGTATGCAATCCATTTAAGTTTATCCATGTGTACCACATGATAAAAATTTGATCATTACCATTGCCTCTAGTTGGCAGTGTTGCATTACTAATAGAAAAAGGACAAATCTTTCTGTCTCAACTTTGCTGTATTCTGGTGATAAGTTCAGAATACAGATAATTTAAACATAAAAATGGGTGCACATAAAAATTCACAAGGTTTGAAAAAAAAATTTAAAATCAATTTTGGAAAAGTCAGAATGCTTTGGTTTTTTTTTTTAAAATATGTGCTCATAAAGTAATTTGAGAGGTGACAGGGGTAGAAACCCAGACCAGATTTTAAGGAAGAGAGCCAGGAAATTCAGCATGTGTTTTGGAAGAAATTGAGAGCTCAGAAATATTCAATGAAACTTTCTGACTGCCACAAGAAATGAAAAGCGGCTGCATTTCCCTGCAGTCAGATGTGTCCCAATAAAGACTTCACAAGCAAGAATGCTCTCCAGAAACACATTGGACTACTTTGCTGCAGCTGTGAGAATGAGTCAACCAGGCCTGTGTTGAAAGAAATCCTGTTACTGCAATATTTTTGCAATGTTTTCTGCAGTGACATCACTATCTCTGCTTTAAAATTTGATGCCATCTATAAAGTAAATGACATTGTGTGCTGCAAAATGAGTGTTTACAGGATCTTTCAGGGTTTTGGCTTTTCACAG
>VWZN01009182.1:302401-320068 GCA_013396955.1 Regulus satrapa
AATGGGTTTATTCCAGGGCTTGTTTCCTTGAAGGACTGACGCAAGAGGGCATGATAGCAACTCGATATCACTCAGCTTTTGTCTCCCTTCATACTCTCTGTTCTTTGGCCAAACCTTGATCCTGCAAGTATCTGGGTCCTTGGTCCCACTCCAGCACAGCACTCAATGCATATTTAACTTTAGACACATTAGCAGCCCCACTGATGTCCATAGGGCCACTCATATGCTTAGAGTTAGGCATGTTCTTGAGTGCCTCTGCTGGATCAGAGAATATGGGATCAAGGTCTCTGGCAAGTGTCCAGGCAGACTTCTCCTGAAGAAGCCAGACAAGCCTCTCTTCTGATGTGGACCTGTCATGGGGCAGTAATGTTTATCTCCAGAAGTCAGTTGCTAAAAGGGGGTTTAGCAAATAGTTCCTCACTGACTGAGCAGACCGTGCTGCTTTAGCAACAGAAGGGCTTCAGCTTTGGCCATCACAATGCAGACATGCTCACCTCAGCAACTCATAGAGCTGCAGCCTGAGGTGCCTGCACCTAAGCCCTTTGGTGGTGCTCAGCAGATCCCCTAAAGCTGAGCACTGCAGTCCAGACAGATTTTCAAATATTCAGTATTATATATTTGTTTATAGACTTGATATATTCAGAAAACTTGGATAATAATAATATATATAAAACCCAAAGCAAACAAACACTTTATGGTTTGCTGTGGTGTCCTCTTTCTACAATTCAAGTCTGAGAAGTAGGGTGAAGTTAGCGTTACCTAACTGAAAACAATTTATCTTTGAGTGGCAAAAGTGGAAACATGTAAAAACATATGGGAGTATCTTGAAACGCTGATAGGTATCCAAGGTCTTGTTTTTCTTTATCTCCATTGCTATGAAAAACTGGTAATTACCACAGTATGGCTTTCACTGAGTAACAGTGTGCTTTTAGTGGGGAACATATTTTTAGCCTGGCCAAGCATAACCTTTTGCTATTTTGTTGTTACATTTATAGCCCACATAATTGAAGCAGAAAAAATTTTAGCTTCAGATTAGCTTCTAGCTACAGTATTTTCTTGCTGTTGCTTTTATAAAGCCAAGGATTAATAGGAGACAGACAGAAACACTGGACTGAGTCATCAAATGCTGTCCTCCACTCCTGGAGGCAGCCACATTGTAATATCCTGCTTATATATGCATTAAAATTACTTAGGAATTTTGCTATTCTTCTTTCTCAAGCCTGCCTTTGAAACTCACTCCATTGGAGAAACTCTGATTTAACTAGCCTGAACTCAGACTCGGCAACTTCTGACCGAGCGGTCTTTTGCCAGCATTGCCCCAAATGCTGCTTCTCTCTCTCTGTCTCTCTTGCTCTCAAGTATGTCTGCAGGGAAATTGTATCTCAGCTTGACCTTTTTTCTTTCAGATAGAACAAAGAAAGGATTTTCAGTTTCTTCATTTACCACATCTAGTTGCCCTTCTCTGCATCTATTCTAGCAGGAGTTCAGAATTCCTGAAGAAAGGTGTATTATTATGTTGCAGATATGATCCTACACACAGCCTGTGCAACTATGTCTCTCTAAAAATATGTTGTCTTAATTCTCCTTGAGCCACATTTGCCTCTCTTACAGATTTTTTTTTTTAATATACTGGTTACTAATGATTCATCTTAATATGATCTATCCCATGACATGCACATCTTTTTTCTTCCAGATTTTTTTCCAATTTCTGAGGCTCAAACTTTGAGCAGAAATATCTGCCACTGGCCTCTGTGAGAAGAATTTTCTGTATGAGAGCCTTTTCCATCTTATACAATCTTTATAACATGTGGATGAGCTGGCCTTGAGGCCAATGGGGAAAACTGGAACATTTCACATTTTCCTCTGCAGGAGTATTCACTCAGGCTATGCCTAGCCTAAAGCAGTTGGTCTTCCTAAAGCCACTGCTTTAGGCAATAGAGAGGAACAGAGATGACTGCAAACATATGGATTAAGTCTGCCCTAAGTCACCATCTGGAGAAGCCAGATGGGATCCGGATGGGAGGAGCCAGATAAAGACACCCTAGGAGATTGGCTCCCATCAGCTGATGTTAGTTTCTTTAGATATCTTTCCAGACACATCTTTGGAAGAGCTCATTATATCTGCATTCTTCTTTAGCATGTACGTCAAAATAGATAATGCTTGATCTCAAAAAAGCCCCAAACCCAAAACCTACTTAACAGATTTTGAGCTCAAGGATCTAGATATCTGAAACACAAAATTCTGTGTTACCAATACTGAAGCTAACCTTAGTGAATCCATTATATGCCCTAGCTAGCACCATACACTTGTTTAACTGACATTCTCCTGACAATCATTTCCAAGGCCTGCCTAATAGCTTCCAGCTGTGGTACATTCCCACAGATGGGTTTTTTTTTTTTTTTTTTTTTTTTTTTGTTTTTTTTTTTCCCAGAATAAAGGATAACCTTTTACTTGAATTAGTGAAGTGTCTCAGTAGACAGGTGTAACCTGACAGTTCTTTGTTATTTATGATGGTGATGCTGCACAAAGGATGATGTTGGAAATTCCAGTGATTTCATATTTTTCCCTTGATTGAATGAAAAATATGTTATTGTTGCATATACATGAAAAATACTGTAACTGGTATTTGGCTGAAAGATTTTGGTGTAATCTGTCAGGAAGTGTGGTTTGTGGTGTGGTGTGGGTTGCAACAACACTGGGGTTCTTCTCAGCTTCTACCATGTTGCATTTCCATGATGAAAAGGAAATTAGTGGACTTTCGGAAACTTGTTGCAAAGAAGGTCTGCTGTTGTTCATAAGAGCACAAAGTAGAGCAAAGGCTGAGCAGAGTAGTGTTACTATAGAGGTAAGGTGCAGAGCTCATCATCAGTGGGACCTGGACTGTGTGAGAGAACGCTGGTGGCTAGCAAATACTTTCCCCTTCTCCTGCATGTAGATTTAATTCTATCTTAGTTTTCCAGTAGCCATAAATTGCATGAGAGTGCTATATGGATGCTACAGCACAACTGACCATGCTTTTTTACTCCAGGTGGGATGGAAACACCAGTTCCAATATGAGCACGATGCAAATGCCATGGGGATTTTCCCTCTGGTAAATGCACTGTGGTTAAGTGCCTTCTAATAAAGGCATCTAAAATAGGTTTGTAGGGTTCTCAAGATTTTGTATTTCCACTGGTAATGAGGTGCTTTGATGGAGGTTGACCAGCTTAGATATGGAAGTGTGCACTGTGGATGTCTGTACTAAAGCTCTGCAGGGAAATATATCCCATATGTCTCTGTTGTGGATGACAGAGGGAGAGCAGGGTGGAGTAACCTCTGAAGCAACAGCTACCAGGATAAACACATCCTCAAGGACAGAAAGCTGACCCTGGGCTCTTACTGAAGGGAGGTCTCTTAAACTGGCAATATCCTCCAAATTAAAAAGGAAGCAAAGGCAACAGTCATGAGACCAACAGCAAAAATCAGCTAGTGTTGGTACTATACTGAACCTATTTCACAGGGACCATGTTAGCTACAGTTCTGAGATTGCATTTGGGTAACAGGATGATGCTTCTTTTAAACACCAAGAAATTTCTTGTCTGTTTATCTTTCTCTCATCTTTATAAAACTCTCTTTCTTGGCTGTCAGGTCATAGTATTTTTACTTTTTTCCAAAGCAGACTTTTTAAAATGGAGAAATCAATGTTTTCTTCAAATATTTAAAGAGAAATGTGTTTCCTGTTTCCTAATTTACTCCAAATTTGTTAGTGATGTTTAAATACAGAAACATCCAATTTGGAAATGGCCTTGGGAGGTCTTCAGTCCAAACTCCTGCTCAGGGCAGATTTAACACTGAATTCAGACCACATTGTTCAGGACTTTGTCCAGTTAGGTCTTGAAAACTCTCCAGGAAAGGGTTTCCATTATTTCTCTCAGCAACCTAATTAAATGTGTAATTATCTTCAGAGATTCTTTTTCTTTTGTCCTTGAATCCAGATAGGACCTTCTCTGTTCTAGTTTACATTTTCTTCCCCCAATTAAAATCTTGCCTTCTTCTTCTAACCCCTCAACCATTTCTGTTAGGTCTTTCCTAACACATCTCTTTCCCGGGTTAGTAAAACCCAAATCTTCTTGGTTTTCCTTATAGGTCAATTGCTCCAGCTCCTGATTCTCAGCAGAATCTTTCTACGTGTCCTTGACAAGGTTTATTTTCATCTTTCATGTTGTTGGTGGAAAAAACTGGATGCAGGTTTACATATGCTGTCTAATAAATGCCATGCAAAGGGGAATAACCAGTAGCAGGATCCTTATTAATTCAGTCCAGGATGCTGTTGGTCTTTTTTCCTGCCAGGACACACTGCTGCCTCGTGTAGAACATATTGCCAAGCAAGACCCCAGTCTTTTTCATCAGAGCTGCTATTAAAGCTGCTCAGTCTCCAGACTACCCCACTGCCCTACTGCAGTGTGTTAGCTCATCCCAGGTTCAGCAGTTTGCTTTTTTGTTTGTTTGTTTTTGAATTTCATGAAACTCCAGAAATATAACCATATTAAATTAGACTCAGAACAAAACATATCTAGTTTCTCACCCCACTCAAACAACCAGCAGAAATGCTCAGAGTGGAAAAAGCAGAAATGGGTAGAATAGGACAACCACAGAATAAAACTATGCAATTAAAACCAGGCAGAGACCTAGAGGCAATCTCTCAGTTTGCTTTAGCAGTTCACAATTAAAGATTTAAAGCTCAAGTTGGCAACATTACATCCACAAACATTCTCTTTTCAGAACCATGCCCTAAATGTACAGAAAGTTCTTGGGTATAAGAAGAACCAAGCTGTTTTCCTGTTTTGTCCACGGCATATTCTGAAAGCAAATCTTAAAATTACCTGTGATATTCTCATGTCTCACATAGGGAAAATGAGTTTGTGAATAAATAAATAAATAAATATCTCACTGTATTTATATATCCATCAGAATTTATCCCAGAGGTGAATCTCAAAAGCATTTTTAACATGAAAAATAATAAAGAGCAAAAAGAACAGAAAAACCTGGAAAAAAATCACCTCAGCAGGCATAATTGAAACTAGTAAACTAACTAGTAAACTAACTAATGATTATTTTCAAAATCACTGCGAAATTACATGAAGTAAAAATAAACAGGGGAACATTTGGACAAATCTATTGCATGAGGTAATGAGCAGAAGAAACAGTGGAAGGTCTTGAAGTGAACAAAAATATCAAATACCCCCAGCCAAATTTCAGCATGGTGCTTCACTGCCAGGGTGCCAATACTCTGCTGATAAACTGATTGTCACAGAGACTCCTAAATAATTCAGAAAACAAACTCACTGTACCTAAATACAGTGTTGAAATAACACAACTGCCCTATGAAGAACAGCAGAGTGAGCCAGGGCTGCTTAGCCTGGAGGAAAGGGGGCTCAGGGGGACCTCTTTAGTGTTGCTCTCTACAGTGCCTGAAAGGAGGTTGGAGTCAGGCGGAAATCAACCCCTTCTCCCAGGCAACCAGTGACAAGATGAAAGGATACAGCCTCAAGCTGCACCAGGGGCAGTTTAGGCTATATGTTAGAAAAAAAATCTTCACAGAAAGAAAGAGAGGTTCAGCACTGGAATGGGCTGCCTAGGGATGTGGTTGAGTCACTGTCCCTGGAGGTGTTTAAAAAAAGATTAGATGAGGCACTCAGTGCCATGGGTTAGCTGATAAGGTGATGTTAGGTAACAGGTTGGACTCAAAGACCTTTTCCAACCTAGTTTATACTGTGATTCTGTAATTTCTCTGTTCTAGAGGCATGAATAATAATATTTTCACCCCAAGTACAGTAATTAATTCTAAAATTTATGGTTTAGGTTAACCTGACTCAGGCTTTTCAAGCCATCTCTCCAGGCCTATCCAAAGCATACACAGAGAAGTCTGGAATGCAGAAAGGTTCCAGGGGTTCTTTATGTTTCCCCAGCTGTCACATTATTTTATGTACAACACTCCCAACCCTGAAATGCTTGCAATACCTCAACACCAAAACACAACACTATGTTCCTGTTCCCCAATCTCTGCCCATGTTCTCTTTCTTTGAGTATGAGTTTCATCCTGCGCCAGTGAGGTCACCTGTGCCTTGGAGGAGGCCATGAGGTGGTGATGGATGAAGTACATGTAGTACTGACATGTTCACCACCAGGAGAAGCTGATGGGTGGAGGGAAGCACAGGTGGTGCAGTCAATTGCACAACAGGCAAAGATTAGGTTCTGCATTTCCTTTGTCTCTGGGCAGGACTAGAGGAGCGAATATTTTCTTTTATTCACAACCTGAAAGGATTACTACATTAAACAATAGTTTTTATGGCTGTGAATGCTTTTCTGTGATAATTATCACTGAAGAAAGGCATCTACCTCCTCTGCTTATTGTTCTAAAATAATTTGCATAAGTGAAGAAATGATAGAGAATGTCATTTTCAAAATTAATTTTTTTCCTGCGTCTTCTCTATGAACATCTTAGCAATGCATGATGATAACACGACATGATGGTGATGACATCTTGATAATGCTTCATCTTCTCTGCATTAAAAATAAAGATCTAAGGTAGGTTATATATGACCAACTTCTATTAATTAAAAAAAACAACAAGACAAACCAAAAAAGCTAAGTAGATTTCTCATAGTCTCTTATTTTGTTAATTTGCCTAATTTATTTAATGGTATTTTATCATATTTACCATTTACTTCACCTCCTTCTTATCCCTGACATCTGGAAATAGCTCTTGAATCTCTGTCCTTGTGACTTTCATATTTTGCTTTCCAAGGAATTGGTTAAATCTTTCAATATTCATGTTACATTTTAACAACTAATCCATATTTTATAATTCCTGTGGATATATCTTCTGTTGTGTAATATTGGCTTAAATAGTTTCCTCCATGTTTGC
Organism: Regulus satrapa; assembly: GCA_013396955.1. Classification (NCBI taxonomy): domain Eukaryota; kingdom Metazoa; phylum Chordata; class Aves; order Passeriformes; family Regulidae; genus Regulus; species Regulus satrapa. Next base: position 309,310 of record VWZN01009182.1, read on the forward strand.
CTGAGCTATCCTTTCTGTGACTCTGTGGTGATCCATTTTTGTTATGCTCATGATGAGTCTCAGGAACTGCATTTTCCACTGCTTTTGAACTATAGCTTTCATAAATTATTTTGGAAATACCCATTTATATGTTACAGTGTAACAGTATTTTCGGTATGTTCATGCTGCTGGGAAATGCACTGTAATACATTCATAATATGTGTGTAATGATGATAGTGTCTATCAGTTCTAGTTATAATTTTGTTTCACAGTCAGTGTTATGACTATCAGAGCTTTCACTGAACAGTTCTGACACAGAGATGTAAAGTCCATGGGAGTTTTTACAGCACATTACATTGTAGCTCAGTTTCAGGGAAACTCCTGAAAAGTTGAAAAAACAGCAGTAATATTTTCACTATTACTGTTTATTATAACAGATGAACCGAAATAGTAGTTTTCTATGTGAAAGGCTTAATTAATTTTGTTTGTCCCAGATCACATGAAAACTTAATCCTGAATTATTGCTTTGTATTTTTTTGACCAATGGCTGTGATAAAAACAGTTGTCTAAATAAAAACTGCATAAAATATGGGCTTCTAGCATACAATGCAGGTAAGGAGCAGTATAAGAGGACAATGAGAAAGGAAATTGCTTGAATGAATGAGACGGAGATAAACTGGGAAAGTATTTTTCATAAATCTCTGGAAAAGAGTGCTGCCTGGAAGTTCTGTATGCAGTCAGTTTTGCCTCACCCCAGAGAGGTGATTTCTACTTCCTACTACAAAAATTTAACTTGTTTGCAGTTTTTTATAGCTAGCTTTGCTTCATTCTTCTTTGGTTTAGAGAACAGGATGTGAAGAGAAGTCTTACAAACCACTATCTGTATCAACCAAACTGCATTTACCACAAGGTACCCTAATTTTTTTTTTAGCATTGGATCAAGTATAGGTATGTCTTAAAATGTCTGGACAGGACTTCTTTTTCAGAACTATGGCAGTATTGTAATGCAAAAAGCAACATTTTTGAAAGCTCTAGAAAAATTCTTATTATGAGAGAAGGAAGGATTATTTAAATTTTTTTAATAAAAGGATTGAATGTTTGAGTTGATTTGTCAATGCAAATGGTTACTGTCAGTTCTCCCACATCCTTTCACAGGTGGAGGAGATCACAGGTGGAGGAGATCCCTGGTACTTCTGTTGGTTTAGGTCATTGCATGGACAAATGTGCAATTTTAAGGGAACTACAGAAGGAAGTCGGTAGCTACTCCTGTGGGGCAGATTTCAGCTTCACAGAAACATCTTACATTTAGGAACAGTGAGAAAGAGATTTTGGGAATAGACAATAAAGGGTTCTGCTGTGGGATTATTTGGCTAATGTGAAGTCCACAGTGGGTCTACAGAGGATATGCTTTTGAGTAAGCAGGAGAGCCTTTGTTCATGGATGCCCTCAGTTCTGTTTGAGACTATAGGAAGCAAAAGGAGCCTTCCTTCCTTTGTAGCCACCTCACCAACAAGTTCTGCAGCCAGGTTGTATTATCCCAGCTTTTCAGGAGGTTATTTCAATTAATAAGCTAATAGAGTTTAAGAAATACAAATCCAAGTCTGCCTAGCAGATTTGATTTATATGGTGTGCCTCAGCAAGATTTCCCAGCTCTACCACACTGGTGTCTTGGGTTTCTAATGTGATGCATGCCTTCCAGACCCTTCTTACTTCAAGAGTGAGCTTTTTAGATTAAAAGGGAAGGAGTTGAAAAAGTAAAAGTACATGTACATGGCCATCTACAAGGCCTGCTGCTTATATTTTCTTTATGTTCTTGGCTAAATCACAGAAAAGAACAACCTCATCCTAAATTCTTCTTTGTCCTTGAAACTTCACTGAATTTAGAAGGTGTTGCCTTTGGCCATGAAGAAATCACATCTATTAATTGCCCTCTGTCTCTGCTGGGAACATTGGCATAGTGTAACTCAGATCCATGGAGCTCTAGCCACAGTGATACATATCAAATGAAAACAAGCTGTCCAGAACAGGGATATTCTTATCAAGATTTCCATACTCTCAGCGGTAGCCTATGTATCTGAAGTCATTCTCACAATGAAATGCTCTTTTATGTAGGCAGTCTGGCTTTCCTTTCCTTCTGAGGCTTTACACATACAGAAAATTTCAATAATCATGAAGTCTGCCTCTTGACGTGTAATGTGACCCAAGCAGCTGCCCTTTAAGTACGAAGTTGTGATTAAAAAGACATCTTCTTGAAATAACTAATTGAAACTATATGGCCTCATTCCTGACATTTGTGGTAGCATACTGGATTTTTATAGGAAACATGAAGGGATGACAGAAAACATTTTCACATGTGCTCATGGAACTCTGAAGGCATTTAGAGAAAACCAGTTCATAGACTTCTTGCATATGGAAAACAAACATTTTTTCATATACTTCTCTATGCACAGAAAGTATAATCATCTTACATCTTTTTTAAGACATGTGGTAGTATTCAGGAAACATAACACTACAGTGTTGGATAAATGTAAGATTTCCAGTATATACTGGGATGTTACCTGCACAACCCATTCAGTCTCAAGATCTGTGTCTTAAGCTCAGAAACTTGATCTACCTTGAAAAGTGACAAAGGCCTTGTGCCAGTCAGTAAGTCCATGTCAGTTTGGGTGGAGAGCTATTTCTCCTCACATGAAAGAAAGGATTGTTAGAGTGCAAAAAAAGGACAAAGATGGAGGGAGTGAGAGCTGAAACAGATGAAGGATGCAATGGGTCCTGACAATTGATTATTAAAAGGAAGAATGCCACTGTATAACTTGTTTATAGTGTATAACACAAGGTAAAGTGAGGTTTTCTTGTGACAGAGAGTTATTTGATCTTTTGCATACATCTTGTCGACATAACCCTATGGGCTTGTGCAGCAGAAATAGACTAATTTATGCAGGTCATAACTTCATAAGGGGGTGGTGCAGCTGGCATTAAATACAATCAGTCACTTCTGATCTTCCAAAGAGATTGCCAGGTAGCCAGTTCTAACTTGGTTTACTGTGGTCAAGGTGTGAGGCTTTAACTTCTGCCTTAGCTCTTGCAGTGAAAACTACTCAGCTAAGTGGATTTATAAAAGCAACTCGGAAGAGAGACATTTTGTGTGTGATAAAAATGTTAAGGATCTGTCCTGCTTTCTGTGGGCATAATGTCTTCAGATGCTGCGTATCACCAGAGTTTCCCAGTTCTCAGCCCTGTTCATGAACCCTGTCTTTAAACAGATCTCAGCAACTGTGTTTGGCCAATATGCATCAGTAGTTAGCAAAACAAATAGGGTGCTCAAATGTAGTAAATTACAACTATGAAATAACAGAGAAAGTGTTATGGACTCAAATAACATGAATTCATGTGCTGACAGGCAGTAAATCTCTTCTCAAAGCTTGAAGACTTTGCTAATTAATGCACATTTGGAGGGGAGGAAAAAAAAGAAAGACATTATTACTCCAGATTTTAGTAATGCTAAACACAAGGCTGAAGGCTGTTCTTTAGGGGGTGGCCAGATAGAGTGAAATACATGTGACATTTTATACGAATTGAAAGAAGTGAAAACTAATGACATTAATACATTTTTAAGATGGCTTCTTGGTGCTTTAGCTTACATTTTATTAACCTTTTGTGGCTAGCAGAGACTGAGAAGAGATTTGTATATGAAATACCTTGAGTAAAGGAACTCATTTTAGCTGGAGCTTTGAGACAGCCATGCAGTGCAACTGATAGCCAGTACCAACAGAAAAATGTTCAGTTGTGGTGGGTTGACCGTGGCCAGCAGCCAGACACCCTCCCACTCACTGCTGCTCACTCACTTCCTCTTCTCAACAGTACAGGGGGAGAAAATAGAATTTAAAAACTTGTTAGTTGAGATAAAGATGGGTCTATCACTTCCAGCTAGCATCCAGCTAATATCCCAGGCAAAACAGTCCTTACTTGGAAAAAATGAATTTCTTTCCAATTAGAATATATTTATATTTTTAAAAAAGGCAGTATTTTCCCCTATAATTGTCCATTTTCCCCCCAGACTTACTTCACTCCTTCATTTCTACCTCCTATACCTTCTCTTCATTCCATTTACCCCAAGCAGTGGAGGGAGGATGGGTGATGGGAATTTGTGGACAGTCCAGAAGAGCTCATCTCTACTGCTCCCCTTTCTGCTGCTTCTTACTCCTTACAGTTTTCTATTTGCTCCAGCACTGGTCCTTTCTGTGGGCTGCAGTCCTTCAGATCAATCAACTTATGCATGGCCTCTCCATGCAACAGACTGCTGTTCCTTCAGAAAATATCCTCTGACTTTGGAATTATGTGCTCCATGGTCTGCAGTGTATAAATAAATATAAAACAAAATATTTGGTATAAAACCAAATGAAACTATCCAACTAGTTATCCTCTTCTTCTAAGTAAGAGCAGGTCTAAATGAACTTAGGTAATTGTCACAACTGTACCTGTCTGAATACTTTCAGGAAACCAGGAGTTTAACATTGCTGCAGTTGTGCTTCCCTTGTTGAAGATGGATCAGTTTTGTGTATGTGGTGCCTTCCATTAAGAAGAAAATTACAGAGAAGCTCAGCGAGGTGATCCTCTAGTATTTCAATGTTTTTCACAAAATTGGCTGCACAGACAAGGGAAGAATGATGGAGTCAAAGAGAATTCTTCAGGTTGTCATGGGTGACCATGTGTGGTCCTTGTATATGTGTAGCTGAGCAAGGAACAGCTGATGCTTTCTCCTTCTGCTCAAATGTAGTATTTGTCTGAGATCTAGCAAACCTTCCAACATATTTTAAGTCTCTCTGAGTTTTTTTATGCTCCATGGATGATGATTTCTGCACTTCTGTGATCAATTCATGTGCAACATCAAAAAAAGCAATGGAGAGACTAATTACTTGCTGGGACAATGAAAAAAGAGATCTGGCTAAACTTGCTTACTCTGGGATCATTTGTCCCCTACTTCTGGTAGGCATCCAAGTTTCCAGGTGGGCCAGCTCTCTGATCTGATCACTGTACTACTTTCCTGAATCCCGCTCTACTTCATGTCGCTTCTTGTATTTTTTCCAGTAAAAAACAAAGACATGAAATTTAAAAGTTTGGGGGATAAGTGAAATGAAATATATTTATTTCTAGCCTGCTCCACCAAAAAAGAAAAGCACATAAATGAAAAGAATGGGTCCCAGCACAATTTTGCTGTTGTAAAAAGCAATTTTTCATTAAAAACCAATTTTTTTATTGAAAAAGTGACTTCCCTGAAAAAAGGAAAAAAAGCATTTGTAATTGCATTTTTGTTGACTCAGACCTGCTGAAGCCAACTGGGAGCTTTCCCACTGACTTCACTGATTTGGATGGAGTCTCTTCTGAACTAATGATGTGTTGTTGAGTTCGTGCTCATTAAAGAGAAGCCAGAACTTTCAGATACTTCTCCTCAGACTTGTTATCCTCCACTCAGATTTTTTCTTCATTTCTTTCATGAATGTATGTACGACATTAAAAGGAAAAAGGGAAAGATGAATATGAATTTACATTTCCCTTTTCCAGAATTCGCTTGGAACTTAATTAATTGTCTGTTGCTTTAATGTATAGCACGCTCATGCTGCTTTCAAGATGGAAGGAGGGATTTTCATTATTCTATAGGAAGTGTATTCATGGAAAGATCCTTTGAACATTTTCCATTCCAGACTAATGGGGAATAGGAAAAAGTCATGGGATACCACTAGAAAATCAGATTTCATACCATTTTAAAAAGAAGTCTGTCTTCTTTTTAATCAGTTTCCTGGGATCCTGCTGAGGACCCCTCCTGACATTTTGTCATCCTGTCAAAAATAAATTTTCTTTTGCCTTTGCTCTGATGGAGTTGGGGCCATTTTTACAGATGGCTTGGTAACATGAGTAAGAGCCAAGAATAAAGGATAATTATTCATAAATGACATTTCCCATTTCTGCAGGTTTTCTTGAACAGGACAGATATTCTAATGTTCAGTTCTAATGACAGGGAAGAATTTATGGTCTCTCTGTCTTATCTCCTGGGAGCGTAAATGCTTTACTTTCAACTCTTCAAGATGTTTCAGTTTTCTTTAAAAAAGTCCCTAATGCATATTACTTCAATTTTGGCCTTTAACTCCAGTCAGTGCTCAGAATCCTAAATATGCAAAGACAAAATGCCAGATAACTGTAGAGCTGTTTAGCTTTCTAGCATGCCTTTCATAACAATCTCCAGGAGCACATCATTTCAAGGATATAATTTCTTAAGGTTAAGTTGTCCTGGGTATGAAGCATTAGGTCATGCTGCCTGTTTATTTTCAAACCCAGGAGGTGTGTATGATGGGAAGTGTTCCCTTCTGGGACTCTGTGAAGAAGATATGTGGTTAAGGCAAGACAGAAAGATGAGTCATAGGTGGGAAACCATCTTGATACTGAAGAATTTGACTGTAGCCACTTTCGATGTTACCTCATTTTGAGGTGGCTTCCTCTACCCACACCGTGCTGTTCACTTCTGCCTCATCCTCAGACAGATAAACCTGGCAGTCTCAACCTAGAGCAGAGAATGTTACACATTTCTAGGTATATGCAGCTCTCAGGACTGAGTACAGCTGTTTTCTCCTTCAACATGGGTAGATTTAACAGCCAAATTAGACCACAGGGAATCAGATGAATGAAGGTTTAACCTCCTGACATAATTTTGTAGCTCATTGACTATAGCTCATGTGTTGGGAAGCCAGAGATCTTTATTATTCTCCAGGAATCTATTCACAGGGTCTTCAGAAAAGACTTTGGGAAGCCTGGAAGATCCTTGCAGGCTGAGCCCCTTCTCTGTAACCTGTCATTCATTTCTCATCTATTGCTCCAACCCAAAGCCTGTCTTTTGTCTTATGGCATAATACACACTAACGGGTTGAGAATGGTCTAAGTCTCATTGATGATAAATAAGGGACAGGAACCAGGGAGCTGTATAAACTTGTTACTGAAAAATGAATTTAATGGAAGAGCAATCTCTGCCTCTCTCTTTCCTTTAAAGGAAATGGTGTATCCGGCATTAAAAGACCCTATGGCAGCTCCACAGAGGGACTTTTCTTACTTTCTTGTGCCCAAGGAACTCGGATGGAGATCTCCGAGTGTGAAGAGCTTATCTCACCTGGCAGACCCAGAAGAGTCTCAAGAGTTTCCAGTAGCTAGCTTGAAATTTCCAGACAGCATTGGTAAAATTCACTGATAAGCTGTGAGAAAATGGGTGAGAAAATGCAGTCTGGTGTGTCTTCAAACAATTTCAAAGAAAAACACAGGGTACTGTCACTCTTAATTTGGAAGAGGAGCTCAGGAAGAACAAGAGAAATACCCACTTCTCCATTCCAAGACATGACTCATATAACTTTCTCTTCTGTCCTCTCTTTCTTTTCTTAATATTTTTATTATTTAATGTAATCCTTTCATTCCCATATAAAAAATGCAACTCTGCCACACAGTTGGCTGTGTCCACTAAACTGTGATATTATTTTAATTTCTGAAAATCCAAGGCACACACAAAGTCCTGTTTTCCTAATTTAAAATCTTTTTCTCCTACATAAAGTACCTGTAGAGTTTGATTTTTGTAAAATAATGATCCTGCTTCATGAAGAATGCATGCATATGCATCTACTATGCACCTACCATGCCAAAAGGTATGTCAGATACTTTTATCTGGTAAAAAAAATCTTAGAACTAAGGAAAAGGATATGGCTGAAAAAAATAAAAGACCCAGAGAGTCATGAGCTACATTATCTCTGTGAGAATGGGGATTTTCATCACTCCTTCATAGCCAGCTTCTTACAGATTTGATATCACCACCTGCTCAGCAGATGGAGATTGTATGAAGGAAGAGTTTTTTCAGTGTTTAGTGACTTAGCTGCTTATGAGAGGAGGCACAACAAAGATGTACTTGCTCCAGAAATATGTGCAGTAAAGACAACCACAAGGGAAGCAAAGATACTTGCTCCTCCAGTATGCTCTTTACTGCTAAGGCAGAGACAAGCTCTGCTTCAATGCTCATTACAACTCTGGCCCCTCAGCTCTCTCTATCAACCAAATACCCAATTATCAAATTCCCTGGATTCATGAAAATGCATGTAAAAGAGGCTGGATTTCCCCATAGCTACCTTTCACATAAATCACCTTATTACCAACAACTACCATTCAGTGTTGACATGAGACAAAATACCTATCAGTAACCTAGGGCTGGCTCTAATATTTCCTGACCAGTTCCTTTGAAACACCAAAAGACACATTTTGGTGTTGCAGAAATGGACTATTTTTACACTAATTCTGAAATAAAGTTATTTTAATTGCAGGCATTAGGAAAGGCTTTTCAGATTTATTACTGAGGTACAGTGATTGCCTTTTGGCTCGATTATCAGAGAAGGCTCTATTGTACAGGTTTGAAGTAACATGGTTGTTTTAAACAGCTTCATTTTTTTGTAAAAATATTTGTTGATTGTTCCTAAGAAAATATCTCTGCCTTCAGTGGCACTATGCTTGCTATAATATATCTATAGGTAACTGTGCCTTAAGCTCAGTACTGTGGCTGCAGTAGACAGCAAAGTTAGACCATAGCTTTGTTGCTGGCAGTCCCTATGCTAATAGGGACAATTATGTTAATAAGTTCCTATGCTAATAGGGACAAGCTCCTGTGTCTAATAGCCTTCCTCAGGTGCCTGGTAACTTTTCCATCTATATCGACAGATTTCAGCTGGGACTGAGTTAATTTTCTTCTTAGTAGGTGGCACAGTGCTGTGTTTTTGGGTTTGATATGAGAAAAACGATGATAACATGCTATAGTTATAGTTGTTGCTAATTACAGTTAGCAACAGTTAGTAAAGTTACACTTGTTGCTGTGCTTACTGTCAGCCAAGGACTTTGAAGTTTCCTATGCTCTGCCAGCGAGCAGGTGTACAAGAAGTTGAGAAGCATAGCCAGGACTGCTGATTTGAGCTGGCCAAGGGGACATTCATGTCATGAAATGTGATGCCCAGTATATAAACTGAGCTAATCACAGCTCAGGCACAGGTTGTGCATTAGTCAGTGGGTGGTGAGCAATTGTCTTGTGCACAACTTGTCCTGGGTTTTATTTCTCTCCCTGCCTTGCATGATCATTATCATCATTATCATTACCATTATCATTATCATCATTATCATTACCATTATCATTATTATCATCATCATTGTTATCATTATCATCACTATTATGATCATTAAAATTTTTAATATTGTTTTTATTATTGTAATATCTTTGTTTCAATCATTAAACAGGACTTAACCCTCGAGTTTTTACTGGGTTTTTTTTGGTTTTTTTTTTTTTTTAATTCTCCTGCCCATCCTACCGGGTGGGAGAGGGTGAGAGAGTGGCTGCATGGAACTCAGTTACTGGCTGAGGTTAAACCACAGCACATCCTGTCTTCTGCACGGTGCGAGAAGCTGTGCAATGAGAAAGTGGTGCAGCCAGCAGAGGGCAATGAAGGTCAGTTTTTAGAGAAGTTACATAAAACAATCTCAAAGTGGTCGAAAATGTAGGGCAAAAAGGTCAAACAAGAGCATGTTGTGAACTGCTGCTATACATCCATTTCTACTAATTACTATGAGACCAAATTGAACCCTTGTGGTCGTGTGGTCTATAAACCTCCTTAACGGCTACATTAAACAATGCAGTTCCTTATTTATGACAATGGAGTTAATAGTCATTTCAACAGGGAGAAAAAACCCAATAAAATTATGCTCTTCTAAAATAGGACAAACAGCTTAAACCAATAGCCAATAAACCCACAGCTCCTCATATAAATTCTGTTTTATTGCTCTGTTCTGGACAGCAGTATTTTTGTTCAAGTTGATAACTGGTCATTTTTCCCAACACAGTTAGGTGCTTGAATTAAAAAGAGAAAGGCCCAGAGAATTCAGCTCTGAGACCAGATCAGACAAAAAAATATGCTTCTCTCAGTCAGACTCAAAGCTCTTTATTACAGCTTTTAATCCCATATGCTAGGAATAATGTGAATTTATAGTAAAGAACAACCTTTTTTGACTTGGGTGACATCTGCTAGGGATGTAACTTTTATCTAGGCAGTTAGGCAAGCCAAGAGAAAGCAAGCTGTGTTATTTGCATCTGACAATCTGGGCAACATCTTTTTGAGCCTAATTGTGGCTTTAGGTGCCAAAATTTTTAAAACGGATCTCTTGACATTGCTACACTAACCAAAGAACAGCTTAATAGCAGGAAATGCCTGGAATGATAGGGGGAAATTGTATTTGTTTATTCTGTGGAATATCCTAAAGGAGCCCTTCAGGAGTGGGACACTATTGCAGCTCTGCTGTGCTGCAGAGAAAAGCTCCTGTGTGCTGTAGATCTGGATTTCACTGCTGTATGTGTCCCGCCAGCTTGGCTATCCTGGGCAGGGCACTTGGTTTTTCTGCGCTGAGTTTCCCACCTCAAGAAAGGATTAGTAATTTCTGCAATGTGAAGTTCTGTGACTGAAATGACTATATAAAAGCTAAGTTGTATTTTGATACAGGATAGAAGAGAGAAAGTAATACAGCTTTATGAATTTTATGAATGTTTATGAATGTTGTGATTCCAAGAGTAAGGTCCTGGGCTGTCTAAATGAAATGAATTATCTTTGTCTCCCAAACTTTCAGCAGAAACTGGGAGCTATAACTGTCATGGTGAAATTCCTTTCTGATCATTCAGAGCAACAAAGTCTGGCATTTATAGCACAAGAGTTAAAAAAAAAAAAAA